>MU223601.1:114002-138710 GCA_018584345.1 Thuja plicata | reverse complement strand
TCTCTTAGTAGTTAGTTGGCTTGTCCTCTTAGGTTCCCTGGCAGGGCGTGACATCTTGGTATCAGAGCCCTAGGTTTCCACACTGGGAACTCTGGGACTCATAGCTCACTTATGCATAACATTGATTACTTTATCTCTGTCTCCTTTGTTTTCATTTGTATGCCAGCAAAATTTGAATCTGAGGAAATGAAGGCCTTGTTTCTTGTATTTATGATACATTATATTTTAAAGGTACACTGATTCCTCTATGATTGATTTATATTATAACTTATGATTTGCATTCTGAGATTAATTATGTGTTAAAAGGATGCTTTCTATAAATAGAATATTAAAGAATTCTTTAGACTTGTGTGTGTCATCTCCTTATTGATAAATGACATTGTTATCTCTAGGAAAGCCAAAAGTAAAAAGGATACTCAATGTTTTAATTGTCGTGGTAGGTAATATTATCTCCTGACCCTACCTATAATATATTTTATTGGAAATGTTGTGCACTCTATGTTCTTATAAATGACCATTTGACCTCCTTCTTAGAAATGAATTGCTTTTGCACCCTTAATGTGAAGAAATAAATGATTGCGGCAGTACTTGCATTTATTCTTATAATTAAATTTAATGGATAATAAATTGCACCTAGACAAGAAGTGATAAGTTTGGTGTCATATCTTGGTTTAAAATTTGAAAATGAATTTTCCTCGTATTCTAGACAAAAGATGAAAGAGGGTGGTAGAAAAGATAATTATGTGAAAGGATAAACTAGGGAACATGAGTGAATAAGGTTGTTGTTATATAATAACAGTATGAATTATCTCTCTCTTTCCCTCTCTCCTGTGACTTCTTGAAGTAGGAAATTGAAATGTAAGGAACCAATAATTTATTTCCATGTGTATTTCTCTCTGTCTCTCTCTTCCCTCTCAAGAAATAAGTTTTGAAGGACTAACATTGTTTAGAAAAGGCAATAATATATCAGGAAAACTTGTAAATGCTTAATTAAGAAACCCTTAGGTGAAGGACTTACGTCCCCAAGATTTTATCATAGGCTATAATTCACATTTTCATTTTGGAAGGAGAATTTGTATCCCTGTTTTGGTAAGAAGCTATATTAATTTGCATAGTAAATGAGTTAAGCTAACAATCAAGAAAGTCTAGAGAAGAGTATGGACGACAATGGATTATCTATACTAGCGTTGTAAGTTGTGTTAATAAATATATATTTCTAGATGCCTAGTGAATTGTTAGGATCCTAGATGGGTATTATGAAAACAAATTCAAGTTTAATATACATTGTGATCAAAACCTTTGTAGTAGATAACAATACTAAGTGATTAATCAGCTATGAAAAGAAGTGGTTGCGATAAATAAATGCTATAACAATATGGTTATGTACGTTAATTAATTTCTTCTTGGATACAAGGTTATCTCAAAAATTTTAAAGGGTGTAAGGGTAATGTTACAAATAGGTAAAGGGTAGAAATTAAATTTATGTACATTAGTTAATGTTACTAATATAATTGTTGTGGTTATGAAGATAGTAGTAGGAATCATGTACTTTTTCCTCTCTTGATGGATCTATAATCATTATGAAATATGGAACTTGAAATAACTCTTGTACATTGTTTTTTGACATTAATTAAGTGCTATATGGAAATTACCTAACATGAAAATATAGGAAATTGATTAGATCTCCTCTAGGGGTGTGAATGCGTTTTGAAAATCAAACCCTACAATTATTATGAAAGATGACTTAGAAAATATGTATTGTAAATATGTATTTGTCCTAAGTATTGAAAGTATATTTACATCTTGATGAAAAATAATATTGTTTTCTTGCTAAAAGAGGTTGTTTTATGTCTTCTAAAAGATTTCTTATAAAATTGTGCTTTATCGCAAAAAGGTAAGTGTATGGATTGTTTTAGTTTTATGATTACAAAGCTAAGTAACAATTGTTGTTGTATTCCCCTCATGAAAATAATAAATATAAATGTTATGTACCTCTCTTTTTTGTCATGCATAGTTGGTAAGGAACGCAAATTTTAGAACCCTATTCGAAATAAACTTCCATATGTTGTATTATGTAGGATTAGATTGTGTCTCAAAAATAGAAAAGTTATCAGAAATTCCATCTTTTATAATAGTTACCATAGATAGGAAATTTGACATTGGGAAAGGAAGTGATAATTTCAATTGGTAAAACATACATTTTTCTAATATAATGATGTTAGTGAGTAAACATGAATACCTTAGAATTTGAAGTTAATGACAATATTGTTGAAGTAATTTTGAAGTAATACTCTGATCTCAGTATCTGTTGATAAACTTACTGCATAAAGTGAAAGAATCAGATAGGTAATTCTTTTGAAAGTCTCTTACCCTTGGAACCAAGCTAATCTACAACACTCCTCATAGGAGAAATATGCTTTCAGTCATTAAAGTAGGTACTAGAGTAGTAATATTGCAATTCTATTTGATAACAGTTTACAACTTATGTATATAGTTCATTTCATCTCTTCTGACTTCCAGGAGTAAGTCGAATCTAAGGGAGGGGAGGATGTAATACCCCTCTAACCCTAATACAATTTTTGTGCATTTTGAATGAAGTAATATCTTTAGATTTTTCCTTATAGCTTAATACTTGTTTCCCTATAAGTTGTTTATAATAATTTCATCGGCTTGTACCTGAGAATTCTAATATCAAACATATTGTCTCAAGGTATCATTTATGTATGTGTTTGTCCCCATGAATGTATAAAGGACTTTCAATACCTTTCTGAACATAGTTAGGATGTTATGTGCTCGATGGATATAGATATATTCTTCTATTAAATTTACTATCGATGAATCTTGTATGTCACTTAATGATTTAGGATACTTATTATGATTATGGTGATTTATTATTAGTATTTATTATTGACTAACCCAATGCTCAGATTCTAACCCTCAATATGATAATGTTACATTCTTTGTGTGTGTGTGTGTGTGTGTGTGTGTGTGTGTATATGCATGATGTGTTTTCATGATTCAGGACGAAGTCATAGTTACTCACATGGATGAGGTCCACATGATGCATCGATCCCAATCATCTGTCTGCATTGTCTTCTTTTATATGTACATCGATGTAGATGTATTTCTTCTCTGTGATGCAGGCTTGTAGGTACTTGGCATCAACTTCACCTGTCTTCACAGGTCTGAGCGTGCCCCAAAATCCTCGATCATTGTTGTTGTTACGGAGACTGTACCAGGTCCCGCAAGACTAATCCTAGCCCTAATCCTTTCTCCTGGGTTGGGTCTTTTTGGGATTTGTCCTTTGATTGTGGATTGATGTTTGTTTATAGATGCTTAGTATTTTATCATTGTGGATATTTTTTATAGTCCCTAGGACTAGGTGAATATTGTTTTGTGGTTGGATTATCGGTTAGTAATAATTTGATGGTATTATGGAGTTAAATATGTGGTAATAAGCCTATTCTAAGTGTATTCATTAATGCATGATTATAATAATAATATTTGCATGGATATATATACACATAGGCATATGGGTGCACACATATGCATATGTCTATATATATGACTATATAAATATGCTTATATAAATGTTTTAATATATGTGTGTGTATTTATGTGCGTTTTTATTGTTAAGTAAGGAATTAATTATTATGTGAAATAATATTATTCCTTTAAAGGAGAAAGTAACTAATATTTATCTAAGGTGAAAGCTAGAATAAAATTAAAAGAATTTACCCTAAGCATGAAATTAAAACATAAGTAACAAAGGTGGTAGTTTAATTAAGGCATTCTCAGGAAAACTATCTACACTATAATCTATCTAAAAACTATTAAAGTTCAATCTAATAACTAGAAAATAGTTGTGGATGGTTGCATCGGTTGAAACTTCCCATGAAACCAATCCTACAACATATTTATGGAAGGAGATGTAGAGATTAGAGGAGGAAGAGAATGGGAAATAATTTACAGAGAACTATAGATCTAAAACTATGAGAAAGATTAGGGGAATCTTTTGGAGGATATCTCATGGATTGGAAGGCTTGAGGAGAATAGGCCTTGCTAGAGTGGAATTGGAAGCAATTCAGAGGTATCTCCGCAGGACTCCAGGTAGGATCTATCTGGAAAAGAGAATCTTGTTCATGTGGCTTCTATGCTTTGATGTGGTTACTTTACTATTTACTATGTGTGTGTGATCAATGGAAATATTTTGCATTATGTTGTCGGGTATGAATTAAATTATTAATGTATACCTTATGAAGAATAATTTTTATGAACTATTGTTTATCTATTCCTCTTTATGGATGGTCACCTTAGAATGTATTGGCCTTTAGATAGACCCTCTTTCTATTGTCGATTATGCAGACCTCTGTCTTGATTAGGATAATGTCTTCCGGTGGTCACCTTCTTTACCTTGCACCTAGTGGCAAGAATAGATAGTCATACCTTGAAGGTAGGATGGGTTTGAGGGTGGTTTTGGAAGGAGAATAGAGGGATCTCAATTGGGAATCTCTCTGATTCTACTTTCCAGACCGCCAATCTACAAGTTACTGCCTTTGAGATACATAAACTTTTCGCACCTACGCAGAACTAGGCACTGCCTACGTAGGATGCGTGACCACCTGTGCAGAAAGCACCACCTACGCAGGTTGAACCACCTGCATAGATTAGGTCACCACCTGTGTAGCTTAGGTCACCACCTACGCAGCTTAGGGTTCCACCTATGCAAGACTCTTCTAGATTGGTTTTTAGGGTTTTTGGAAGGGCTTAGTGTGTCATGTTGACCACAGGTTGACCCTAGGGGGTGTGGAAACTTGATTTTCATATCATATTATGTTTATGATCATTTATAAACTTTTCATAAGTTTTGGATATTTTGGGAACCCTGATTAGGGTTAGGGTGGTCTCCGTCTGATTTCAGCCTTAGGGCGAAACAAAAAATGTAACATTTAAGTATAAGCTACATAATTTTAATTCCTTATACTTAAAGTTACACTTTATGTAATACCTTCCAGGATGTTTGAGAGTGGTTTCAGCCTCCTACGAGTTCAAATAAAGATTCTAGATTTTGAAGGTTTTAGGAATTTCAGACTTAGCCAAATTTTAGGAATCAACATGTTTTCTGAAATATGATCTTATGATGTTTTGTGGTTTGAGTTGGTACCAAAAGGAACTGGTTATATGGTTTTGTATAATACTTTATGATTGGTGCATTTTGATGTCTTTTTATGTGTTAGCTATCTTCTTGAATAATGGATTAGGGTTTAAGAATGTTTGGTGGATTAGGGACAATCAATGATCTCCTAAACTCAATCCAATGATGTTAAAATGTTATGATCTATGTTGGGTTGAAGTACTTGAAGTAATTATGTATTGTGAATCCATTTTTTATGCATTGGATGTGTTTTATCCACCTGAGTACCTGAGTGTGGTTTAGGGTTGTCCAGAGGATTCATGACAACTAGTGGTTTCCTAAACCCAATTATTTGATGTTGTGACATTGTTATGGATTCTTGTTTATTATGATGTATTCCTTATCTTATTTTGAGACTTTTTTTGGTAGGGAACCTAAGAGCAATAGGTGAGTGGCTCACGGTGCAGGGTCGGGGCGCTAAGTGGCTAGTACCAGGGTAACCCACTAGTGAGTTGTTAAATCAAGTGAAAACATTAATAAATTTATGGGAAGGGAACTACACATTAACTAAGATAATCCTCACCCATGCCGGTAGTTCTATTAAAGGCTATGGACAGGAGTGGGAGAAGGTGCTATTACGATAGCACAATCAAACAGTCTCATCCCTATGAGAGATGTCTAGTTTTGCATGTGCCTACTTGGGGGCCGGGGCCCAGAGTGGCTAACGAGTAACCCAAGGGGTGAGAGCTATGCAATGACACTCACCTAGCATGTTTCTTAGAGTTCCTACCATTTTTCTTTATGTCTTTGTGATCTTCTTGTGGTTTCTATTGTGTTATGTTTTGGGAAGGGCTATCATCACCTTAGGGGTATCCTAGTTGTTACCTTCTTGCGTGGACCTTGGTCCCTATCTCCTAGCATGGGGGAGTGGACTATTTTTGGATCCACATGGTTGGGTGGTTAATATTTATTATATCGAGGTACTATTTTTGGTCAGATGGATGTTCTTGTCTCTTGTTCCTTTTGGATTTCCAGTTTTGAAGACTTCTTATTGTATATGTAAAGATGTGCTTATGCATGTGCATTATTGTAAAATAAATCTCATGTAAATCATGGGATCTGATGATATGATGTATATCAATGTAATTCAAAGCAATGTATAAGGGAATGGGTAGATCTAGGAAAAAGGAAAGGGAAAATATTATATGTTGTCAATATGAAAAGATAATTGTTTAGGGTATTTATTCACGTATCTTTTATTACTTTTGGTATCCAAGGAATGATCTTAGACTTAGTATGAAATAATGTAATTACAAATGAATGTGCTATCTCTTGATGTATGGTTGTGGAAAACTATTATGAGTTAATGAATCTTTGAATAATTAGCTATAGAATTTAATATTAGATTACGGTTATTATGTTTCACAATTGCGTATGAAATAATAAAGTATATAGGGCATTGCATATCCATCGAATGTTTATCTTTCACCTGAATGCTTAATGAATAGTGTTAGTAATGACATGAGTTTAGTAAAGGATAACTCACATGGATGCATGCTAAAATATTAGGATTGATGGTAAGATTATACATGTAACTTAATGTTAAGAGTAAAGGAATGAATTGCAAACTTATATTAATCAATCACTGCCTTAATGGGTAAATGAATAGATTAGATTATGTTCTTTAATAGCAGTGTTAGGGAACCTGTGAGGACTTAGATTAGTTATAATATTTCATTTTATATATATATATATATATATATATATATATTCACATCTCTTAGTAGTTAGTTGGCTTGTCCTTTTGGGTTCCCTGGCGAGGCGTGACATGATTCTTAGTGCTTCTGTGCTTTGCAAATTTTTTGATCTCAAATGTAAACAATGAGAATAATCAATCAATCCACCGAATTATATAAAGTTTTTCTGCATTTAATGTCGTAAGTGCTTTTACTGAGACTTTTAAACTTTATTCAGAATGAAGTATAGACAATGCGTGAATGTATACTATATTCTTTTGTTATCACTAACATGAATCCAAAGGCTCATGCTCGGAGGTGAGTATACCGGCCATGCAGGGGTTCAGAGCTAGAATAGCTCCCCCTAAGACCATGAGGGTCAACTATCCAAAAGCAGAAGGTGCGTCCACTGAGGATGCATCTACTACCTTGTTCTCTTCATTATCCTTCTTTACTTCAACCCATATTTTATCTAAGTTATTTTTAGCCTCCAAAAACTTAACTTCTCCTGATTCTTCAAGCAGAGACTTTTTAGGATTCTCTTGTCCTTGTGTTCTTGACCCGCAAAACCTTGAAATGTGTCCAGCTTTTCTACATGAGTTACAAATGATAGCAGGTCTAATATTGTTATTCATCATGCTGCACTGCTTAGTTGTGTGTCCATTGTAATTACATATCTGACATATAATGTTTTGTAAGTTTCTTTGAGGTTGATTTCTCTGATTGTATTGAGTTTGATTCCTTTGGTTCGGTTGTGATTGATTTATTTGATTTGTCCTGCAATGAATAGCTCTATGACCAAACTTATTATAGGAGTAACAGTAACCATTGAAGGGTCTTACATCCTTACAATCTCTTTCCAAGTGTCCATGTTTGTTACAGGCATAGCAAGTATGGTTGATTGCCTTGTGCTTATCTTTTGGTGGTTCTGCTTTAGTCTCTTCATGATTTTCAATTTTCTTTTCTTCTACATATTTTGTTTGAGCTTTTGTGCATAAAGCTATGATTGAATAAGATCAGAACTTGTGTGTAGTTTATCAATCTTGTCTTTTGCTCCTGATAATTCAGATTCAATTTTATTCTTGATGTTTTCCAACTCCAATATTTTCATATTGGCTTGCATGAGTTCTTCATCTAGCCGTTTATTTTCTATGTTTTTCTCTTCAATAGTTGTTAGGATATCAATTAACTAATCATTCAGTTCTTCTATCTTATCCTTTAAAGATAAGTTTTCTTCATTTAGTTTCTTGACCATTTTACCCAAATCATTTGTAGAGAAATCTTTCAAATCTTTTCTTAACTTTTTGATAAGCATTTGTGAGCCATCAACTTTTAGTTTAAGTTCCTCATTTTCTTTCTCAGATCTGTCTAGATCTTCAAGGGCTGCTTCAAGATTCTTTTTCAGATGTTTTTCTTCTGCTGAATCCATGACCTCCTCAAGTGGTTGAAATTTCTCTCATAGGACCAGAGCTCTGATACCAATTTTTGGAAACACAGAGAGGGGAGGTGAATCAATGTTTAACTAATTATTCTATTTCAGCAACTTTAAACATAAATCAATTATATATCATTTGAAGCTTAACACAAGATCACATAACATATAATATGATTATGGGGAAACCTTTATTAGAGGAAAACCCCAGTGGGAATTAGTACCCACAAATATTGCACTAGTATAATGAACCTGTTAAAGTTCCTTTGCCCTGTTAGGAGTAATCTTTACAATGCAAGTACAATGACCTGGTTAAAGGCCTGAGCCTGTTAGGAGTCTATTACAAACAACTCTGTTAGGGGTGAGGACTCATTGTCCAAGAGCTCACTGCTCAATGAGAAAGAAGGCTACAACCTCCTGAGAATAGATATGCACTATATCCAAAAGTGAACTATTGTATATGACATAGATGTCTGATCAGTTCTAGTTATGCGCTTATGCTCTTATCTTCTTTTAGGGCTCTATCTCATACTGACATCTTTATACTGCTCTTCTATATCTCTTCTCTGCATATTTCTTTGACACTTCAAATATATCTTTTCATTACATGTGTGTGTGTGTGTGTGTTTATGCCTGAATAGACGTGACTCTAAAAAAGACCTTAGTCAGCCCAAAACCAACATTCACAATGCTTCCAAAAAAATTAGCTTAAGCGTGTTTACAATAATGTTTAATACATGATTACAAACTTACTACAATAGGTGCTTAGCCTTTACACAACACAAGATTTATACGCCAATCAAAAAAACCTGAAGTCGGCTCCATACTCTGTATTCTAAACTGCTGGTGTACATGTTTTTTCTGTAACTTATACGTACTGACATTCTGTATCATGCACGTATAGGGAAAGAAAAAAAAACATATCATAGAGATTATGTTTGAAGGTGCTTAGTCTGAATTAGCCATACGCACATGCGCTAATGCTCTGATCATCTGTGTATCTCTGTTCTGTATTGTCTTCTATACTTAGTCAATTTTCACTACTAAGTTTGCTGTCAAAACTTCATATGACTTTGTTTCCATAATGACAACACAAAATAAGTCATATAATCCCTAGGAGTCAACTTGCCAACATGTAGTGCATGTATTCCTCCATGTTTGACTTTTCTTAGATGGGGGTTGTTTAGAGTTTGTCAATTTAGATATATCATCCAAACTCTACATACAATATGTTGTCCCACTACCGTGATGGGTGGTCAAAACCCCCCTAGGACAAAAAGTAGTGACACAACAGAACCTCTATCCTAGGGTGGAGCATTCTTTGTCTTGAGGAATTTCTCCATCCTCAAGGGGATCCCTATGGGGGGTTAAGGGATTCCCTTGAGGAGTCTTCTGAGCTTCAAAATATGGGGTTTTTGTTGGAAATAATGGAATGGTGTGTACTAAGAGGGGAGGGGTGAATCAGTACCCTTAAAATTTTTATCAATTAAACTTTAACCTTTAGTAATCAATTCCTTGCATTATTGACCATATCTGTTATTCTATCTTTATGCATGTAATATCAATTCATAAACTTAATTTTCATGTAAACATTCATAGAAACATTCATGAAGTGTATTGACACATGACACAAGATTTGGTAATGCAGAAAACCCCTGTTAGAAGGTAAAAACTGTGGTGGGGATGAAACCCACAAAAATTCACTATTTGCAAAATGGAAGGGGTTGGTTAAGGATTACAAAGTTGATCACTTTTGATGATCTTACCCTATTAGGAGTAACATGTTTAGACTAGTTAAGGTCTACTATGTTAAGAGCTTTAGCAATACTGTTTAGTGTGCACTCGGTTAAGAGATTTACAAAAGGATTGTTAAATCCACCTTCTGAAAGGATTTATTCTATTTGCTACACTTGTTAGAATGTAGTCAAAAGTACTTATTGACTCGAGTATATGAAATCTAGAATTTCTGATTACAGATCCATTAAATTTCACATGTATATTTATCACCTATAGTGATTGATCAATACCTATGTTCTTCTCAGTAGACTTGAATCTGATTCTTGATAATCTATTTCATATTTTTATGTCCTTCTGCATAAAACTCTATCTCTGGTCGATAGATGTGCTCCTCGGTTACAATAATCATCACATCATCTTGTTTTGGTTGATTACACATCTATTTATACATTAAATTTGACCTAAATAAGTTTCATGATTTTCAATGTTAACTCTATGATCAAAGGATTACAACTTGACCTCGATCTCCTAGTTTGCATGTTTTCAATTAGTTAGACTGATTAAAAAAATTAAAATTACATTGATTGTGCCTCAAGAAATGGTTTTAAAGATGTGCTTTAAATAAAAATATAAAACTTAAGTGTTTTATCCGACCTATAAGTCAGATCCACATTTCTCAGAATAAAAATCTCTCTTTGTAGACTGGTGCTCGAGTTTCTCTTTAGTCTTCCTATCGGTGTTCACTGTAAAATTTGTCTATCGAGTTCCTCTATTGTTTGCTCTGTTGGTTTACGTTGTTGAAATCTTTGTCAGTTTATACTGTAAACTTCTTTCAGGTTCCTCTGTGAGTTATGTTGTCAATTTACATAGTGAATTGTCTGTCTACTTCCTCTGTCGGGTTCCTCTATACTTAACATTTTTGGTGACCTCTATGTTACTGTTATGTCAAGTTGCACTGAAAACCTATTTCCTTTGACATTAGTATCAAAAATTGATATGTGCAAAATTAAAATGTTTAGTGTTGAGCGTTGTTTTAACACAAGCCAACTTGCTAGGATCTCGAGATTCGATCTCCTCTCTTGAAACAATAATAGAATAATTCCCAAGGTTCTGTGGGGTCAGGTCACAACCTGCTTGGTTACTCAGTTGAAGATAAATGTGATTGTTCATGAGGAGGCCTTTTCTAGTACGTTCAAGACAGCAAACTGCAAAATATTGTTAATTCTCTTTTTGGGTATTTTCTATTTTTTAACAAATATGGTGTTTGTAAATAGAATGCAATTTTGTGTTTTTTAAGATGATAATTTCAGAATTAATGACAGCATTTGGAATGAGAGAAGGGTAACAAGAAAGGAAGCAAATTTGCAAGAAAGTGAAATCCTAAGGACATAAATTGCTATAAACCCTTCCTTGCGAATTGAATGCTGGAGAGATTTGGAACAACCCACGAAGCATAAACCAAACCAAGTCACAATTCACTACTTCACAGATGCAAGCTTTTGGAGAGAGGATGTATTCACTTGTGCAAGGTATTCAAAATCTATCAAATCGCGAAGCCACCAAGACGTGTGCACCCAAGAGATGGATTTATCGTTAAGCCTAAAGATGATCTCCTCCACACATTTGTCACAGCAAGGTAGATACAGAACAGAAAACTCCAACTAAAATTAGCATGAATTCGGAACACAATAACACAAAGGGCTCTCTGAAAATAAAGAATAATGCAAGCATACATTCAATAAATTCGCATAGATAGCAGTAATTCACACACCACGAATGAAGCACCCAATGTAGATCTTTATTATATTAAAAATTTGGCCCTTTACATTATGTTTTGATTACAATATATAGAGTTTTGATCTACAACTCTTATTTTCGGAGCGAGGGCATCAGAGAGTTTAAACTAGAGAATAAAAGCTTAAAACTAGAACTTTGCTGAAAGAAACTATTGCTAACTGATACCATCTAACTTGCATGGATTTAAAACCCATTTACAATCCATTTGCTCATGCAAAGAGGTCCAAATCTCTCAGAGAAGAGGAAGAGAAAGAAAGAGGACTCCTTCTGCGAACTAAGAGTCTTCTTCTTGATTCTTGTTGTTACTCTCAGATTCTTCATCTGGGCCATTTCGGACGGTGGGGAACTAATAGGAGACCCTTAGTTCCTCTGAAATGAACTCAATTTGTCCATTGATCTGATCTGGAGTTGAACTGGTGTTGAGAAATGTAACCTCATTGAAAACACCCAGTTGTTTCGGACCCCGACCTCTACCCCAAAATTTTAATTTCTTCAAAATTTCCCAAGTGCTTTTTTTTTAAAATCCTCAAACTTTGGAGGTCCAAAAGTTCAGACCTGTCGTAGGCCGAAAAATCCAAAAAACTTTGAGAAGGCCGAAGGCTGAAATCTTCGCAGGCCAAAAGGCTGAAAAATGTTCTTTATTGTATGGGCTAAAAGGCCGAAACATCGGAGGCCGAAAGGCCGAAAAACCTGCCTTGGTGAATTTTAACCAAGTATGAAAATACTGCATGATCTATCTAGCATTTGCATCATGAATCTTTACCCAGTGAAGACTTCAGGGTGAGCCACCCAGAGCCTTTGTACTATCTCTTGGATTTCCTCAAAATTGATCTCTTTCCTTTTCACCTTTGTGACCCTTCATTCTAGCTTCTCTCTGAAGATAGTCATTTCAGAAGCAAAGAATGTGAACTCATCTTCATGCTGTGACATCCTATGTATCTTGTTCTTTATGCAGAACAGTTGTTGCAAGGCCTCTTTGGTACTAACTCCGGTCATAATGTCTCTAAACTATTGGACCACTTCCTTGGAGGGATGTAGAGCCTGTTGTCTTTCATCTTGGTAAACGTTGAGGCCAATTTCTGTAAAGAAGGTATCAATATCTGTGACCCATTTTATTACCTCCTCCTACTTTCCTTCTACAAGGGCCCGATGTTTCTTGTATACCTTAATTATTTTGGTCATCTATTCGATCCAAGTCTCAAATTTGTCCAATTCTTCACCCTCATAGATCTTCACCAAAATTTGGAAGTGTTTCTTTTTAATTACTTCTAAATCCTGGAGGGCTGTCTGCCACTTAGCTACCTCGGCATACATGCCGCCGTCATCTTCCATCAGGTCGATGAGGGAATTAATCTCAACCAAAATGGTCCTGTATGGCCTGAATATTGATAGGATGACCTTCTCTCTAAACTATTTCAAATCATTTATCCAATCAGCACTCGCCTGGATGAGAGAAGGGGTTAATCCTGCTGGAAAATCTGGCGTAGCTCTTTTATCAATCAAGGCTTGTAATGAGGCCTCTGAACAATTTGGGTCAATAGGACCCACCATCTTTTGAATGACCCTTTTTAGAGCCTCATTTTGGTCTGTTAAAGACTTTATGGTTTCTTCGTCTTTACTCATGAACCCCAGAGCATGTTTGAGTCCCAAAATTGCTAATGTTTTGCTTCCTTCCCTGGTCGGTTCCCCCAATTCCACCTCTTTGAATGTATAGTCTCCTGATGAGCCCATGGTTAGAGAGGTGCTTGGGGGTGGGATAGCTATTTGTTTTGTCCATCAACCCTTAGGGTCTTGGGTCACATATGACATAGTTTTGGCTGGCACACTCGTGTCTACATGGTGGAAAGCTTGCTTCACCGCAGTTATACTTGTATCTTCTCTGTCCAGTTCACTGGTGTAGGTTCTTCTCTGTGGCTGTATCTCCTTGGTAAACCAAGTAGGTTTACCAGAGGCAGTTACTAGCTCATATGGTGCCATATGGAGGATTAGGGTCAAGCCTTGCTACCCTGAGGCTATTCCTTATTCTGGTTCCTTCTCTGGTTCTTCTCCTTGCCCATCTTCTCCTTCCTCCATTCTATCCTCCTCTGAACCCCTTTGTATTTCCTCATCTTCCTTCTCTGGTTCACTGACCTCTTTCTCCCTTTCCTTCTCTGGGCCTTTATCAGTTGACGAATCACTCACCACATCTGGCCTAAGGCCGGTCATAGCCTCTAGTGAGGTTTGAAAAGGTGATGTGTCTTCTATGCCTGTTGCTCCTTCGGTTGCCTGGGTGGCACATGTTGGCGGGATTGAGGTTGAGGGGATAAGTGTTGGCATGATTGGAGTGGGAGATGAGGAGGTAGTGGTAATAGATGGGGGTGGATTTGGTACAAGAGGAGGTGTTGGAGTCGGTAGGGAGGCTGGTGGAGTAAGTATGTAGGGTGGTGGAGTGATAACATGGCTCCTTCTAGCTACGTTATCTGTTACCAAACCCTAAGTTACCCCACTGTCTTATGTTTTAGGCCCTGGAGAAGGATTGGGGCCTACTGGTAGAGTAGGAACATTCACTATAAGATTGGTGAACTGGGTCGGTGTAGGAGTAAAGGTGGTTGTATGCGTGGTGGAGTGAGGGAAACTTGAGGTTGTATGAGTGGTGGTGCCCCAGTGTATATGTCTTGGCCTTGGTCTGAAAATCCTTCAAGTCCCTCAAAATTAGAGAGCATAAACTCATCCGGCCCTAATGGATCCACAGGGTCATCCTGTGCTTTGGGATCCTCCCTATGTTTCTTAGTGGTCTCCTTTTCTCTCCTCTTCTGTAACCTGGTTTTCTGGACTAGGGTCTCACTTGCGTCCTCTTCCTCAGGCTCTTCCTATAAAGTTTCCAACTGTGGAGACTCAGAACTCTTCTTCCTCTTATAGGTTTTCTTTTCAGTGGTGGGGGAAGATTGGCCAGAGGTGGATGGGCCTTCGCCTGATTGGGGTTGCGACAATCCTGCTGGTGGGTCAATCTGGCCCATCATTCTAGTTTTCTTAGGCCTAGGATTGGAACCATATTGAACTGGTCATTCATGACCATACACCGTTCTTGGCTTCTAATGGGGATCCTTCTTGTATATAGGAGCTGTTGACTTCTCCCCTCGTTGTTTCTCTACTTTCTTAGGGGGTTCCATTAATGTCTTCACCAGGATCAGACTCATCTAGTGTGGCTTCTTGATCCAAGATATGGTGTTTTTTATCACATGTGTTTCCTTGAAGTCTATGTCATCATTCTCGTCTTTATCTACCTCAACATTCATGATTGGTTGGTCATATACCTTGTCTTGTGTGTAAATGTCTTCTAGGACATTCTCTGAATCACATTCCCATATCTTCGGGGAAATAGGAACTTTCAACACCTCTTTTGCCAGGGCTAGGTTCATTCTACAGTAATCTTGGATTCTGACCTCATGGTCATCTACACAGCTTATCCAATGATCTTCTAGATGCGGCTCATGTACATAGAATCTGTCGATGATATGGCTATAAGTACCTATGGGGTCGAAACGAGCTTGCACCATCTTGTAAACTTGCAAGGGGAAAGCATCCCATTCAAAAGAAATAGATTTGTAGACCTTCATGTCCTGCAGTGTGTAGGGTCCCAAAGAGATGGGAAAGTCCCAACAATGTTTCATCTTATGCTTGATGTGCTTGTATGCATCCGCGAGCTGCCTCACCATCTCCAATATGATTATCCAATCAGATGGATGCCTGGGTAGCTTCTTTGGTTGCATGGTTGACCCAGCTATCCGAATGTAGGTGAATGTCCTAAAATGGATATAATAAGCCCCAATGGCTTTCACCTTGGCCGCGGTTTCTTCTGACATTCTTTTAGCAAAGTCCCCCTCAATAGATCGAATGACTGCGAAAATGAACACATCATTGACTATTCTGTAATCAGGGGAATCCTCTGACATGTTTTCTTCTTTTACCAACTACGGGTATACAAGATGGGGCCATGGATTTGGATCATTCAGGCTTCCCCTCTTGGTGAGGCCTGGGTAATCTTCCTGTGCAGCTAGTAGGTACATTAGGTAAGTGCTCATGTAGAACTTTGGGTTATGCTTCACTGCTGTCAGTTGCTCATCCAGGTTGTCACTTATAATAGTGCACCAATCAAACCTTGCCTTTGGTTCCCTGATCCTCTCTATCAGCAGGATCATCCAATGCTCAAGCTGGGTGGATTGTGGTAAACCGTACACCCTGCTTATCATCATTATAGCTGCCTGGATATCATCTTTCATATAACCTCTTCGGAGGTCTATCTTGTCTAGTTTTTTCTTGGGATGTGGTTGTTTGAGGTATTCATTGTTCATCATCTCAGTTGCAGCTTTCTCCCTATTGCCAAACCATTTGTTCCCCTTTTTAATGTAGAAATCATAGAACTTATCTACGCCTTTGTGGAGGTGGAAGACATCTTCGATGACATCCGGCCTGATGTCCAATACAACCTGGTCTTTCGAGTTTACTACCACCCTTTTGTCTGAATCATAGTGGTGGGCTAGGGTGATGATTAATTATGAGGATGTAATAGCCACGGGGTGTGTGGCTGCATTTACCAGCCCAGATAGGACTAATGAGGTGCAGTCCTCGGACCTATTCGTTGGTTGGGAGCACTGGGTCAGGAATACATTCCAATCCACGTTCCCAATGTCAGTATCAGTTATCTCGCTATATTTGTTCCTGACCTTTGAGCCAGGGGGATTCCCCTTGTATAGATACTTCATTGGGGATGCATTCTTGGGTTCAGTCATTCCTGCAATACAAGACAAATGTCAGTAGCTTATTGCATCGAAAAAAAAAAACAATTTAAACTACGAAAGCAAGCTAAAAGCGCAAGTTTTGGCACTTTCAGACATTTCGGGGTTTGGGACACCGAAACCTTGGTCAGAGAATGATTCAGCTTTTCAGACTTTTGGATCTTTCAGACATCTGAAAAGCTGAAACATCCGAAACGGCACTTGGCAATGATTAGGATTAGTTTTCGGCCATTCAGAGGCCGAAAAACCTATGATAGGTGCCATGACACGAAAGAAACAAAAAACCCTAACCCTAGACTCAATGACACTGGGAAACCCTAGGGTTGATAGGGAGGGACGTCCCTATCGACACACAAAGACACAGGAGGTCAGAAGGACAACAAAATGAGGTGCCCTAGGCTGGACCGGCCCTAGGCACACCAAAAAGACAAACAAAAATGAAGACCACAATGAAAACTAGAAGAGAAATGAGACCGAGGACTTACCTTGGACGGACGAGCAAGGGAGGACAACCAGGCGGCTTGGAGGCAAAAGCGGTCGGCGAGGAAAAAAAATAGAGGGAGAACGCGAGTGGGAGCAGAAAAAACCAAAAATGTGAAGTGAAGTGAAATGAGGAAGCAACCTCTTTTATAACCCACAGGCTGATGTCAGCAACTTCAGGGTTTTGGATGTCGAAAGGCCAAAAAAATGAGTGAAGACCAAGAATCATTCAACCTTTCGGTGATTTCAGACTCCAAAATCATCGAAAGGTCGGGTCTTCGGTCTTTCAACCCTTTCGGTATTTCGGAGGACCTAAGTCCTCCGAAAGGCCGAAAGGGCAAAAATATTGGGTCTTTGACCTTTCGGCCATTCCAGTATTTCAGGGGACTTAGGTCCTCTAAAAGGCTGAAAAGCCGAAAAAGCTTCTTCTTCTATCCTTCAGATTTAGTAATCTCTCCCGGAGGCTGACTAGATCTCCTTGAGGGGTGGACACTATGAAAAAACCAAAAAAGAAACAACAGGGGGGGTCCCCATGGCCAGAGGACCAAAATGGGGTGTGTGTTGTGGACCCACAAAAAATAGCCCTGACAAAAAGGAGGAATGACCAAGGCATTTCTTCATCATCAAACCTCTTCTGGAAAGTAACTTTGCAATAGAATAGAACCAAGAGGCAGTGGAGTCGATGGTTCTCAATGACCTCCAATCTGAGGTTATTCTGTTAGTTTCCTTGTGTGTGTTCATATGTGTTTATTTGCGGACCTTGGGTTTTGATTACCAAGGTGCTCGCCAGCTATTTCCAACCTTCGCCAAATAAACCAGGGCTTCCCAGAAAGAGCTTTTCTGCCAGTCAGGCGTCCATAGACCTGACAAAGTTTTCCCTGAATCCCAAGTATAACCTTTCTCTACTGCCACTCGGGCGTCCATAGCCCCGATAGAGGTTTTCATAATCTCCCAAGTCCATCCTGTCTGCTAGGCTACAACTTTCTTTCTCTGTGAGAGCTTCATCTTTTGGAAAATCATTTTGTTTCTGTCGTTTGCTTGAAAATGTATCAAGCTCATGGATGTTAATGTGCTCCATGCATTCAGGTCCATAATCCCTTTTTCTTCTTTCCTCTCGTCTAAGAAATGATTAGGTGGTGTTGCTCGGATGGTTTACTCATGACCTCTTTGGGGCACTTTTTCTTTTGAGTGTTTCTCTTGCATTCATTTTCTCTCTCTTCTCTTCTCTTTTTTTTTTTTTTGTGCCTTCGCAATTCAGTTCAGACTTGGGTTTTTGGAAAGGTGGGTACCCAAACCTATGCACTCATGCTGGTTACATCAGGAAAACACCTCAGAAACCAAGGCCCTCAGGTGTTGTTTCTTTAATGTGCTTTACGATCAAGATGACCAAACTTTAAACTTCTTATTGTCTGTCAATGATAATCATCACTACTTTATCTCCTGGGAAGGTTCTCCCACGCTGCATGTATCCTTGGAGAAATTTGACTAAGAAATACCTCTTCTCCTTTTGTGGGATAACTTGGATTGGATCCAAAACATACTAACCCGGAACAACAAAACAAGCCCCAACAAAAGAAAAGAACAAACATGAGCAGAAGAAAGGACTGGCGGCGAGGACGACAAAAGGAAAAAAGGGAAAAAAAGGCAAAAGTGACTATGGTACAAGGGACAAAGGACAGTCCCGCTTAGGATCCAAAGTAATGTTTGAGGAATTGCCCATTTCTAGGCAATGGGGTCAACTCTCTGTCCAGTGTGCTGATCCTAAAAGTGTTCTCCCCCAGGATATCTGATATCTGGTAGGGGCCGGTCCACAGTCTTTGAAACTTGGTGTGGCTACCTGGCTTTTCTTTTGCCTTATCCCACATGAGGACAAGGTCAGAGATCCTGAAGGCTTTGATGGTAGCTCTTTTATCGAACCACCTTTTGACCACAGCCTGATGTTTTGATACATGCTCTAGGGATAAATTTTGTTTCTCCTCTAAGTTCAAGAGATTCATGAGTCTGACTTGTACTCAGTCTTCCTCCCCTACATATTGGTCCATGAATCTAAAAATTGGGATCTTCAAGTTCATAGGAAATACCGGTTGCAAGCTGTAGACTAGGTGATATGGAGACGTCCCCAGGGCATTCTTGATCCTTATGCAATCGATCCAAAAAGCATATTTTAGTTGCTTGTGTCAGTCCCTGGGGTTGTCATCCAGGAGGTGTTTGATCACTACTGTAAGATTTTTGTTTGTAGACTCTGCTAGACCATTGCCTTGTGGATAGTAATTTGAAGAGAACTTGAGGATTACCTAGTTTTTGAAGGCCCATTGCGTGAGCGATGCTGAAGAAAAAGAGTGAGCGTTATCACATACTAGATAGAATGGCATTCTGAACCTAGTTATGATGCGTTCCTCTACGAACTTGGTTACGACCTCAGTGGTACAATTCTTCAGTGCTTGCGCCTCTATCCAATGTGTGCAATAGTCGATAGCTGTCAAAATAAACTTATGTCCTGCAGATGAAGGGGGGTTACTCACTCCAAAAAAATCTAAGCCCCATTGGGCAAACGAGCGTACCTCATAGACTGGTTGTAAGGGCATCGCTAGATTTCTCTCTCGAGTTGCGCTGGTTTGGCAAGTGTGGCAAGATCTCACATGTTCACCAGTATCTTTAAATATTGTGGGCCAAAAATATCCTACCCTTAGGATTTGGTGGGCAGTGGCTTCCGCCGATCCATGTCCCATTATGTATTTATCGTGAAAGTCCACCAGAATTTTCTTTGCCTCCATTCTATCCAGGCATCTTAAAAACAAACCCTCATAATTGCGTTTGTAGAGTTGTCCACCTTTTAGCATGTAAGAGTTGCTTTTGATCTTTAGAGCTCTCCTCTGGGATGCATTCATTTCTTCAGGGCAACGGTTCTGCAATAGGTAGTACACTATGTCTTGGTACCATACATCAGTGATTACCCCTTGATCAGTGTATGTTTGGCAGACCAGACCCTCTTCAAACTCTGAGATTAGTTTTGTCAGGCCTTGGCCTCTCACTAGCTTCATCGATTGGATTTCTAGGTCATACTCTTGGAGTGTTTCCACCCATTTCCCTCTCCATTCACCTAACTCATTTTGCATTAGGAGGGATTTAACTGCTGCGTCTGGAACTATCCCAATGACTTTACTCCTTAGAATATAGTGTCTGAATTTTTTCACAACCTTGACAAGAGAAAATGACTGCTTATCTAAGTTTGGGTATCTGAGCTCAGCATCTTTGAAAGGGCAACTCATAAAGGCGATGGGCCTTTCATCTTCATTGTTCTTCTTTTGCATGAGGATGCTGGCGTAGGAATGTTCTGACACGAAAGAATACTTTGAACGGGAGGGTATAGTCAGGGCTAACAAGAACTAGTGCCATAGAAATGGCGTTCTTAATTTCCTCGAAAGACTTCTTGGCTAGGAGATCCCATTCAATCTTGGCATCTTTCTTGAGCATGTCGTTCAACGGTTTCACTGTTTTCACGAAACCACTAATGAATTTCCTGACGAAGTTAATCTTCCCAAAGAAAGACTTCAATTCCTTGCGGCTATGAGGTGGTGTCAACTTTATGATCGCCTCCACCCTTTCGGGGTCAATGGATATCCCCTTTTCGGAGATGATATGTCCTAAAAGCTTCCCTTCGGTTATCCCAAACATGCATTTCTTGGGATTGAGGGATATCCTAAATTCTCTGCACCTTTTAAGGCACTTCCTAGGGTCATTTACGTGATCGGCTCTCATCTTTGAGTAGACTGTGAGATCATCCATGTAGATTATAATGCATTTCCCTACCAATCATTTGAAGGCTATGTCCATTGCTCTTTGAAATGTGGCTCCGGTATTAATCAGTCCAAAGGGCATTCCCCAATATGCAAAAGTTCCCCATTTAGTGGTGAATGCTGTGTTTAGTCGGTCCTCTTCTTGTACCATCACCTGGTTATATCTAGAATAACCATCTAGGAATGACATCATTTGAGATCCATTAACCTTCTGCAACACTTCATGCAGAGATGGGAGTGGATAATTATCCTTTTGAGAGGACTTGTTGAGGTTCCGAAAGTCTACGCATAATCGGATTTCTCCAGTCTTTTTCCTCACAGGCACTAAGTTTGCAACCCATGTAGAATGTCGAATCAGGAAGATGATCCTAGCGTTGAGTACCTTTTGGACTTCCTTTTGAATTAAGGGTTCCATAGTGGGATTCACGGGTCTTTGTCGTTGCCTGAAAGGCTTAGAATCTAGTTTCAAAGGGATGTTGTGTACTACGACTGAGGTGTCATATGTCTTCAATTCTTCATAACTCCATGCTATGACATCTCAATATTCAGTGAGGAGCTGGACCATCTTCTCCCTTTCTTTTTTGGTTCCCACATTTCTGATGTGGACTTCTCTTGGTTCTTTGTCTGTGCCCAGGTTGTATGTGTCACATTCTTTACCATTAGATGCTATGTTGGGGCGTCCTCTCATAGCAGTCTTATCGCTGTCAAAAATCCTCTCTAGCTCTATCATTCCCTTGGGTGTGGCATTGGTCTTTAGGTTTATGACACCATTATCATCAGGCTCTTCAGGTTCCACTGTCTCCTCACCTTCCCTATGTTCGTCTATGATCTGCTTTTCAAATACACCAGTGCACATGATGAATTCTAAGATATGTTGATCATCCTGGAAGACTTGGAAGTTAGTGATATTATTCGGAATGGCCGGGGCTGCCACAAGTTCAACTGAGAATTTCTTTAGTTTGGATTTCTCCATTGGATGTAGTGAACTGGGTGAGACTTCCAATGCGTCAGCAACAACATTCTTTCTCCTCAGGATGGTTTTGATGTCGAAAGCGTGGAAGTCATTGATGAGATCCCATGCTCTATTCCGATAGGCTGAGAGTCTTTTATCATTGCAATTATACTGACTACGGACCTATTTGACAACCAATTGTGAGTCTCCTTCCACCATCAAGATTTTGATTCCTTTCTCGTGAGCTAGGAGAAGTCCGCAAACCAAAGCTTCATATTCTGCAACATTTTTAGTGCAAACGAACTATAACCTACAAGCGGCATAGAAAGACTTACCTCTCAGATTTACCAGTTCAATTCCCGCACCGGCCCCTTGTTTACACTTGGAACCGTCGAAGTGTAGTTTCCATATCTGAGGTAGTTTAGTAGGGCTTGGTTTGGATGATCTTTTCTTAGAGAAACCCTTGGCCTCTAGTTTCTGGCTCCTCCCTCCATCACTATCAGAAGACATTGATTCTCCTGTATACTGAGTATGCCTAGGTTTGGGGAGCTTATTGTCTTCATCGCCTTTATCCTCCAGCATCCCCTTGTGAGGGGGACACGCTTTTTCATCTGAGGTACTCCAATCACTAAGCAAGTTCAGGGCAGCCCCCTTATCATCAACATCTGATCCACTATCTTGGTTTTGGGGCGTACTATTTACAAGGACTGAGTTGTCTATGTCTGGTGTGGCGTTGTTCCTGGTTTCTACTCCAAGTGTACCTTCCTTTATTGTCAATGCTTCCTGTAGCTCATTGGGTTTGGCAATCTGAGCCAACACTTTGGACAATGCTTCTTGAGAACTGGGGCATGTAAACTCGAAATGGCTGGTTTGATGTAACCGACAATATCTAGGTAGTAACAAGATGTTAGGATCTGCGTCTAGACCCAAATGTCAGTTTGAGTGAACAAAACTTCATTCGGGGCATTGTACTCGGTGATCATCCTTTCAGTTTAGGCTCTGCATCTATCTTGATCTGGTTGTTCAAACCTCTCCATGGTAGCCAGAGTTGGGTGAAATCTATAGAAAGCCATCCTCTTAAACATTTGGTCCACTCTCGACTTAGCAACATACCATAAGTCTCAGGGATGTCAACTATGTGTACATCAATGCGCTCCTAGATCCGGGGATCCACGACTAGTTGGATGTGCACATATTTGAGGACACCAATCACTTTGACCTTAGTTTTGTCTAACTGTATGACCACCCGGTTTGTCACTTGGGGCACCATCCCTAACTTTTGGCAAATGGATAGGGACATAATGTTGCATGAGGCTCTTGAATCAATTAGGCAGTTATGTAAGTTTTTTTTGAACATCTGTAGGCTGAGTAGGAATGGAGGAACCTCTGTCCTACCTGTGAACACTGCTAGGAATGCCTCCGATGTGTTGACATGGGACGTGGGTGTCCTGGTGCTGTTGGTTGATGGGCCAGCTTTTGAATGGTCCAAGGATCTTAAAAGGGCTTGCTTTTGATATGGGCAGCCTTGTAATAAATCAAACATAGAGATGTTCGCCTTAGTTTTCTTGAGTTCATCTACTGCACTATACTTGTCATTTGACCAGGCCGTTCCTCGGTAGCCAACATGTGTACTTCTTGTAGGAGGTATGGGGGCACTTGGGCCTTTTGGAGCTGATGGATTGTTACTAGCCTGAGGATCTGGCAGAGTTGGCTGCTTTCCTGGAGGTATGCCGTCAGTGAGGGGTTCCTTTCTACTCCAAAGGTTGTATGAGTTTCATTGATCATTTTCGAAAGCATGTACTTTAGAATATTCAGGCTCATTTTCCCTCTAAAAAGGGAAGACAAATTCATCTTCTCCCATATAGGCTTCTGGGCCTCCATCCTTTCTGGACTCATAAGAATCGAACACCATAGCATTGAATTGTGTCAGGGGGCCCTCTAGATTCTGGGCATAGTGGTCTTGGGAGTTGTTAGCGTATCTATTATTGTCCTGATGCCTACTTGGAGCCCTGACAAAATTGGCCTCTAAATATTCATAAGCATTGGCATTGTCTGTTGGGATGCTACCATTATTGGGTCTAGTGTTCCATGGCCGATTTGGCCTTTGCTGCCCAAATGGTTTCTCTTGTGCGTTGTTGCTGTTATATGCATTGAAACCCCAATTTGGATTCTGAGGGTATGTATCTAAACTAGTAGACGCTCGTTGGTATCCAACTTGATTTTGGAGTGGGTTTAGTTTCATTCTTGTAACTTCGCTAGTGAGCTGTGATAAAGTCTTTTTTACAGCGTCTAACTCGAAAGCCATGAGAGCATTAGGCTTGTTGTGGGGTACAAACCTTTGTTCTACGAATGCCATTTTAAGAGTTTCATAGCCTGGATAAGTAATGGATGGAGGCATGGTTGTACATGGTTGTACCAGTATGGGTGAGTGGTTGGTCAAGGCTTGATTGTTTGCTACAAATGGGTGTGGGACAACAAGATTACTTGGGATGGGTGCAACTGCATAGCTTCCTTCTTGTGGGTCCATTTGCTAAGTAAAGGTGATGGCCTCATTATACACCTTTTCAATTCTCTTTTTGGGTATTTTTTGTTTTTTAACAAATATGGTGTTTGTAAATAGAAGTCAATTTTGTGTTTTTTAAGATGATAATTTTAGAATTAATGATAGCATTTGGAATGAGAGAAGGGTAACGAGAAAGGAAGAAAATTTGTGAGAAATTGAAATCCTAAGGACATAAACCGCTATAAACCCTTCCTTGCGAATTGAATGCTGGAGAGATTTGGAACAACCCACGAAGCATAAACCAGACCAAGTCACAATTCACTACTTCACAGATGCAAGCTTTTGGAGAGAGGATGTATTCACTT
>MU223601.1:99609-113845 GCA_018584345.1 Thuja plicata | reverse complement strand
TAACACAAAGGGCTCTCTGAAAATAAAGAATAATGCAAGCATACATTCAATAAATTCGCATAGATAGCAGTAATTCACACACCACAAATGAAGCACCCAATGTAGATCTTTATTGTATTAAAAATTCAGTCCTTTACATTATGTTTTGATAACAATATATAGAGTTTTGATCTACAACTCTGATTTTCGGAGCTAGGGCATCAGAGAGTTTAAACTAGAGAATAAAAGCTTAAAACTAGAACTTTGTTGAAAGAAACTACTGCTAATTGATACCATCTAACTTGCATGGATTTAAAACCCATTTACAATCCATTTTCTCATGCAAAGAGGGCCAAATCCGTCAAAGAAGAGGAAGAGAAAGAAAGAGGAATCCTTCTGCGAAATGAGAGTCTTCTTCTTGATTCTTTTTTTTCTTCTCAGATTCTTCATTTAGGCCATTTCTGACGATGGGGAACTGATAGGAGACGCTTAGTTCCTCTGAAACAAACTCAAGTTGTCCATTGATTTGATCTGGAGTTGAATTGGTGTTGAGAAATGTAACCTCGCTGAAAACAATGAGTTGTTTCAGACCGCGACCTCTACCCATAATTTTTAATGTCTTCAGTATTTCCCAAGTGCTTTTTTTTTAAAATCCTCAAACTTTGGAGGTCCAAAAGTTCACACCTGTTGTAGGCCGAAAAAGCTAAAAAACTTTGAGAAGGCCGAAGGCCGTAATCTTCGCTGGCCGAAAGGCCATAAAAATTTTCTTTATTGTATGGGCCGAAAGGCCGAAAAACCTACCTTGGTGAATTTTAACCAAGTATGAAAATACTGCCTGATCTATCTAGCATTTGCATCATGAAGCTTTACCCAGTGAAGACTTCAGGGTGAGCCGCCTAGAGCCTTTGTACTATCTCTTAGATTTCCTCAAAATTGATCTCTTTCCTTTTCACCTTTGTGACCCTTCATTCTAGCTTCTCTCTGAAGATAGTCATTTCAGAAGCGAAGAATGTGATCTCATCTTCATGCTGTAAAAACCTATGTATCTCATTCTTCATGTAGAATAGTTGTTTCAAGGCCTCTTTGGTACTGACTCTGGTCAGAACGTCTCTAAACTGTTGGACCACTTCCTTGGAGGGACGTAGAGCCTATTGGCTTTCATCCCGGTAAACGTTGAGGCTAATTTCTGTAAAGAAGGTATCGATATCTGTGACCCATTTTATTACCTCCTCCTACTTTTCTTCTACAAGCGCCTGATTTTCTTGTAGACCTTAATTATTTTGGTCATCTGTTTGATCCAAGCGTCAAATTTGTCCAATTCTTCACCCTCATAGATCTTCACCAAAATTTGGAAGCGTTGCTTTTTAATTACTTCTAAATCCTGGAGGGCTGCCTGCCACTTAGCTACCTCGGCATTCATGTCGCTGTCATCTTCCATCAGGTCAATGAGGGAATTAATCTCAACCAAAATGGTCCTGTATGGCCTGAATATTGACAGGATGGCCTTCTCTCCAAACTTTTTGAAATCATTTATCCAATCAGTAGTCGCCTGGATGAGAGAAGGCGTTAATCCTACCGACAAATCTGGCGTAGCTCTTTTATCAATCAAGGCTTGTAATGAGGCCTCCAAACAATTTGGGTCAATGGGACCCACCATCTTTTGAATGACCCTTTTTAGAGCCTCATTTTGGTCTGTTAAATACTTTATGGTTTCTTCATCTTTACTCATGAACCCCAGAGCATGTTTGAGTCCCAAAACTGCTAATGTTTTGCTTCCTTCCCTAGTCAGTTCCCCCAAGTCCACCTCTTTGAATGTATAGTCTCCTGATGAGCCCATGGTTTCAGAGGTGCTCAGGGGTGGGATAGCTATTTGTGTTGTCCATCAACCCTTAGGGTCTTGGGTCACATATGACATAGTTTTGGCTGGCACACTCGTGTCTGCATGGTGGAAAGCTTGCTTCACCGCAGTTATACTTGTATCTTCTCTGTCCAGTTCAGTGGTGTAGGTTCTTCTCCGTGGTTGTATCTCCTTGGTAAACCAAGTAGGTTTACTAGAGGCAGTTACTGGCTCATATGGTGCCATATGGAGGAATGGAGTCAAGCCTTGCTGCCCTGGGGCTATTCCCTATTCTGGTTCCTTCTCTGGTTCTTCTCCTTGCCCATCTTCTCCTTCCTCCATTCTATCCTCCTCTGAACCCGTTTGTATTTCCTCATCTTCCTTCTCTGGTTCACTGACCTCTTTCTCCCTTTCCTTCTCTTAGCCTTTATCAGTTGACGAATCACTCACCACATCTGGCCTGAGGCCGGTCATAGCCTCTAGTGAGGTCTGAAAAGGTGATGTGTCTTCTGTGCCTACTGCTCCTTTGGTTGCCTAGGTGGCACATGTTGGAAGGATTGAGGTTGAGGTGATAAGCGTTGGCATGATTGGAGTGGGAGATGAGGAGGTAGTGGTACTAGACAGGGGTGGAGTTGGTACAAGAGGAGGTGTTGGAGTCGGTAATGAGGCTGGTGGAGTAAGTATGTAGGGTGGTGGAGTGAGAACATGGCTCCTTCCAGCTACATTATCTATTACCAAACCCTGAGTTACCCCACTATCTTGGGCTTTAGGCCATGGAGCAGGATTAGGGCCTACTGGTGGAGTAGGAACATTCACTGGAAGATTGGTGAACTAGGCCGGTGGAGGAGTAAGGGCTACCTATGGTTGTATGTGTGGTGGAGTGAGGGCAACTTGAGGTTGTATGAGTGGTGGTTCCCCAACGAATGTGTCTTGGCCTTGGTCTAAAAAGCCTTCAAGTCCCTGAAAATCAGAGAGCATAAATTCATCTAGCCCTAATGGATCCACAGGGTCATCCTGTGCTTTGGGATCCTCCCTATGTTTCTTAGTGGTTTTATTTTCTCTCCTCTTCTGTAACCTAATTTTTCAGACTAGGGGCTCACTTGCGTCCTCTTCCTCAGGCTCTTCCTGTATATTTTCCAAATGTAGAGACTTAGAACACTTCTTCCTCTTATAGGTTTTGTTTTTAGTGGTGGGGGAAGATTGGCCATAGGTGGATAGGCCTTCTCCTGATTGGGGTTGCGACAATCCTGCTAGTGGGTCAATCTGGCCCGTCATCCTAGTTTTATTAGGCCTAGGATTGGAACCATAATCAACTGGTCATTCATGACCATACACCATTCTTGGCTTCTAAGGGGGAGCCTTCTTGTATATAGGAGCTGTTGACTTCTCCCCTCGTTGTTTCTCTACTTTCTTGGGTGGTTCCATTAATGTCTTCACCTAGATCGGACTCATCTGGTGTGGCTTCTTGATCCAAGATATGGTGGTTTTTATCACGTGTCTTGCCCTGAAGTCTATGTCATCATTCTCATCTTTATCTACCTTGGCGTTCATGTTTGGCGGGTCATATACCTTGTCTTGTGGGTAAATGTCTTCTAGGACATTCTCTAAATCACATTCCCATATCTTCGGGGAAATAGAAACTTTCAACACCTCTTTTGTTAGGGCTAGGTTCATTCTACAGTAATCTCAGATTTTGACCTCATGGTCATCTACACAGTTTATCCAATGATCTTCTAGATGTGGCTCATGTATGTAGAATATGCCAATGATATGGCTATAAGTACCTATCGGGTCGAAACGAGCTCACACCGTCTTGTAAACTTGCAATGGGCAAGCATCCCATTCAAAAGCAATGGATTTGTAGACCTTCATTCCTGCAGTGTGTAGGGTCCCAAAGAGATGGGAAAGTCCCAACAATGTTTCTTCTTACGCTTGATGTGCTCGTATGCATCCGCGAGCTTCCTCGCCATCTCCAATATGATTATCCAGTCAGATGGATACCTGGGTAGCTTCTTTGGTTGCATGGTTGACCTAGCTATCCGAATGTAGGTGAATGTCTTGAATTGGATATAATAAGCCCCAATGGCTTTAACCTTGGCCACATCTTCTTTTGACATTCTTTTAGCAAAGTCCCCCTTAATAGATCGAATGACTGCGAAAATGAATGCATCGTTGACTATTCTGTAATCAGGGGAATCCTCTGACATGTTTGCTTCTTTTACCAACTATGGGTATACAAGATGGGGCCATGCATTTGGATCATTCAAGCTTCCCCTCTTGGTGAGGCCTGGGTAATCTGCCCATGCAGCTAGTAGGTACATTATGTAAGTGCTCATGTAGAACTTTGGGTTATGCTTCACTGCTATCAGTTGCTCATCCAAGTTGTCACTTATAATAGTGCCCCAATCAAACCTTGCCTTTTGTTCCCTGATCCTCTCTATCAGCAGGATCATCCAATGCTCTAGTTGGGTGGATTGTGGTAAACCGTACACCTTGCTTATCATTGTTATAGCTGCCTGGATATCATCTTTCATATAACCTCTCCGGAGGTCTATCTTGTCTACTTTGTTCTTGGGAAGTGGTTTTTTGAGGTATTCATTGTTCATCATCTCAGTTGGAGCTTGCTCCCTGTTGCCAAACCATTTGTTCCCCTTTTTAATGTAGAAATAATAGAACTTATCTACGTCTTTGTGGAGGTGGAAGACGTCTTCGATGACATCCGGCCTGATTTCCAATACAACCTGGTCTTTCGAGTTTACTACCACCCTTTTGTCTGAATCATAGTGGTGGGCTAGGGTGATGATTAATTATGAGGATGTAATAGCCACGGGGTGTGTGCCTACATTTACCATCCCAGATAGGACTAATGAGGTGCAGTCCTTGGACCTATTCACTGGTTGGGAGCATTGGGTCAGGAATTCATTCCAATCCACATTCCCAATGTCAGTATCAGTTATCTCGCTATGTTTGTTCCCGACCTTTGAGCTAGGGGGATTCCCCTTGTATAGATACTTCATTGGGGATGCTGTCTTGGGTTCAGTCATTCTTGCAAGACAAAACAAATGTCAGTAGCTTTGTTGGATCAAAAAAAAAAAAAAAACAATTTAAACTATGAAAGCAAGCTAAAAGCGCAAGTTTTCGCACTTTTGGACCTTTTGGGGTTTCGGACACCAAAACCTTGGTCGAAGAAAAAAAGTCTGAAAGTGAGAATAGTCAAAAAGGGGCGAGGCTAATTCCATTGGGGTTTCAGAGACTCAAACACCGAGCTCAGAGGGGTCTCAAAGATTCAGCTTTTCAAACTTTCAAATCTTTCGGACATCCGAAAAGCCGAAACGTCTGAAACGGCACTTGGCGATGATTAGGATTAGTTTTCGGCCATTCAGAGGTTAGAAAACCTGTGATAGGTGCCATGACATGAAACATGCAAAAAACCCTAAACCTAGACTCGATGACAATGGGAAACCCTAGGGTCGATAGGGAGGGACGTCCCTGTCGACGCACGAAGACACAGGAGCCTAGAAGGACAAAAAAACTAGGTGCCCTAGGCTAGACAAGCCCTAGGCGCACCGAAAAGACAAACAAAAATGAAGACCACAATGAAAACTAGAAGAGAAATGAGACCGAAAACTTACCTTGGACGGACGAGCAGGGGAGGACAACTAGGCGGCTTGGAGGTAGAAGCGGTTGGCGAGGAAAAAAAATAGAGGGAGAACACGAGCAGGAGCAGAAAAAACCAAAAATGCAAAGTGAAGTGAAATGAGGAATTCACCTCTTTTATAACCCGTGGGCTGATGTCAGCAGCTTCAGGCTTTCGGACGTCGAAAGGCCAAAAAAATGAGTGAAGACCAAGAATCATTCGGCCTTTCGGTGATTTCAGACTCTGAAATCACTGAAAGGTCAGGTCTTCGGTCTATTGACCCTTTTGGTATTTCAGAGGACCTAAGTGCTCCGAAAGGCTGAAAGGGCCAAAAGATCGGGTCTTCGGCCTTTCGGCCATTCTGTTCTTTCGGGGGACTTAGGTCCTCCGAAAGGCTGAAAGGCCAAAAAAGCTTCTTCTTCTAGCCTTCAGATTCAGTAATCTCACCCGGAGGCTGACTAGATCTACTCAAGGGGTGGACACGACAAAAAAACCAAAAAAGAAATAATAGGGGGGGTCCCCATGGCCAGAGGACCAAAATAGCCCCGACAAAAAGGAGGAATGACCAAGGCATTTCTTCATCATCAACACTCTTCTGGAAAGTAACTTTGCTGTAGAACAGAACCAAGAGGCAGTGGAGTCAATGGTTCTCAATGACCTCCAATCTGAGGTTATTCTATTAGTTTCCTTGTGTGTTCATATGTGTTCATTTGTGGACCTTCGGTTGTGATTACCAAGGCAATCGCCAGCTATTTCCAACCTTCGCCAAATAAACCAGGGCTTCCTAGAAAGAGCTTTGCTACCAGTCACGCGTCCATAGCCCCGATAAAGTTTTCCCCGAATCCAAAGTATAACCTTGCTCTACTACCAGCTGGGTGTCCATAGCCCTGGTAGAGGTTGTCATAATCACCCAAGTTCGTCCTGTCTGCTAGGCTACAACTTTCTTTCTCTGTGAGAGCTTCATCTTTTGGAAAAACATTTTGTTTCTGTCGTTTGCTTGAAAATGTATCAAGCTCATGGATGTTAATATGCTCCATGCATTTAGGTCTGTAATCCCTTTTTCTTCTTTCCTCTAGTCTGAGAAACAATTAGGTGGTGTTTCCCGGATGGTTTACTCATGACCTCTTTGGGGCACTTTTTCTTTTGAGTGTTTCTCTTGCATTCTTTTTGGCTCTCTTCTCTCTTTTTTTTTTTTTTTTTGGTGCCTTCGCAATTCAGTTCAGACTTGGGTTTTGGGAAAGGCGGGTACCCAAACCTATGCACTCAAGCTAGTTACAGCTGGCAAACACCTCAAAAACCAACACCCTTGGGTGTTGTTTCTTTAATGTGCTTTATGATCAGGATGACTAAACTTTGAACTTCTTCTTGTCTGTCAATGATAATCATCACTACTTTGTCTCCTGGGAAGGTTCTCCCACGCTGTATGTATCCATGGAGAAATTTGACTAAGAAATACCTCTACTCCTTTTGTGGGACAACTTGGATTGGATCCAAAACATACTGACCCAGAACAACAAAACAAGCCCCGACAAAAGAAAAGAACAAACACGAGCGAAAGAAAGGACTAGCGGCAAGGATGACAAAAGGAAAAAAGGGAAAAAAAAAAAGGCAAAAGTGACTATGGTACAAGGGTCAAAGGATAGTCCCACTTATGATCCAAAGTAATGTTTGATGAATTTCCCATTGACAGGAAATGGGGTCAACTCTCCGTCCATTGTGCTGATCCTAAAAGTGTTCTCCCCCGGGATCTCTGATATCTGGTAGGGGCCGGCCCACAGTCTTTGGAACTTGGTGTGGCTACCTAGCTTTTCTTTTGCCTTATCCCACATGAGGACAAGGTCAGAGATCTTGAAGGCTTTGATGCTAGCTCTCTTATTGAACCACCTTTTGACCATAGCCTGATGTTTTGATACATGCTCCAGGGATAAATTTCGTTTCTCCTCTAAGTTCAAGAGATTCATGAGTCTGACTTGTACTCGGTCATCCTCCCCTACATATTGGTCCATGAATCTCAAAATTGGGATCTTCAGGTTCATAGGAAAGACCGGTTGCAAGTCATAGATTAGCTGATATGGAGACGTCCCCAGGGCATTCTTGATCCTTATGCGATCGGTCCATAAAGCATATTTCAGTTGTGTGTGCCAGTCCCTAGGGTTATCATCCAAGAGGTGTTTGATCACTGTTGTCAGATTTTTGTTTATAGGCTCTGCTACACCATTGCCTTGTGGATATTAATTTGAAGAGAACTTGAGGATTACCTAGTTTTCAAAGGCCCATTGCGTGATCAATGCTGAAGAAAAAGAGGGAGCATTATCACATACCAGATAGAATGGCATTCTAAACCTAGTTATGATGTGTTCCTCTATGAACTTGGTTACAACCTCAGTGGTACAATTCTTCAGTGCTTGTGCCTCTATCCAATGTGTGCAATAGTCAGTAGCTATCAAAATAAACTTATGTCCTACAGATGAAGGGAGGTTAATCACTCCAACAAAATCTAAGCCCCATTGGGCGAACGGGCATACCTCATAGACTGGTTATAAGGGCATCGCTGGATTTCTCTCCCGAGTTGCGCTAGTTTGGCAAGTGTGGCAAGATCTCACATGTTCACCAGCATCTTTAAATATTGTGGGCCAAAAATATCCTTCCCTCAGGATTTGGTGGGCAGTGGTTTCTGCCAATCCATGTCCCATTCTGTATTTATCGTGAAACTCCACCAGAATTTGCTTTGCCTCCATTCTATCCAGGCATCTTAAAAACAAACCCTTGTAATTGCATTTGTAGAGTTGTCCACCTTTTAGCATGTAAGAACTACTTTTGATCTTTAGAGCTCTCCTCTGGGATGCAATCATTTCTTCAGGGAAGCGGTTCTGCAATAGGTAGTACACTATGTCTTGGTACCATACATCAGTGATTACCCCTTGATTAGTGTATGTTTGGGAGACCAGACCCTCTTAAAACTCTGAGATCAGTTTTGTCAAGAATTGGCCTCTCACCAGCTTCATCGATTGGATTTCCAGGTCAAACTCTTGGAGTTTTTCCATCCATTTCCCTCTTGATTCACCTAACTCATTCTACATCAGGAGGGATTTAACTGCTGCGTCTGGAACTATCCCGATGACTTTACTCCTTAGAATATAGTGTTTGAATTTTTTCACTGCCTTGACAAGAGAAAATGACTGCTTATCCAGGCTTGGGTATCTAAGCTCAGCATCTTTGAAAGGGCAACTCATAAAGGCGATGGGCCTTTCATCTTCACCATTCTTCTTTTGTGTGAGGATGCCGACGCAGGAATGTTCTGACGTGAAAGAATAAACTTTGAACGGGAGGGTATATAGTCAGGGCTAACAAGGACTGGTGCCATAGCAATGGCATTCTTAATTTCTTTGAAATACTTCTTGGCTAGGAGAGCCCATTCAATCTTGGGGTCTTTCTTGAGCATGTCTTTCAACGGTTTCACTATTTCCGCGAAACCACTGATGAATTTCCTAACGAAATTAATCTTCCCAAAGAAAGACTTCAATTCCTTGCGGCTATGAGGTGGTATCAACTTTATGATCACCTCCACCCTTTTGGGGTCAATGGATATCCCATTTTTGGAGATGATATGTCCTAAAATTTTCCCTTTGGTTACCCCAAACACACATTTATTGGGATTGAGGGATATCCCAAATTCTCTGCACCTTTGAAGTCACTTCTTGAGGTCATTTATGTGATCAGCTCTCAGCTTTGAGTAGACTATGAGATCATCCATGTAGATGATAATTCATTTCCCTACCAATCCTTTGAAGGCTATGTCCATTGCTCTTTGAAAGGTGGCTCCATCACTAATCATTCCAAAGGGCATTCGCCGGTACGCAAAAGTTCCACATTTAGTGGTGAATGTTGTCTTCAGCCGGTCCTCTTCTTGTACCATCACCTGGTTATGTCCAAAATAACCATCTAGGAATGACATCATTTGAGATCCCTTAGCCCTCTGCAACACTTCATCCAAAGATGGGAGTGGATAATTATCCTTTTGAGAGGACTTGTTGAGGTTCCAAAAGTCTACGCATAATCGGATTTCTCTAGTCTTTTTCCTCACAGACACTAAGTTTGCAACCCATGTAGAATGTCAAATTGGGAAGATGATCCTGGCAGTGAGCATCTTTTGGACTTCCTTTTGAATTAAGGGTTCCATAGTGGGATTCACGGGTCTTTGTCATTGCCTGAAAGGCTTAGAATCCAGTTTCAAAGGGATGTTGTGTACTATGACTGAGGTGTCATATGTTTTCAATTCTTCATAACTCCATGCTATGACATCTCGATATTCAGTGAGGAGCTGGACCATCTTCTCCCTTTCTTTTTTGGTTCCCACATTTTTGATGTGGACTTCTCTTGGTTCTTCATCCCTGCCCAGGTTCTAGGTGTCACATTCTTTACCATCAGATGCTATGTCGGGGCATCCTCTCATAGCAGTCTTATCGCTGTCAAAAATCCTCTCTAGCTCTATCATTCCCTTGGGTATGGCATTGGTCTTTAGGTTTATGACACCATTATCATCAGGCTCTTTAGGTTCCACTATCTCCTCACCTTCTTTATCTTCATCTATGATCTGCTTTTCGAATACGCCAGCTCACATGATGAATTCTAAGATATGCTGATCATCCTGGAAGACTTGGAAGTTAGTGATATTATTCAAAATGGTCGGGGCTGCCACAAGTTCAACTGAGAATTTCTTTAGTTTGGATTTCTCCATTAGATGTAGTGAACTGGCTGAGACTGCCAATGTGTCAGCAACAACATTCTTTCTAGTCAGGATGGTTTTGATGTCAAAAGCGTGGAAGTCATTGATGAGATCCCATGCTCCATTCCGATAGGCTGAGAGTCTTTTATCATTGCAAGTATACTAACTACGGACCTGTTTGACAACCAATTGTGAGTCTCCTTCCACTGTCAAGATTTTGATTCCTTTCTCGTGAGCTAGGAGAAGTCCGCGAACCAAAGCTTCATATTCTGAAACATTGTTAGTGCAAACGAACTGTAACCTATAAGCGGCATAAAAAGACTTACCTCTCAGATTTACCAGTTCGATTCCCGCACCGGCCGCTTGTTTACACTTGGAACCGTCGCAGCATAGTTTCCATATCTAAGGTGGTTTAGTAGGCCTTATTTTGGATGATCTTTTCTTAGAGAAACTCTTGGCCTCTAGTTTCTGGCTCCTCCCTCCATCGCTATCAGAAGACGTTGATTCTCCTGTATACTGAGTATGCCTACGTTTGGGGAGCTTGTTGTCTTCATCGCCTTTATCCTCCAGCATCCCCTTATGAGGGGGACACGCTCCATCATCTGAGGTAGTCCAATCACTAAGCAAGTTCAGGGCAGCCCCCTTATCATCAACATCTGATCCACTGTCTTGGTTTTGGGGTGTACTGTTTACAAGGACTGAGTTTTCTATGTCTGGTGCGGCGTCAATCCCACTTTCTACTCCAAGTGTACCTTCCTTTATTGTCAATGCTTTCGCTAGCTCATTGGGTCTCGTAATTTGATCCAACACTTAGGATAGTGCTTCTTAAAAACTGGGGCATGTAAACTCAGAATGGATGGTTTGATGTAACCGACAATATCCAGGTAGTAACAAGATGTTAGGATCTGCGTCTGGACCCAAATGTTGTAGGCTAGTCATGGCGCTATTGATGAAACTTTGGAAGATGTCATTGCCAATATTTGGCTCTAGGAGACCTTGGACTAGACTATGATCTGACTCTTCACCTTCTCGGATCTGAAACATGAAGACATCATCCAATCGATAAGTACCTAAGTCTGTTCGAGTGAACAAAACTTCATTCAGGGCATTGTACTCAGTGATCATCCTTTTCAATTTAGGCTTTGCATCCATCTTGATCTGGTTGTTCAAACCTCTCCATGGTAGCCAGAGTTGGGTGAAATCTGTAGAAAGCCATCCTCTTAAACATTTGGTCCACTCTTGACTTAGCAACATACCATAAGTCTAAGGGATGTCAACTATATGTACATCAATGCGCTCCTGGATCCGGTGATCCACGACTAGTTGGATGTGCACATCTTTTATGACACCAATCACTTTGACCTTGATTTTGTCTAACTATATGACCACCCGGTTTGTCACTTGGGGCACCATCCCTAACTTCTGGCAAATGGATAGGGGCATAATGTATCATGTTGCTCCTGAATCAATTAGGCAGTTATGTAAGTTTTTTCTGAACATCCGCAGGCTGAGTAGGAATGGAGGAACCTCTGTCCTACCTGTGAACACTACTGGGAATACCTCCGATGTGTTGACATGGGACGTGGGCATCCTGGTGTTGTTGGTTGATGGTCCATCTTTTGAATGGTCCAAGGATCTTAAAAGGGCTTCCTCTTGAGATGGACAGCCTTGTAATAAATCAAACATAGAGATGTTCGCCTTAGTTTTCTTGAGTTCATCTACTGCACTATACTTGTCATTTGACTAGGCTGTTCCTCGGTAGCCAGCATGTGTACTTCTTGTAGGAGGTACGGGGGAACTTGGGCCTTTTAGAGGTGTGGGATTGTTACTAGCCCAAGGATCTGGCGGAGTTGGCTTCTTTCCTAGAGGTATGCCGTCAGTGAGGGGTTCCTTTCTACTCCGAAGGTTGTATGAGTTTCGTTGATCATTTTGGAAAGCATGTACTTTGGAATATTCAGGCTCGTTTTCCCTCTAAAAAGGGAAGATGAATTCATCTTCTCCCATATAGGCTTCTGGGCCTCCCTCCTTTTTGAACTCAAAAGAATCAAACACCATAGCATTGAATTGTGTTGGGGGCCCCTCTAGATTATGGGCATAGTGGTCTTGGGAGTTGTTAGTGTATCTATTATTGTCCTAACGCCTACTTGGAGCATTGACAAAATTGGCCTCTGAATCTTCATAAGCATTGGCATTGTCTGCCACGATGCTACCATTATTGGGTCTAGTGTTCCATGGCCGATTTGGCCTTTGCTGCCCAAATGGTTTCTCTTGTGCGTTGTTGTTGCTATATGCATTGAAACCCTGATTTGGATTCTGAGGGTATGTATTTGGACTAGTAGATGCTCATTAGTATCCACCTTGATTTTGGGGTGGGTTCAGTTTCATTCTGGTAACTTTGCTAGTGAGCTGTGATAAAGTATTTTTTACGGCGTCTAACTCGGAAGCCATGAGAGCATCAGGCTCGTTGTGGGGTACAACCCTCTATTCTATGAATGCCATTTTATGAGTTTCATAGCTTGGATAAGTAATGGATGGAGGCATGGTTGTACATGTTTGTACCGGTATGGGTGAGTGGTTGGTCAAGGATTGATTGTTTGCTGCAAATGGGTGTGGGATAGCAAGATTACTTTAGATGGGCACAGCCGCATAGCTTCCTTCTTGTGGGTCCATTTGTGGAGTAAAGGTGATGGCCTCATTATACACCTTTTAAATTGTATCTCTATCTGCCAGGGGAAGCCTTTGTAGAAATATTGAGGGGAATGGGTCTAGAGCTTTTAGGTAAACTTGTATGATAGCCTCATCTGGTATAGTGTAAGGAGCTTCTAGCTTCTAATGCATTTTGTGAAAGAAATGATTAAACATAGCGATGGGCTCCTTAGGATCTTTCCTCGTGGTTATGAACTGGTGATGTGTTGCAGCAGGATCAACATATAATTTGAATTGATTGGGGAATTTGGTTATAAAGTCATTCCATACTGAGATAGACCCTCGTAGTAAATTAAGGTACCAGTTGTATGCAAATTCTCCCAAGGTATATGGGAAGAGATGATAGACAACGTCTTGGTGGGCAATCTCTTTATGGTTGAAAATTTCCTTGAAGGTGCAGATATGTTCTTCCACTGTCCTAGATTCACCATATATGAATCGTGTACAAAACTTCTCTGGATTTTTAGGTAACTCATGGAGCTGTCCGACAAAGTTCAAAGGTGAGCTTGTTGCATTAGCAAAAAAGGCCATCGGATGAGGTTGCTGCAAATTTTGATTTAGCAAGTTCTGATTTTGATTGATGGCTGCAGCAATAGTTGGGGCAGCGATGTGAGATTTCTATCCAAGAGGATTCTGAGGTGCATCAAGGTGATCAGAAGATTTATCCCTTGCTTTACCCTTGTCCCTGCGAGCCCTTCTATGGTGAGTGAGTTTGAGAAACTCGCCTCTTTTCAAAGATGATCTAAGCACACGCTCAAACCTCTCTAAGGAGAAAGATCCAATATTATTTAGCTCTTGAGCCTTGAGGCCCTCCTTCTAGCGCCACTTCTGTTGAGCGTTGTTTTAACACAAGCCAACTTGCTAGGATCTCGAGATTTGATCACCTCTCTTGAAAGAATAACAGAATTATTCCCAAGGTTCTCTAGGGTCGGGTCACAACCTGCGTGGTTACTTAGTTGAAGATAAATGTGATTTTTCATGAGGAGGCCTTTCCTAGTACATTCAAGACAGCAAACTACAAAATATTGTTAATTCTCTTTTTGGGTATTTTTTGGTTTTTAACAAATATGGCGTTTGTAAATAGAATGCAATTTTGTGTTTTTTAAGATGATAGTTTTAGAATTAATGACAACATTTGGAATGAGAGAAGGGTAACGAGAAAGGAAGAAAATTTGCAAGAAAGTGAAATCCTAAGGACATAAACCGCTATAAACCCTTCCTTGAGAATTGAATGCTGGAGAGATTTGGAACAACCCACGAAGCATAAACCAGACCAAGTCACAATTCACTACTTCACAGATGCAAGCTTTTGGAGAGAGGATGTATTCACTTGTGCAAGATATTCAAAATC
>MU223601.1:84385-99559 GCA_018584345.1 Thuja plicata | reverse complement strand
AACACAAAGGGCTCTCTGAAAATAAAGAATAATGCAAGCATACATTCAATAAATTCGCATAGATAGCAGTAATTCACACACCATGAATGAAGCACCCAATGTAGATCTTTATTGTATTAAAAATTTGGCCCTTTACATTATGTTTTGATTACAATATATAGAGTTTTGATCTACAAATCTGATTTTCGGAGCTAGGGCGTCAGAGAGTTTAAACTAGAGAATAAAAGCTTAAAACTAGAACTTTGCTGAAAGAAACTACTGCTAACTAATACCATCTAACTTACATGGATTTAAAACCCATTTACAATCCATTTGCTCATGCAAAGTGGGCCAAATCCGTCAGAGAAGAGGAAGAGAAAGAAAGAGGACTCCTTCTGCGAACTGAGAGTCTTCTTGATTCTTGTTGTTCTTCTCGGATTCTTCATCTGGGCCATTTCTGAAGGTGGGGAACTGATAGGAGACCCTTAGTTCCTCTAAAATGAACTCAAGTTGTCCACTGATTTGATCTAGAGTTGAACTGGTCTTGAGAAATGTAACCTCACTGAAAACACCCAGTTGTTTTAGACCCCAGCCTCTACCCCAAAATTTTAATGTCTTCAGAATTTCCCAAGTGCTTTTTTTTTTAAATCCTCAAACTTTGGAGGTCCAAAAGTTTAGACCTGTCGTAGGTCGAAAAAGCTGAAAAACTTTGAGAAGGCCGAAGGCCAAAAAAATGTTCTTTATTGTATGGGCTGAAAGGCCGAAACATCAGAGGCCGAAAGGCCGAAAAACCTGCCTTGGTGAATTTTAACCAAGTATGAAAATACTGCCTGATCTATTTGGCATTTTCATCATGAAGCTTTACCTAGTGAAGACTTTAGGGTGAGCCACCTGGAGCCTTTGTACTATCTCTTAGATTTCCTCAAAATTGATCTCTTTCCTTTTCACCTTTGTGACCCTTCATTCTAGCTTCTCTCTGAAGATAGTCATTTCAGAAGCGAAGAATGTGATCTCATCTTCATGTTGTGACGTCCTATGTATCTCATTCTTCATGTAGAATAGTTGTTGCAAGGCCTCTTTGGTACTGATTCTGGTCAAAAAATCTCTAAACTATTGGACCACTTCCTTGGAGGGACGTACAGCCTGTTGGCTTTCATCTTGGTAAACGCTGAGGCCAATTTCTGTAAAGAAGGTATCGATATCTGTGACCCATTTTATTACCTCCTCCTGCTTTTCTTCTTCAAGGGCCTGATGTTTCTTGTAGACCTTAATTATTTTGGTCATCTGTTTGATCCAAGCCTCAAATTTTTCCAATTCTTCACCCTCATAGATCTTCACCAATATTTGGAAGTGTTGCTTTTTAATTACTTCTAAATCCTTGAGAGCAGCCTGCCACTTAGCTACCTCGGCATTCATGCCGCTGTCATCTTCCATCAGGTCGATGAGGGAATTAATATCAACCAAAATGGTCCTGTATGGCCTGAATATTAACGAGATGGCCTTCTCTCCAAACTGTTTGAAATAATTTATCCAATCAGCACTCGCCTAGATGAGAGAAGGGGTTAATCCTGCCGACAAATCTGGCATAGCTCTTTTATCAATCAAGGCTTGTAATGAGGCCTCCGAACAATTTTGGTCAATGGGACCCACCATCTTTTGAATGACCATTTTTAGAGCCTCATTTTGGTCTGTTAAAGACTTTATGGTTTCTTCGTCTTTACTCATGAACCCCAGAGCATGTTTGAGTCCCAAAACTGCTAATGTTTTGCTTCCTTCCCTGGTCGGTTCCCCCAAGTCCACCTCTTTGAATGTATAGTCTCCTGATGAGCCCATGCTTTGAGAGGTGCTCGGGGGTGGGATAGCTATTTGTGCTATCCATCGACCCTTAGGGTCTTGGGTCACATATGACATAGTTTTGGCTGGCACACTCGTGTCTGCATGGTGGAAAGCTTGCTTCACCGCAGTTATACTTGTATCTTCTCCATCCAGTTCTTTGGTGTAGGTTCTTCTCCGTGGCTGTATCTCCTTGGTAAACCAAGTAGGTTTACTAGAGGCAGTTACTAGCTCATATGGTGCCATATGGAGGATTGGGGTCAAGCCTTGCTACCCTGGGGCTATTCCCTGTTCTGGTTCCTTCTCTGGTTTTTCTCCTTTCCCATCTTCTCCTTCCTCCATTCTATCCTCCTCTGAACCCATTTGTATTTCCTCATCTTCCTTCTCTTGTTTACTGACCTCTTTCTCCCTTTCCTTCTCTGGGCCTTTATCGGTTGACGAATCACTCACCACATCTTGCCTAAGGCTGGTCATAGCCTCTAGTGAGGTCTGAAAAGGTGATGTGTCTTCTGTGCCCACTGCTCCTTTGGTTGCCTGGGTGGCACATGTTGGCGGGATTGAGGTTGAGGGGATAAGTGTTGGCATGATTGGAGTGGGAGATGAGGAGGTAGTGGTAATAGACGGGGGTGGAGTTGGTACAAGAGGAGGTGTTGGAGTCGGTAGGGAGGCTGGTGGAGTAAGTATGTAAGGTAGTGGAGTGAGAACATGGTTCCTTCCAACAACATTATCTGTTACCAAACCCTGAGTTACCCCACTGTCTTGGGTTTTAGGCCATGGAGCAATATTGGGGCCTACTGGTGGAGTAGGAACATTCACTGGAACATTGGTGAACTAGGCCGTTGGAGGAGTAAGGGCTACCTATGGTTGTATGCATGGTTGAGTGAGGGAAACTTGAGGTTGTATGAATGGTGGTGCCCCAGCATATGTGTCTTGGCCTTGGTCTGAAAAGCCTTCAAGTCCCTCAAAATCATAGAGCATAAACTCATTCGGCCCTAATGGATCCACAGGGTCATCCCGTGCTTTGGGATCCTCCCTATGTTTCTTAGTGGTCTCCTTTTCTCTCCTCTTCTGTAACCTGGTTTTCCGGACTAGGGGCTCCCTTGCGTCCTCTTCCTCAGGCTCTTCCTATACAGTTTCCAACTGTGGAGACTCGGAACTCTTCTTCGTCTTATAGGTTTTCTTTTCAGTGGTGGGGGAAGATTGGCCAGAGGTGGATGGGCCTTCTCCATATTGGGGTTGTGACAATCCTGCTGGTGGGTCAATCCAGCCCGTCATTCTGGTTTTCTTAGGCCTAGGATTGGAACCATATTCAACTAGTCATTCATCACCATACACCATTCTTGGCTTCTGAGGGGGAGCCTTCTTGTATATAGGAGTTGTTGACTTCTCCCCTCATTGTTTCTCTACTTTCTTGGGGGGTTCCATTAATGTCTTCACCGGGATTGGACTCATCTGGTGTGGCTTCTTGATCCAAGATATGGTGGTTTTTATCACGTGTCTTGCCTGAAGTCTATGTCATCATTCTTATCTTTATCTACCTCAGTGTTCATGATTGGCCGGTCATACACCTTGTCTTGTGTGTAAATGTCTTCTAGGACATTCTCTGAATCACATTCCCATATCTTCGGGGAAATAGGAAATTTCAACACCTCTTTTGCCAGGGCTAGGGTCATTCTATAGTAATCTCAAATTCTGACCTCATGGTCATCTACATAGTTTATCCAATGATCTTATAGATGTGGCTCATGTACGTAGAATCTGTCGATGATATGGCTATAAGTACCTATGGGGTCGAAATGAGCTTGCACCGTCTTGTAAACTTGCAAGGGGAAAGAATCCCATTCAAAAGCAATGGATTTGTAGACCTTCATGTCCTGCAGTGTGTAGGGTCCCAAAGAGATGGGAAAGTCCCAACAATGTTTCTTCTTATGCTTGATGTGCTCGTATGCATCCGTGAGCTGCCTCGCCATCTCCAATATGATTATCCAGTCAGATGGATACCTGGGTAGCTTCTTTGGTTGCATGGTTGACCCAGCTATCCAAATGTAGGTGAATGTCTTGAACTGGATATAATAAGCCCCAATGGCTTTCACCTTGGCCGCAGCTTCTTCTGACATTCTTTTAGCAAAGTCCCCCTCAATAGATCGAATGACTGCAAAAATGAACGCATCGTTGACTATTCTATAATCAGGGGAATCCTCTGACATGTTTGCTTCTTTTACCAACTGCGGCTATACAAGATGGGGCCATGCATTTGGATCATTCAGGCTTCCCCTCTTGGTGAGGCCTGGGTAATCTGCCCGTGTAGCTAGTAGGTACATTATGTCAGTACTCATGTAGAACTTTGGGTTATGCTTCACTGTTGTCAGTTGCTCATCTAGGTTATCACTTATAATAGTTTCCCAATCAAACCTTACCTTTCGTTCCCTGATCCTCTCTATCAGCAGGACCATCCAATGCTCAAGTTGGGTGGATTGTGGTAAACCATATGCCCTGCTTATCATTGTTATAGCTACTTGGATATCATCTTTCATATAACCTCTCCAGAGGTCTATCTTGTCTAGTTTGTTCTTGGGAAGTGGTTGTTTGAGGTATTCATTGTTCATCATCTCAGTTGTAGCTTTCTCCCTGTTGCCAAACCATTTGTTCCCCTTTTCAATGTAGAAATCATAGAACTTATCTACGCCTTTGTGGAGGTGGAAGATGTCTTCGATGACATCTGGCCTGATGTCCAATACAATCTGGTCTTTCGTGTTTACTACCACCCTTTTGTCTGAATCATAGTGGTGGGCTAGGGTGATGATTAATTCTGAGGATGTAATAGCCAAGGGGTGCACGGCTGCATTTACCAGCCTAGATAGGACTAATGAGGTGCATTCCTCAGACCTGTTCGCTGGTTGGGAGCACTGGGTCAGGAATTCATTCCAATCCATGTTCCCGATGTCGGTATCAGTTATCTTGCTATGTTTGTTCCTAACCTTTGAGCCAGGGGGATTCCCCTTCTATAGATACTTCATTGGGGATGTTGTCTTGGGTTCAATCATTCCTGCAAGACAAGACAAATGTCAGTAGCTTATTTGATCAAAAAAAAAAAAAAAAACAATTTAAATTATGAAAGCAAGCTAAAAGCGCAAGTTTTCGCACTTTCAGACCTTTCGGGGTTTTGGACACCGAAACCTTGGTCGAAAATGAAAATTCTAAAAGTGTGAACATGCAAAAAGGGGTGAGGCTAAGTCTGTCGAGGTTTCGGAGACTCAAACACTGAACTCGAAGCGGTCTCAGAGATTCGGCTTTTTCAACTTTTGGATCTTTTGGACATCCGAAAAGTCGAAACATCCAAAACGGCACTTGGCAATGATTAGGATTAGTTTTTGGCCATTCGGAGGCTGAAAAACCTATGATAGGTGCCGCGATACGAAACATGCAAAAAACCCTAAACCTAGACTCGATGACACTGGGAAACCCTAGGGTCGACAGGGAGGGATGTCCCTGTTGACGCACGAAGACACAGGAGCCCAGAAGGATAACAAAATAAGGTGCCCTAGGCTGGATAAGCCCTAGGCACACCGAAAAGACAAACAAAAATGAAGACCACGACAAAAACCAGAAGAGAAACGAGACCGAGGACTTACCTTGGACGGACGAGCAGGGGAGGAAAACCAGGCGGCTCAGAGGCAGAAGCGGTCAGCGAGGAAAAAAAATAGAGGGAGAATGCGAGCGGGAGTAGAAAAAACCAAAAATGCAAAGCGAAGTGAAATGAGGAAGTCACCTCTTTTATAACCCGCGGGCTGATGTCAGTAGCTTTGTGGTTTCGGATGCCGAAAGGCCAAAAAAATGAGTGAAGACCAAGAATCATTTGGCCTTTCGGTGATTTCGGACTCTAAAATCACCAAAAGGTTGGGTCTTCGGTCTTTCGACCCTTTCGGTCCTCCAAAAGGCTGAAAGGGCCGAAAGATCGGGTCTTCGGCCTTTCAGCCATTCCGGTCTTTCAGGGGACTTAGGTCCTCTGAAAGGCCAAAAAAGCTTCTTCTTCTATCCTTCAGATTCAGTAATCTCTCCCGGAGGCTGACTAGATCTCCTCGAGGGGCGGACATGACGAAAAAACTAGAAAAGAAACAATAGGGGGGGTCCCCATGGCCAGAGGACCAAAATGGGGTGCGTGTTGTGGACCCACAACATTTAGTATATACACCATGTATTTTACCTTGTCAATATGACTCCCCCTATGTGTATGTCAGTATAGTATATGTACATGTCTATACACTTGCCTTTATACTATTTCCCCCTTTCACCTTATTTCTCCCTTTATTAATTTTCTCTTTGTCACATATTATTTCCCCCTTTTTTTGATAATAAGGACAAAGGTGTCATACTTACAACTTGTTAAAAATATGGGAATGGGAGATATGCATGTCTTCCATCCTTTTCTCCCACTTCTCCTTAAGGTGTTCAAGGGTCATGATCTCCAATGTGATCCTTCCATGCATATCATATATTCTTTCTATCATAGATATTTTTGGGGTGACAATCAATTTTCTTGCCAATGTCATATGCTATTGCAGTAATGTAATATTTGGTAGAAGTAGAGCTTGAAGCTCGGTTACCTCATCTCTGAACTTTGATTCTACCTCTAAAATCTCAAGTCTCAACATTTTATCTTCCATAATGTTTTCATAATGCAACTTGATTTCATTGTCAGTGGTTGTTAGACCTTGTGCACTAGAATTTAGATCTACATCTATCTGTGCAATCTTCTCACTATTCTCCTTAGTGAATTTCTCTATTGTGCATAATTTGTTAACAAAGGTTATAGCTTTTGAAATGATTGGTTCCAATTCATTTACTAGTTCAGACAAATTTTCCTTGTTCTTGACCACTTCTTGGATGATTTATCTATCAATTTGTATTGGTATTTCTGTTATGCACGTTCTTCTATTTCCTTCTTTGCATCCACATTCTATGATGTGATAGCTTCAGTAAGAATGAGCAATTGATCAAGTATAGGAGCATTTTTATCAATGTTTGTATCAGGTACAATCTACAAAAGTATTTCCTTAGTTGTCTCTAGTACCTAAGTGTCCTTTGTTTCCTTTTTGAGCTTATCTTGGATAGCTTTCATTTTACAAAGTTCTGCATACTTTGTAAGTGATTCTGGATCCAATGTCCTTGGATCACAAGTAGGAATTTCAATTAGCTCATCTAGTGTGACTGGATTCTTATTCTCTTTATTTTTCTTCTTTAAAAGTGTTGTGGAGGCACCTGTATGTAGTACCATAGAAAGTTCCTTTGCTTGGTCTGATGTACTAGATGAAGGCTTTGGTGGTGTTGTGCCTTTTACCTATTGCTCAGTATCTACCTATCGGTTTGGTGTGGATGTCTCCATATCAACCTTAGCTTTATCTAAAAAATATCCTTCGGTATCCTTACGAGTCCAATCACCTTTTTCTACTTCACCTATATCTTTCGTCTCTCTATATGTTTCTTTATGTTATTCATCTGTTACATTTTACTCTCCATCTATATTTTATTCATCAGTTGTATTTTTCTGCTCCTGTTCACCCTTATCCTCGAGTATGCTTGCATCATTGTCAGGCGACTTCTGCTTTTCTGAGATGATATTGATAGCTTGTATCAATAATGGCATTTTCCCTGGTATATTTACCTGTGCAACATTATTTGTTGTGTCCTATTCCTTGGATTTCTCAGTGGCACTAGTGATATCCTCATTTGCCTTTACCTTATTGGCGGGATCTTTCGTGATGTCTATTATTGTCACATCTTGGATTGTGACATCGGTTGTGTATCCAAATGACTGCAATATCTGAGGTATGTCATACATTCATTTGCTTGCTTTTGTGTTCAATTCAACTAAAGTGACATCCTCTGCATCATTTATAATAATGTGTTAAAGGCTTGGTTTACCCTCTTTTTCTTCATTGTGAGGCTTGTTGGTGAGTACTAATACTCTCTTGGGACTTGTATCCTTCTTAGGTATATTGAGTATTTTTCTCCAAGCATCCTCACTTTCTTTGTCAAGCTCAATTAGGTTTCCCTGTAGAACTTTGTAGGCTCTCAATTTTGTTGAGAACTTCTTTGAATGTAACTTCATGATTTCTTCAATTTCTTCCATTTTGGACTCAGGTGGCATAACAGAAACTAGGGCTCTTTCCCTTATCTATTTTTTATAATGCAATGCAAATGTCCACCTTGATGATAGTCTGTCTATAAGTTCTTGTTGTATCATTTTATCAAACTGTATAGGTATATATTTGAATATACACATTGCTTAGATGATGGCTTCTTCTATCTTATTCTAATCCTCAGGATTTAATTTTAGCCATTGTCTAACCTTAGGCTTAGATATTGAACCCGACTTGATGATTGAAGCACAAATCTAATCAGTTGTGGTAGGAAGTTTGTTCTTTACAAGTTGGAGTTGATCACTCTCATCTTTCTTAGTGTCTTCCTTATCTTCCTTGCTTCGGATTAATCTCCTCCTTCTCTTAGGTTTTGATGTCTGCCCGGTTTGAGGCTTCCTTTTGTAAGTCCTCACTTGTCCTTTCTTAACCAGTGATGAACTTGCATCTTTTTTTGTCTGACTCCTTGTCCGAGATGCAGCAATAGTTCTTGGCTTGTTTGGGGGTGGTGCATCAGACTCTGTTGATTCAAAGTCACACACTTGTTCACCTTCACCGACGAGTGACTATCCCTTGGTTTCTTCTTGTTGTTATGTTTCTTCTTCATTGACTGATAACATCTTCTCAAGTGTTTTGACCATTTTGGTCTTCTTTCTATCAATCTTCTTTACCACTAGACCAGTTTTAATTCTTTCCTTAGCCTCTTCATAGGTTCCAAACCTTGGTAATGATTTGTCTGATGATTCATTTAACAATGCTTCAATAGCATTTGTGGCTTGATCTATGTTGATCTCATAGTCAAGTGGGGCTAACCATGTTGTCCTTGGTACAACTAGTTTGATAAATGTGGTATCGGTGTCCACCATAAAACAAATGTCATTTTTATATTTTTCAACTAGTTTCTCTGGTATCCTCATCCTTTTCTTCATTTTGTCCTTAAATCTAGTGAAATATTTATCCATTACTGACGTAAAGTTGTCACCTAGTGACTTAATGAATCCACTGATTTGAATTGTCACTGGTTGGGTAGTATCCTAGTTGACATTACCGATAGATGAGAAAAAGTCTTGAAAGTAGAAAAATATGCACATTAGGAGTGAACCAAACTTACATGAGTTAGAATTTACAAACCTGATTGTCCTCATGTTCTCCTCCAATTTCTTCATTAGAAGCTTGGATAAATCCAACAATAATCCCTTCTTTACAATCTAGTGTATAGTGTCTACTACTCTGGATGCAATATTGTTCATCCTACTGGCTTGGAATATCTTGTATCCCAGCACACATGCACCAAATTTCAATTCTAGATCTTTGATGGAATTTACCTTCAATCCTCTTCCATCCCATTCTGCACATGTCATCTTCTCAATCTCAAGGAAAGAAGGGTGTTTAAGTGCCTTGGCCTTGTCAGTTATAGGAGAACTAGACACTATGTGTATCACATCCCTGGTGATTTGTTTTGGCTCATCCAACCACATCTTTTGGTCATGCACTCTACTCAGCACTATCATGATCCATTCAATTTTAAACTCCTTCGGGAACATAAGGGCATTTATCACCCCTTTGACCTCTATGTTTTTATGCTCATCTTTGATGGTTCCACCTATGCAAAGCTTCTTGAAGCTTGTTTGACCTCAAGCTCTCCTATCTCGGTGATCTTGCAATGTATGTATGCCCTAACATCCTTGATGAGAAAAACCCTAGGTGGTATGCTTGAGAATGCACTAACATCGTCGCATTGCAAAGCAACCTCTAGATAGAACTTGTAATGTGGCTCCTCACAGGTGGAGTTCTTGATCATTTTGACCTTATTTTCTTTGGCATTCTTGATCTTGGTTACACGGGATGTGGTTGCCATGATTTTGCAAATTTAGGGCTTTTTCATAAAACAAACTATGAGCTCGGTGATTCTAGTTACTTACTTAACCTGTTGTAGCTGCTGTAGATCTGTTTGAATGCCCTAAATCTTCTTGTTAATCACTTCTATAGTCTATTCTCTATTGGTCACTTTATGCTCTACTTCGCTCTCAATCGTATCGTGAATAATGAGCTCTTCCGTCGCCCTTTTTATAGATGATTCCCTAAGTGGCGTCATTAATGCTTTACCTACTTGTCGGGTGTCAAAGATAGAGTCACTTTGGTAACATGCCAATTTCATTCTCGGTGAGAACGCGATGCTCAGGGAAAGTGTCAACTCATTTGAGCTTTCACATGATTACCGACGGTGCTTGGTAAGTGGTGAAGACTTCAATATCCTTTTAACATGATTATTGATGAGTCTTGGTTTACATTGGAAACTTATCTTCTTAAGTACAACAATGATTTTCAATCTGCATTGACCGACGTGATTGGATTCACAATTTCATAACAAGTAATACCATAGTGCATCTTTAATCATGCTAGTTTGGCATTTCATCAATGTATAATGGAACTGATGCAAAATATAACTTGGTATAGTGCAGTTCCATACTTACTTGTTCTACTTAGGTGGGGCTGGTGATATCACCAGATCCATTGGATAAGGTGTCACCAATTGTATTGCTTGGTCCAGCATCATCAGTGTTTGTAGCTTTCCTCCACATTTTTTTTCTTATCTTCCTTATTTCTTCAATGGTATTGCCATTGGGAAAAGTGCTTGTCTTTGTCACTCAGTCTCTGCATTCCTTGCTTAGAAGACCGACCCTATGACAGTGTAAGCATTCCATTCCAAGGTTAGTCCAGCTTCTGGACCTTCTCATCCATTTTCTCATGTAGGTTACAACTATGTGTCCATATCTACCACATGTTGTACAATTTTTCCATGTATTGTAATCCCAAACATATGAGTTACCAATTCTTTTCGGTTGATAAGAATTTTTTTTCTTTTTCCTTCCATGCTTGATTTTTCTTCTTCCTGCATTCAAGAGATGTGTGCCCATGCATTTTTCAAGAAGGAAAATAATTTTCCATGTAGGTTTCCTTCTTTGGTTGTTTCAACTTACATTTACATTCATATGCTTTATGTCCTTTCTTGTTACAGTTATAACAATTTCCTATGATTGTAGATGTGGATTTAGGAATACCTTTCATTTTTCTCCTGCAAATATTTGATGTGTGGCTTGATTTTTCACAGTGATTGCATGACTACTTTCTTGGTCTTGGATTTGCATAGACATCATTTTGATCAGCTTGGTATGGTGATTCTCCATGCTCGATATACCCTAGTCCGATATTGTTGTTGACTCTTCTTTGTCCATCCAGAAAATCATCCATCCTTTTTGTACTTTCTTTAGCTCTCTTAATTATATCATTGTGTTGTTGCCGAATTCTTACTTCATGATTCAGTTTTTCATTTTCTTCTCTTATCTCACCAATAGCTTCTATTTTTTCAATGAGTGTTATGTTCATTCATTTTTCCTCCTGAATCATAAGAATAATCTGATTGGTCATCTCATGATGATGTTCAGTAAGTCTTTGTATTTCTGACTCTCTATCTCTTGTATCTTTTCAGTGATCTTCCTCATGTCATCAATAGCTAGTGTTCTTTCTTGTTCAGCTTGTCTAGAATTATTCATAACATCAATCATCCTTACCATCTGTGTCTCTTGACTAATTTGCAGTATCTTTACTTTCTCTATTAGATGTTGATTGAATCATTTAGACTTGTGATGCTTCCTTTATATGTGTCTAATGTATTGCTAGATGTAGATCCCGATGACTCAAAAAAATTAGGTATCTCTTCTTCATGATAGTTTGTTTCACTACATCGAGATGCCATAACCTTTCTTTCATCCAGTAGCTCTCTCATCTTGATTCTTGTTGTTTTTTATTTCTCATAAAAGATCTGTATTTCTAACTTCTGATTCTCAATACTCTTGTCTAGCTTATACCTTTCTATTGTATGATCTTTTCTCTCAAGTGATTTAAAATTTTCCAAATAAGAGATCTAGCTCTGATACCGATTGTTGGAAATAATGGAATAGTGTATACTGAGAGGGGAGGTGTAAATCAGTACCCTTAAAAAATTTTATCAATTAACATTTAACCTTTAGTAATCAATTCCTTGCATTACCGACCATATCTGTTATTTTATCTTTATGCATGTAATATCAATTCATAAAATTAATTTGCATGTAAACATTCATAGAAAGATTCAAGAAATGTATTGACAAATGAGACAAGATTTGGTAATGCAGAAAATCCATGTTAGAAGGTAAAAACTATGGTGGGGATGAAACCCACAAAACTTCACTATCTATAGAATGGAAGGGGCTGATTAAGGCTTACAAGTTTGATCACTTCTGATGATCTTACCCTATTAGGAGTAACATGTTTAGACTGGTTTATTAGGTCTACTCTGTTAAGAGCTTTAGCAAAATTGTTTAGTGTGCACTTGGTTAAGAGATTTACAAAAGGATTGTTAAATCCACCTTCTCAAAGGATTTCTTCTATTTTCTACACTTGTTAGAATGTAGTCAAAAAAACTTATTGACCTGAGTATCTGGAATCTAGAATTGCTGATTACAGATCTATTAAAGTTCTCATGTATATTTATCACCTATAGTGATTGATCAATACCTCTTTTCTTCTCGATAGACTTTAATCTGGTTCTTGATAACCCATTTCATCTTTTGTTTTCCTTCTTCATAAAACTCTATCTCTAATCCATATATGTGCTCCTCAGCTACAATCATCAACACATAATCTTGTTATAATTGATTACACATTATACATTGAATTTGACCTAAATAAGTTTCACGCTTTTCAATGTTAACTCTATGATCAAAGGTTTACAACTTGACCTTGATCTCCTAGTTTGCATGTTTTAAATCAGTTAGACTGATTGAAACAATTACAATTACATTTCTTGTCCCTCAAGAAATGGTTTTTAAGATGTGCTTCAAATCTAAATATAAAACCTAAGTGTTTTATCAAATGTGTATGTCAAATCTACATTTCTCAGAATAAAACTGTCTCTTAGTAGACTGGTGCTCGGGTTTCTCTTTACTCTGTCTGTCAGTGTTCACTGTAAACTTTTTCTATCGAGTTCCTCTGGTGTTTGCTCTATTGATTTACACTATTGACTTCTTTGTCAGTTTACACTGTAAACTTTTGTCGGGTTCCTATGTGAGTTATGTTGTCGGTTTACACAGTGATCTGTCAGTCGGGTTCCTATGTACTTAACATTTTCAGTGACCTCAGTTTTACTGTTGTGTTGGGTTGCACTGAAAACTTGTCTTTTGGTGATCATGTACCAATGGTTCCAACACTTGTTTCCTTTGCATACTAATGGAAAAATATGATCATCGATTTTCATAAGATCTAGGATGCCATCGAAAAAGGGGTAATCCTCGTGGCCTAAATCTTTGTGAGTAGTTGAAGTCATAGGATGCTCCTTAGAAGAAGAGGGATCCTTCTATGCCAGGTGGTCATTAGCCTGCTCAATGATTGGAGAGGAAGCCTTCTCCTTCTTGGGTTCCTTAGGGGTAAGGAACCTACAATATGAAACAACATGGCCATGTTTGGCACAATGTTGATAGTATAAGGAGGCATTTTCATACACAATCGCTTGAGTCCACTTGCCCCACTTCAATTTAAGAGTAATAAAATTAGGAAGGGAGTTATTAATTACTACATTAGCACATAAATGGGCATAAACTAACCTAGATTTGGACAGGATAATAGCAGTTACCATAACATTATGTCCAAAGGATTTTCCGATCCATCTGAAAATATTTTCATCGCAAAACTCTAAAGGGAGACCAGGAAGGCAAACCCAAACTAGAACCATGCGATTGAGTTCAGCAGCAAGATCAAATCTAGGCTTCCAGTTGGAGAGTGCAAAAAATTGCTTACCATAATTTTTGGCAAGTGATCTATTTTGCATGGTGAGATTCACTTTTTGGTTGTCATTTATTGCAACACATCTAGGTTACAGATCAATTCCTATGAAGTTGAGTTTTGATGACTCTAAAATCGACTAACTACAGAAGCAGAGTTATAGAGGTATTATGAGTATCGAAGATCAAGATCGATGAATTATGGCAAGCGAGCTTAGAGGAAGATAGTATGAGGTATATGTGACCTCCACCTAAGATTGATTTTGTTTTTGTAAAGTTTACAAGAAGTTAGAGAGATTTGAAGACAGACAAAAAGTAGCATAATAGTGATATAGAGCAGTTGGACAGAAGTGATGATTCAGAGAGTATGACATGGACTCCAGGCAATTAGAGTTGGATTATAGTTGTTGATAACCTACACTTTGATTATGTAAAAGCACCGACTTTGCATTTTATATTTGTTTTATTAAATATATATAATGATCAAAATAATGTGCAAGGTGATGAAGAACATAATGAAGGACAAAATGATGATCAAGCCGATAGACAAAGTGATGAACCTGTACTTGCAAGATATGTAAGAAGGAACCATCCAGAGATTCAGATCATAGGAGATAAGAAATCTGGTACAAGAACAAGAAGTAAGTCTTTAAACTCAAGGTGTTTACTTTATGAGTTTGAGCCAGAATATGTCAATGTTGCACTTGATAATGAAGAAAGGATAAGTGCTATTAATGATGAGATTGAGTAGATTGAAAAGAACAAGACATGGTCACTTGTGCCAAGACCAGATGACAAGAATATCATCGGTACTAAATGGATATTCAAGAATAACCTGAATGAGAATGGAGAAGTCACAAGAAACAAAGCAAGACTAGTATGCAAGGGGTATGCACAAGAGGAAGGCATTGACTATGGAGAAACCTTTGCACCCATTGCTAGGCTAGAAGGTGTAAGAATACTACTTGCTTATGCTGCATTCAAAGGATTCAAGGTATACTAGATGGATGTCAAGTCAGCATTCCTAAATGGAATACTTGAAGAAGAGGTATAAATTGAGCAACCAGAAGGGTTTGTAGATCCAGACAAGAGAAACATGGTATGTAGACTTCATAAAGCCTTGTATGGATTAAAGCAAGCTCCTAGAGCCTAGTATGAACGACTTCATTCCTATCTTATAAGTATTGGATTTGTAAGGACTAGTGAAAACAATAATTTTTATTTGAAGGAAGATACTGATGCTAACACTTAGATTGCTGAGATATTTGTTGATGATATCAATATTTGGAGGCAATGATATGCTATGCAAATCATTTTCTAATGAGATGAGCAAAGAGTTTGAGATGTCTATGTTTGGAGAGATCAAGTTCTTTCTTGGTCTACAGATCATTCAACAAAGTGAAGGT
>MU223601.1:29093-44233 GCA_018584345.1 Thuja plicata | reverse complement strand
TTTAGATTAAGAATGCTTTTTCCTGCCTGAACTAAGTTCTAGCTAGTCTTAGTTCGGTTTGCCTCTTCTGCTCTCGGGTTAAGAGCATACCTGAATTAGATTTAGGAATCAGACATAATTCTTTGAAGATCACACATAGGGAGCTGTACCTACCAATTCAGAGAGAAGCCAGTAATCAGAAGATGGCTTTTCAACTGTTGTAAGCGGGTTTTGTTCATCATTCGGGCATCAAGAGTCATATTGTCATAAGGTACAAGAAGGGACAAATCTGTTTACCAACAAATAGGAGTAGATTTTTAAATCAAAGTTAATGTCCAAAATATATTTTTAAATTCAATTAGTTGTAGATCAAGGCTCACTAAAAGATGGGTAAAGAATAGAGTGGGGAAAATGAGCTAGAGATGGAAAAAGAGACATTTAATGATTAATGGGAATAGATTTGTATAATTAAACTTAATGTCAATATTATGTTTTTAAATTTGATTAGTTGTAAATCAAGACTAGGGGAAAGGACCCAGTTGCTGCCCAGGCTAACTTCGTGCACCTAGAACTCCTAAACCGTAAAGCGAATTTCCTTATTTTTTTGGCGTGTCTCCGTAGGTGAGTCAAGAGCTTAAAGGTAAGGTTTCGGCTTTTGGGTATTCGTCGATCTCTCAGTAGAGATCGACGAGCGCAAAGCAGCCAAAAAGTGTCATTTCAAAAGTGGCGCCCGATACCCGCCCCCAAACCCCCCCAATAGGTGACAATAAAATACTCAAAACATAATCACTTTAGACCCAATAACCGATCGCTATTGCACCCATCACAAAATGTGCACTTTATTATGATATATTGATATTGTTAGAGAAATCCCATTGTTTTTGTTTGTGTTTTCTAAATGTGAGCATGATGTAACCTTTTTGGTGCAAGTTGATGTGTAATAGAAACAAAATTGTACCAATAATTGTGCACCATAGTGTTTAGTTAATAGTGTCGTGGTGCACGGCTATTGGGCGTGTTACTAACACTTACTGGGTTTTTGTGTGTGTAGGAAATGACCATTTTGAAATTGGTTATTGGGGGGTCTCTATGACAAAACCCTATGGCGAGTATTGGGTCACTATAACGATTATTGGGGGGCCGGTCGGTTATTGGGTCTTCTCCCCTAGCTAAAAAGATGGGTAAAGGATGGAGAGAGGGAAAGGAACTAGAGATGGAAAAAGTGACATTTAAAGATTGATGGGAGTAGATTATTATAATCAAAGTTAATGTCAATATTATGTTTTTAAATTCAATTAGTTGAAGATCAAGACTCACTAAAAAGATGGGTAAATGATCGAGAGAGATAAAGGAGTTAAATATGTTGGATATCACTTTATTAAAATATTAAAATTTAAAGATGTGGTTAGGTATTCATCAATTATTTGTAAGTTGATTATAATTTGTTTTGGTTTCTTTTAGAATTGATATGTAGTTTTGGATTTATATTTATAGAACAATTTTGTCAAAAAGTAGGTAATTGAAATTTACTTACCTTGAACTATTCATATATGAATATGTATAAAGGTTGAGGCTTCTTTTAGAATTTTGTAAATTATAAAACAAATGAAAACAAAAGATTTGAAAACACCAAATAAATCTATAATAGACCTAAAGACTTCAAATGAACAGCATAGACTTATTCTTCTTAGTAGTTTTACAAATTAAAAAAAAGGGATTTGAAGAGACCATATAAACCTACACTAGACTTAAGATGATGTAGGCTGATGTCATTCTTAATAAAAAAATATTCACTCATTAGAAATCTTCAACAATCTTTAAAGATAAAAATATTCTTAAATACAACAATCAAATATAAAATATAAAATAAAAATATTAAATTACTCACAATGATTAATAAAAGTAAAGATAAATTTTCTTGCGCCTGCGTGTGGAATATTCATCGTCACAAATTATTATCCATGTTCCAAATTGATAATATGTACCGTGTAATGCGCATTAATTATTTGATGTCTGAACAACTTTTGAAAATAGAAGCCTCTCATAACGAAAATTCACATGTGACGTTTCTAAAAAGCTTTCACCTACCACAAGAACAAGAATTATATGCTGCCATGGTGTACCGTAACACGTCATTTATAACTGACGGCCGTGTGCTCTTATTACCTTTCCAACGTTAATAATCACAACTCGAAAGGCTGAATGTTTTTTTTTTCTTTTAAGATAATATGGAACGATTGAGATTCAGTCCAATCAGTTTGGAAAGGATCGACACCATTTCTTGCTTCTGATTTCTGTTCACGCCGTTATAACCTAGCTAGCCTTTATTCTCCAGCCTATCACCTGTAGTTTTTTTAGACACCATTTTAAGCTTACGAATAAACCTAGCATCATAATATTAAGCTCTTTATGAGGCTTTCTATATACATAATGAATTTAATGCTTCCAATTAATTTAATGAGTAGAGCCGCCTAAATATGCGACTACTAAATGTTAATTCAGTAAATTGAATGTGAAGAAAGGGTATATTCATTTGTAGGAATTATGTATAAGGGTTAAATTTATACATTTATGTTTTATTTACTTATTTTGAGTAATAAATTCTATAAATTTAGTTTTTTTATGTTTTATTTATATTTTTACATGTATTTTATATTTATTTTCTATCTTGATTATTTTGTGTATCATATGATATATTTATTTTTTGATGTCTTAAAGAATATCTATTAAAATTTATTCCTACAAATTTATGGTTTACTTTAATTTTAGTTTTTTATATGTCAAATCATTTATGTAGGGTCATTAATTGACCCTTGAAATATTAAAACTCAAAATTCAAAATTTTGACAACTCCTAACTATTCATTTCTCATTTGTTGCTGACCTAACATAAGTTTTGACCAAACATAAGTTTTGATTGATTTATCATTGTATTCAAAGATTCATTTGCATTTATTTATCATTCAAGCACCTTATATAATGTTGATCATTCAAATTAAAGGAACATGCTATGAACACATTATTTAGTGGCAAGAAATAAATTCAAACTTACATGCTCATTCCAAAGCATTTGCATACTTGAAATCTAATGTCTTCTATCATTCTCATAAGTTATATGAGGATTGATCTAGGATAAATATTTCCTTTTGTTATTTCAATAATTCACCAAAACTATTTTTATGTTATATAACTTAAAGATAAGAATTTAAGTAGTAGAAAAAGCAAAGGTGAATGGATCGAGTCCACAAGCAAAAGTGTGCAAACTACCATATAATTTCCATGAGTTTAGGGTATTTTCAGAAGTATAGATTTAACCGTAATTTATAGACTTGAACCTACATTGTGTAGACCAATTGTTTAAATCTCAAGACAAGCTATAAATTACAATGTTTTATTTTTAATCACAAGGTGTTAGTAATTAGCCGATAGGCTATATTACGTGAGGTTTTACCTAATACCTGTCTGACGCTCGGAATACAAGTGGTAATTAGTTCATTGGTTTCGAGTTGAATCCCAAACCGGCCATTCCACGTTGTCTCTTCCTCCGATTACAATACGATTTATTAGAAAATAGAGCTGCAATTTAAGCCAAAGAGAAGAGCACGACGAATAAAGAGAAGCAGAGCGAGAATGTTTGCAGAGCCCGCCAAGCCTGTAAGTGAGCCACAACCTTTGTTGCAGACCGCGCCGCCATTTTTGTTGCCCCTGTGTGATTCTAAACCTAATTATTCTCGCCTTTGTAAGAATCCCCTGCGCCTTTGCAACTAGGGTTGTCCAATTTGCGAAGAAGGTGGCTCAGATTAACACATATTTCAATTATAAGGAGTGCGATGAAGATGATGGAGATCGCTCAGTTCGAATCTCAAAACCCTTTGGTAGAAGTTGAGAAATGTCTATTTTTGGAGGAGAAGAATCCCCAAGCCTATATCTGTGCAGAACCTAGAAGAAGAAGTGGTCACTAGCTTCGAGTCCAATCGCCATATCAATAATTTTCTCCTTGACAAAATGGCTATACTTCTAAATGTTGATCTAACCATTCCAGGCAGCTTGACTCATCCGGAGCATCAGAATCAGGGAACATCAAGGGACCTATTGGACAGATAGATGGGTTTTATGCCGCCTCAAGGGCTTCCAAGGCATCCTCCTCCAGTTTAGAAAAAGTGTTTATGAGAATCCTTGATGTTCCCCTCAAGAATGAGGCATGGCTTACAAACCACTTAAACACGCAATTTGACCCACCTCCACTTGCTAATAATGAAGGTGATGGAGAAGCCCTCAAATGTGTAGAGTCGCTCTGCAAACTTGGCTATTGGGAAGAAATGGTCCATTCCCATATTGAGAGGGAAGATGGCGATATGTATTTTGGTTTTCTCGCCTATAAAATCTATCAATGCTACAATTACAACTATAGAGAGTGGATTTGTGTAATGAAGTGATAGCTTTGTAAATTCAAAAAGGATCTCAATGCAACCGCAAGATAAAGGATCTCTGACGAGGAATGTGAACATCCGAGCTAATAATGTTGAACCCAAAAAGAGACACAAGCTTTTTGCAGCCATTTAAATAATAATATTGGTTGTGATCGAATCAGGAAAATCCTATAGCATGCTTAGTTCTTTTTGCAGGATCAACACACTGTTGCAAGGGATACAGGGGAGTATAGATTTTATGGGAGAAACATTTCAAATGGATTTTAGGGGAGAGAGATTTCAAGCAGTCAAAGACCCTTTTTATTCTATATACACAATCTTTGAAACACAGGAGAGAAGGATATAGACAATCCCCTGTTTTTCAAATCAATATTATGGACATTGTTTTGTGATTAAAAATTTTAGATTTTCACAGTTGGACATCATATCACGTGTCTGGACACCACTGCATAGTGTTTTTAATTCCATGTATTTCTTTCTCATATTATTAAATCTCTGCATCAGCAGTCAAATGTTCTGCTAGATCAGAACAAGACACCTACAAATCAAAACACAAGCATGACCTTTCAAGCCTAATGACATTGGATCAAAATTTTGTTCCTCTCAACCACTCTACTTGAAGTTATGGATTGTCTTCTATGTTTCAAATTATGGTTGTTGGGTTATGAATTTTTAAGTTCTTTGCAATGGCAAGGAAATACTGAATAATGTATGACAGGCATTATATTTTATGATAAACATTTTAATTTGTGGATATTGTGTTCTGATCTTTTTAAGTGACTGTATCAATAGGGAAATGCGAAGTAGAAAAATTCAACCAAATGCATTTACATTTAATATTTTGGTTCAAGCCTTGTTTTGACATCAACAAGCTCATTGTTGGTTCCATTTGTACACAAGAAGGAAATAGCTAACAGGAATTAAAAAATTTCAACCATAATCTCTAGAATAATGGAAAACTTGCTCAATTGCATGCAGTTGTTCGTGGATTTGGACTTGAGGATGATTTTTTTGGGGCATGCTCTTGCGATGGTTGTCTAAGGTGTTTAAGGTGTGGCGGAATAGGGACAAACCACCCCATCATTCCTAGAAAAACTTGGTAACTTCTAAATCTTCCTCAACTGCTATAGAGAAAATAGCCCTAGACTCCAATGTTAAAAGAGTGGAACCTTAAAACTAAAAAAGGGGCCATCAATGCTACCCAACTTGAAGAAAACTATAAAAACTTAGCACATTCTTATACAATCATAAAAAATGAACATGACATAGGCATTGCATCATTTAGAGGTTTCCTCCAAGGAAGAAGTCACTCTGCAAAAATCTGGAATGGAGCTCAAGCCAACCATCCTCTATTTCAGATGCAAAAACAATAAAATGGTAATAATCCATCCTTCTCCTTGGATTTTTTTTTGACTAATCTCCAAGATGTTATGGTAACCTGAGCCTTCTGGATTGGTTGATTATCTTGGCTTTTCTCAAGTAATGTCTATTCCATTGCCAAGGTCCTTTCTTGGGTTCTTTTTGTTCAATATCGTGAGATTATGCTTCCTTCTTCCAAATATTTAGTATATAGTTTTATTTAGGTAGTTGATATTTTGGACAACATCTATGTAATGAATATTTTAATTTTTAATTAATAAATAATTATTATTTTAGGTTTTGTATAGACAATGGTGAGATTTTGGGTTGTAGTATTATCCATTATCTACAAGGGCATTGTTAACTTAGCATGACAACTCTCAAAAGTTGCATTAAAAATTGTCCATTATCTCCTAGGCATCCCCAGAACCAATTTGGAAATGTTTAATTGCTTTCTTTAAAAAAATTAAGAAATTATCAAATTAATTTTGAGTGAGGGTTTGTGGTAGCTTGCTTTTTTACTTTACTCTTTGGTTGAGGCTGAAGATTTTCATTGTTGATTTTCAACTTTATTTTACAAAAATGTTTTTATGTTTCTTCTATTATTGAAAGAATTTATATCCTTTTTTGTGTTGGTTAGATTAGTTAAGGAGAAGTTAATTAAGTTTCTTTTGTTTAAAATAATATAACAATGCCTTGAAGCTTTTATATGATTTGGCAAGAAGATTAACATGGTTTGGTTTCTACCCTGTATATAAAAATAATAGTGGTAATTGTAGCATTAGTTTTTCTTTCTATTTCATTTTCAGCTAGGATAGATTTGAAGTTGGCATTGTCATAGGTTTGTGATTCAAGATTGATATTTGTTTGTATTATTGTAAAAAGTTTTTTATAGTAATCATTGGTTCAATTGTACAAAGTTCAGAATATCCAATCATTATGGAAGTGGGTTTGCAATTATATGTGAATTTGTGTATTCTCATATACATCTTACACATTGGTACATCTTGAGTGATGTGGGGTTTGAAATTAATTCAATCAAATTATCCATTGTATAGGCAATAGAAGACTACTCTATTTTTTTAATAAGTCTACTGCAATAGGCAATATTGGAATAGAAAGTAAACTTGCATGCACTAGCATTTTGAATCTATTTTTTTTTATCCCTTGTGTTAAAATAAACAATAAAGGGAGCTCAAAGGTGCCTAAATTCATCACCTAAGAGTGCATCACAAAGACATGGGTTGGCTTGATGTAGTATGTAGTCTACAAATATTTAGGAATACTTTTGGTACTTAATATGTGTATGTTTTTTTCTTAAACAAAATCATGTGTTTTTTCAGGAATATATATTGTTTGAATTGGAGTTCCTACCCACTTTGTAAGAGTTTTTAAATTATCTTTGGGGACTGGTTTCTATGTGGAATAAAGAACAATGAAAGAAAACACATGAATCCAATGAAAATTCAAACCTTTATTCATAAAAAAGAGAGAATAATTGCTTAATAATGACCTAATAAGTCAATATATGACTTCAATTTAAGATTACTGAGCATGCCATAACACATAAACATCTTATAATGTATAACAATATTTTATGCAAATGTGTGTTAGATTGGAAATTGAATTTAAAATATTTAATAATCGGGATCATTTGGAGTCAAGCTTAGTATAAGAGTATGTTACTTGTGAATATGTTAATGCATTAAGACAATCCCATTTAGGTAGGAAAGAAACTAAATGGGAAATGGATATTGTATTAATTTCACCATTACACTCCACCTCTACTTTCATGTGCATGTAAATCTAATATGTTTTTACATTTCAAAATTTCATCCACGTAGTGTAATAATGTGGTTTGATAACCTTTTTTTTTTTTTAAATGTGAGATTATCATTGTAGAATAATATAATTTTTCTTAGATGAGATGTTGCGCTTCTATCTGGCAATTTTTTCTTAGATAAGGTGTTGTGCTTCTATCTAGCACAAGATACCATATAAAATCTTAATAATAAAGAAACATTAGTGATAATATATACGAACCCCTATAAATTGGTTAGATACAAAGTATGAAAGGGAGGAAATAAAAATTGATGCACAAATGATGATATTGATAAAATCAACAATCTAATGGATTAAGATGTAGGTGTATACACACATGGAAGACAAATGATTTCCCAGTGTAATTTCAATCAATAAGATAGCACTAGAAGAACGATACATAAATTTCAACACATAAATGACAACATAATGGTAAAAATGTTAATGGCATGATCATAATATAATAAAAAATAAAGGCAATGAAGCAATTTATATCATAAGATAAATCTTTAATAAACATGAATGCATAAATAAAGATTGTGTTATATGTTATCACAAGATCAAAATGTGTAAGCATACTAAAGATCACCGAATTATCAACTATTACAATAAACATCCAATTTATAACGACTAATAGATATATTCCTATCGGCGAATCCCTTGCACCTCCTTTGGGTGCAAGTGCTAGTTTAGTTTATTTACACAATTATGCTTCTCCTTTGAACATAGAACTAAGTACTTATATATATATTTTTAAAACCTTTGACATTCATGTTTATCATTCTAGAATACATATCCCAAACCTAAGTCACAACACTCGGCGAATATGAAGCATGAAGTTCAGATTTTTTCGAATCTCAAATGTTTCCAAAAAAATCGTTTAGATTCGCCATTTTGTTCGAACAAAAAAATTGGCAGTTTTGTCATTTGCGGAAACATCCAAAAAAAAATGCAATGTTTAAAGCAGTTTTGTCATTAGCAAAAACATCCAAAAAAAAATGCAATGTTTAAAGTTTCTATATTTTTTGACACGTTGCCCACCCATTCTTCTATATTAGAGTTTCTCTTGAACTGTTGAATGCACAGACTATAATTTTGTGTGGATTTTGCTGAGAGAATGTCGGCTCTGTTCTAAAAAGGGCACGTAAGTTCATAACTGCTGCATGGTTGAGACTCGACAGTGATTCGCTCCTTCCCTGCAGAGGCAAACTTCCCTGCGGAGGCAAAATCATTCTCTCTGTGTTGTCGATTGCGGAGGCAAACCTTTCTTCTCTCTGCTTTCTCGGTTCTCTTCCATCTTGTTTGTAGAATTGCGGTGAAAGAGGTAAGTTATTTAATTTAATTTTTGTGACTTCTCTTAAACTATAGTTTGTAAATAATTTAGTCTTACAATTATATTAATATTTATTTATTTATTAATAGTTTATTAAATTATATTAATATATAATCATTTATTAATAGTTTATTAAATAATTTAGTATTACATTACTATATATTTATTAATAGTTTTACAATAAAATTTAAACTTCATAAATCGATATTTTAAAATCTTATATTAAATTAGTAATAATAGAATGATAGAGATTTTAAAAAGTTACAGATTATAGTTAATTAGGTAGATAATAATATTTTATCTTTAAAAATGTTATATTAAAAAGTGAATATGATTATAAATGCATTACATGACGATTTTTAAGTTTTTAATAATAGACTTAAATTACTATTCCTACATTTTATTTCATATTTTATTTAATTGTTAAAAATGAAATATTATTATATGAATATTAAAGTTAATATTGTTTTATTTTATTTGTATAATTTTAACTAGCATTTATTAAATTGAAATATCATATTAAAGTAATCAATTTAGATTTTAAGCTAATATTCAACAAATGTAAAAATGAATAAATAAATATTAACAAATATGCTAAACATTAAGATGTAATTTATATTTAATAGATATAATATTTAATTATTTAATATTATATTATTTTATTATAAAATTAATATATTTAAATATTAATAATATATTTTTATACTTTATTGAGTTATTTTATTTTGTAGAGTTAAAAATAAAATATTATATTTTTGAAATTTCTTTTAAATAAATTTAGTTAATATTTTAAATATTAAATTTTAATTTCTTTTGTATTGTACAGATTGGAATGGCTCCCAACAAATCAACTTTAGAGGCATGGAAATATGTGACTTGTAATGGTGTTGAACTCCGTTGTAACAAGTGCCCAAAAGATTTTACTGGAAGCTTAACAAGGGCAATGGACCACTTACTTGGTATTACGAGGGGTAAAGGTGGAGGTGTTAGTGCATGTCCAGGTGTAATTGCAGAGATTAGAGCTATTTTAGAGAAAGAACATTCCTCTTCAATTGTAGTAAAGATGAAGAAGGCACAAAAGAAACAGAGAATTGAAGAGATGTGTCTAGATTCTTAGCTATTATGTCTTCCTCTTCCAATCTACCCAAGGCCACAAGAGCATTGAAAGAGAGTGGAACATTGAGCAGCTTTTGGAAACCAGCTGAGAAACAAGAAGTAGATGATGCACTAGTTGATTGTTTTATACAAGTGTCATTCCATTCAATGTAGCTAAAAATCCACATTTTCGTAATGCACTTCAAAGAGTTGTAGAGTTTGGCAAAGGGTACATACCTCCCTCTTCCGAGGCTTTCAGGACAACTTTTTTGCAGAGGTTAAAACATAGAGTGATTGAGAAACTAACCGAGATCAAAGCCTCGTGGAAAACAACAGGTTGCACTATATTAACTGATAGATGGTCAGATATGTGTCAAAGGCCATTGATCAATGTTTTAGTGGCTTGTCTTGAAGGTGATTAACGCTATGAACAAAAACAAAAATTCATAGTATATATTCCAAATACTAGAGGAAGCCATTCTTGAAGTAGGGGTAGAAAATGTGGTTCAAGTGGTAACTGATAGTGCAAAAAATTGTGTGGGAGCTAGGAAAATGATTGTAGAGAAGTACCCACAAATATATTGGAGTCCATGTGCAACACATTGCTTGGATTTGTTGCTTCATGATTTGGCTAAATTTTCATGGATATATGAAGCAATTCACAAAGGAAGAACAATTGCAAATTTCATAAGAAATCATCATCTCACACTGAGCCTTTATAGGCAACATGCATCCAGGGAGTTATTGAGGCCTTGTGACACAAGGTTTGCTTCATTTTACATCACTTTGAAAAGAGTGGTTGAAGAGAAAGCAGCTTTGAGATTTGTTATTTGTTCAATGAGTGGGAAAGTTCAACACTTTCTAAGAGTGCTAAGGGGAAGAACATTGAGAAATTTATTTTAAATAGACACTTTTGGGAAAGTGGAGCAAAGGTTTTGAGTGTATGTGAGCCAATTGTTTATGTGCTTTGTATGGTTGATGGCGACACTCCTTGCTTTGGCATGCTTTATGAAAGCATGGACCGTTGTAAGGAAGCTATACAGAGAGCACTAAATAATGTGGAAGCTGAGTACTTGAAGATATGGGAGACAATCGACTCCAGATGGAAAATGATGCACATGCCTTTACATGCAGCAACATGCTATTTGAAGCCCAAACTATTTCACATTGATAAAAAAGGTGACAGTGAAGTTATATGGTAGGGTTTTATGAAGCCATTAGCAAATTTGAACTAGATCCAAGTGTTGCAGCACTGATCAGAGACCAAGGTTGGAAATACAAGAAAGCTGAAGGAATGTTTGGAATAGCAGTAGCCAAATATGATATGGCACGATATGAGGTACCGAGCTATAGATGGTGGATGAGCTATGGAGCATAAACTCCTGAACTTCAACACTTTGCCATTCGAATATTGAGTCAAGGAGCAAGTTCATCAGCTTGTGAGAGGAATTGGAGTTGCTTTGACCACATCCATTCCAAAAAGAGAAACAAGTTTTTGTCTGGAAAGTTGGGAGATCTTGTCTATGTTCACAACAATTTAAAATTGTTCATGAACAAATCAGCAAATGACTCCACATCTTCTTCACAACGACGAATTTTAGAAGACATAGCAATGCCAAGTGTAGATGAGCCTGAATTCTTTGATGAAGAATTGGGTAGTGATACTGATGAAGATGATACACCATCTGAGCCAAGTGCTCTTGATGACTTAGAGCTCTTTTGAAATTCTAAAGTCCTTACTTTTGATTGTACCTTTTTGAGAATAAAACATCTTTGCAATCTTGATTTCACATGTTCCTTATGTTATAAATTTAATAAATGTGTCATCCTTTATAACGATTTCAAATCTATTTAGCAATGTTAATTATTTTGATAATTTATTCAATATATTACTTATATTTAAAAATAAATAAAATTTATATAAGGCGAGTTTAATCCAATTTTTTTTTTCCAAATTTTTACCCTTGTCGAACTTCATCTGAATTTCATGGTTGCCGAACTCGAACTCGAATTCGAATTCGAACCTTGTGACTTAGTCCCAAACTATTAAGCATTGTGCTCATTTATATGCACATTATTTGATTAGCCTATATTAAAGTGAATGATTTTTTTAATTGTTGGTGAACTTGATAGAGATTTTACACTATCTTTTACTAGGATGTTCGTCAACATTGTCTTTTTTTTTTAGAGTTGATATAGCTCTTGTATATCATCTATCTCTATTTTTTCTTTAGTTCACATTCACTTTATTACCGGTGTCTTTCTTTCTTTTCAGACTCGGATAACAATGGTTTTCGACTAGCTCAGCCACTAAATTAATATTCCAGGGATTGACATTAACGGGTTCACTAAGAGGAGGGCACCCCAATAAATCCTTAAATAACCAGCATGTTCTTCTTTGTGGATGATAATTACGCCGAGAGGCGTTCTTACAATGGGAGCACAAGCTGAGTCCCAGCACAGGCATATTCTAAGGAATATTCCGTGTACATAAAAAAGAAGTGCTTCGAATTCCTACAGTTACAATCTGAAAACAAATTTAACTAGCTTATATATACTTATATATATATATATATAATACGCCGAGAGTAATCCTTCTCGAGTGCGCCTTTTTATTGTGTGGATTAGGGATGAATAAAATAGGCGCCTCAAGAAGGATTACTCTTGGTGTATTATATATATATATAAGTATATATAAGCTAGTAGCAGTCGCGGCACAACATGGAAGACATTTTATGATTAATGGTTAGAGTTAGAGTTAGGGTTAGGGTTACAGTTAGGGTTAGGGTTAGGGTTAGGGTTAGGGTTAGGGTTAGGGTGATTTTTATAGTTAGAGTTAGGATTAGAGTGATTTTTATGGTTAGGGTTAGGGTTAGAGTTAGGGTTAGTGTTAGGGTTAGGGTTAGGGTTAGGGTTAGGGTTAGGGTTAGGGTTAGGTTTAGGGTTAGGGTTAGGGTGAGGGTATATTTATAGTTAGGATGTACGGTTATGGGTTAGGATTAGGGTTAGGTTTAGAGTTAGGGTTAGGTTTAGAGTTAGGGTTAGGGTTAGAGTTAGGGTTAATGTTAGGGTTAGAGATAAGGTTATGATTAGGGTTAGGGTTAGGATTAGGGTATTTTTATGGTTAGGGTTAGGGTTAGAGTTACAATTAGGATGGTTTTTTATGGTAAGATGCACGATAGGGGTTTGGGTTAGAGTTAGAGTTAGGATTAGGGTTAGAGTTTTAGAATTAGGGTTAGATTAGGGTTAGGGTTAGAGTTACAGTTAGGTTGTATGGTTATGAGTTAGGGTTAGGGTTAGAGTTAGAGTTAGGGTTAGAGTTAGGTTTAGGATTATAGTTACGGTTAGGGTTAAGATAGGGTTACAGTTAGGGTTAGAGTGATTTTTAGGATTAGGATTAGGGTTAGAGTTATAGTTAGGGTTAGGGTTAGGGTTAGGGTTAGAGTTAGGGTTAGGCTTAGACTTAGGGTAAGGGTTAGGGTTAGGGTTAGGGTTAGGTTAGGGTTAGGGTGATTTTGAGAGTTAGGATTAGGGTTATAGTTATAGTTAGGGTGATTTTTATGGTTAGGATGTATGGTTATGGGTTTGGGTTAAGGTTAGAGTTAGGGTTAGGGTTAGAGATAGGGTTAGTGTTAGGGTTAGGATTAGGGTTAGGGTTAGGGTGATTTTTATGGTTAGGATGTATGGTTATGGGTTAGGGTTAGGGTTAGAGTTAGGGTTAGTTTTAGGGTTAGAGATAGGGTTATGATTAGGGTTAGGGTTAGGGTGATTTTTATGATTAGGGTTAGGGTTAGAGTTATAGCTAGGATATTTTTTTATGGTAAGGATGCACGGTATGGGTTTGGGTTAGGGTTAGAGTTAGGATTAGGGTTAGAATTAGAGTGAGAGTTAGGGTTAGGGTTAGGGTTAGGATGTACAATTTAGTTATATGGTGTAGGGTGAGGGGTAGGATTAGTGTCATCTTAATGGTTAGAGAAAGGGTAAGGGAAGGGTTATAATTAGGGTTAGGGTTAGGGTTAGGGTTATAGTTAGTGTTACGGTGATATTTAAGGTTATGGGTTTGGGTTAGGATTAGAGTTAGGGTTAGGGTTAGGATTAGGGTTAGGGTTAGAGATAGGGTTAGGGTTAGGGTGATTTTTATGATTAGGGTTAGGTTAGGGTAATTTTTATAGTTAATATTAGGGTAAGGATTAGGGTTAGAGCTAGAGTTAAGGTTAGTGTTAGAGTTAGGTTTAGGGTTAGAGATTGGGTTATAATTAGGGTTATGGTAAGGGTAATTTTAAGGTTAGGGTTAGAGTTATGGTTAGGGTGATTTTTACGGTTAGGATATACGGTTATGGGTTTGGGTTAAGGTTAGAGTTAGGGTTAGGGTTAGGGTTGGAGATAGGATTAGAGTTAGGGTTAGGGTTACAATTAGGGTGATTTTTATAGTTAGGGTTAGGGTTAGAGTTATGGTTAGGGTGATTTTTATGGTTAGGATGTACGGTTACGGGTTTGGTTTAGGGTTAGAGTTAGGGTTAGGGTTAGGATTAGATATAGGGGTATAGTTAGGGTTAGGGTTAGGGTGGTTTTTACGTTTAGGGTTATAAAATAAATGTACTTTTTATTCTAATTATTTCTATGAACTCATGTTTTTTAAAAATTTGTAGCATACCATTCGAACTATGGCTGCCTCCAACAGAGATTCAAACATCATTGATACAAGCCCGAATGCTTCAGTGGTCTCAAATAATTTCTTTGAGACTGAATTTGACAAGTGTGCACGAATAATTAAATAATCATGTACAAATATAATCAAGTTCATGGAGAATGCATCGTTATCAATTGATTATGTTGAAGAACTAGAAATAATGCAGATGGAAGATGTTGCAAGATTTGTGCATGACACATCTACAAAAGTAGATGCATTTCCGTCAATGATGAAAGAAGTCTACCACGATCATTGTTCAATTAAAGGTCGCAATACCATCTTAATCATTGAAGAATATGTGATGTCCTTACATCATTACAAAGAAATGTGTTTTATATAGTTCATCCTTGTCTTGGCTTTCACACTTTTTACTTCATCTAAATAGTTCTACCGGGACTTATATTTCCCCTTTCATCTATGTAAGTTTCATGAAC
>MU223600.1:982688-1028622 GCA_018584345.1 Thuja plicata | reverse complement strand
TATATATATATATATATATGGGAAATAAATACATGTAACCCTTATTAAATAATTGAACAACATTATATGTATATGTACCATAAGTCTTAATAATGGCAAATATTATATGTATCTGAACATTTTTTAATAATTCCAGTCATTCAATAATTGATTGATGAACCTGCGAACCTTATTCAGTCATTGAACATTCTCAAATTAGTGATACGATGGGCAAATCGTTGATCTATAAAACTTGTATATTGGATCTATAGTGGATCCAACCACACAACAGATTACCACAAGTGGTCATGCTGACCCAGAAAGGATACGCGCACTAAGAAAAGCTCAGAAGGATACGAAGCATGTCACATACACATTAAACAAGAATCACTACATTGGGATAAGATGCGCATTACACCTAAATGAACCTGGCCATTTCTCCTTTGGCAATATTAATACTGTGTGGTTATAAATGCAATAGGTGAATACTAATCCCAACATCAAGAGTCTATACATATTATATATATATATATTTATACATATTTTATACGATAATATATAAAAATAATAATTTTAAAATGGCACAGGCTGTCGAAATTTTGACACAAGGCACTTAGCATATTAATGCCGATGCTATACAATCGATGACATGATCAACCATTATTCGTCGCACTTTTGACACACGACACTAATCATATCGACACCGATGCTATACAATCGACAACATGATCAACCATTGTGCATCGCAATTTCGACACACGACACTTAGCTTTTCGACGCCAATGCCATAGTCTCGATGCCTTAATCAAGCAGAGTTCATCGACATTTAGACTGATGTTGGTCACCTTGGTGGAAAGAAGGGTCCAAGCTGGACCAAACATTTCAACACATCTTTCATCGATAAATCCACCCTATTGGTGTTGAAATACCAACGAAGGTTTAGTGTGACGTAAAATTGAAGAAAAAAATACCGACGACAGTAGTCATCATTTTATTGACCAATTGCTATCTAAATTGTGACAAATCATCATCAAAAATAGGGCTAAAATTTACTAGTGTTAGAAGAGGATCCAAGATTCTTCTTCTTAGTGTCACAATCCTCCTGATCCTCTGAGTGCAAACCCTCGTTGACTTCTGTATCCGAGGGGACATAATCAGAGCTAGAGACATCCATTCTGTCCTCTTTATCAATGACCTCCTTTCCTATAATTTGGGCTTTAAAGTACTCATATATTAGGAGTAAAAGCCCCTCATGCAGAGACAAATTTTCAATAGCCTTGTCCCTATAACCATTAATATTTTTATTGATAGAAGCGTATAAGTAGAACGAGATAGAAACCTGCATACCATGTCTAAAGTGATTCATGAGGATGAAGTGATAGGTTCTGATCCTATCGAACCTGGTATCCAGTGTGACATAAGAGATGATTGCCCTCAAGTTGAATCTCCATAGCATTTTGATCCCTTCTAGTTGATAATAAGTCCCAACTTTGATGAGCATTTTCTTCTCTTCCTCGTCCCTCACAAAGTCACTGACCGCAGAGTACAAACTTTTACTATCCCTATAAAATTTCTTACCAACAGTGGGGATGCCAGTATCAAAGGAGATAACTTCATCAGTGACTATAAGTTTCCTCCCATCAATCACCACATTGCCCTCATCCTAGCTTTTCACAAACATTTTGGTCACCGACGACTTCTCACCATGAATCCTTTCTATAAAAGTTGAAATTCCCCATTTCTATAGGAAATTCCAGACCTTTGTCCATCTCCTCCATTTATCACTATCATTAGAGGGTTCCCTTCTGTGTCTTTTTCCTACCATTGCAATATTATGGGTCAATCTAGTGTAATGGTGATTCAGCTTACAACTTCACAAACACTTTCTCGCTAAAGTATTCAAGACTGTTCTACTGATATGCCTAAAAAGGTAGGCTTTAACTTTGTGAATAGGCACCCAAAAAGCATGCAAATGGGACTTGGAGTCATTACGCTTCCTGCCAATCATGTACATCCCATTTATGGGAAAACCATTATGAAACACAACATTAAATTTCATGATTTATAATTTTCATTCCCTCCTATCCCTGGATTTTGTCATACTCAACTAAATCCTTCACCTCATGTGGGAGGTCTCCTCCATGATGCCATCTAACCAACGCATCACTTTTCAATGATGAACTATAACTGATTGAATGTTTGAAGATGTTAAGTTGATGATCACCAAACTACAGAAAGTTAATGCAAGACATTAAATCAGTTAATGTATTGTATTGTCATTGATGTCAACTTGATATAATCTGATTGGTTATATATATTGTGTCAAAGAACTCAGAGAACTAGAAAGATTAAGGTTATGCTTTCAGTAATGCATAAAAGATCAGTATTCACTAAGTGACAACAAACACCGATGGGCAGTGCACCCCAACAGATAGAGAACCCCGAGAGGAAAGTCATAGTGATACCCGAGAAAGAAACCTGAGAAAGCATTATCGAGGAGCAGAATCAAAGTAACCCGAGCATAAATTCACAATGTTATCAGAGGGACATAAAACCCTGATGGAAAAACAACCCCAGTGGAGATGCTCGAGGAGAATTGAAGTGTTGACCAAAGCTAACAAAGAGTTAAACACTAAAAAGAACTGAAGTTCATAAACTACAAAAGAATTAGTTGGAAAGAGCTAAATATGGATTTAACTAGTTGTTAATATTGTTTTCATCAACAAGTTAAAAGCTAGAGATAAGAAAGAATTTTAAAGTTGTTTTATTCCAGTTGTCTAAGAGAAATCTACGGGATAAAATTGAAGTAAAGTTTTAAAGAAAGCTTGGATAGAATTGCGGATCACGCGAAGAACAAGAAAGTCAAGGACTAAGAAACAGTGAAATCCTGTCTATAAAGAGACAAGATAATTCATTGTGAATTAGGGGTGAATAGAGAAGAAGATGTTGAAGAGAAACTGGTGAAAGACTTCACACAGTCTTGATCAATCAAGCTAAAGAACAAAGCTATATTTTTGCAGACATCGAGAAACAGAGAAGCACAACATCACTGAGTAGAAAGAAGTGGAGAAAAGGTATTGAATGGAGACATTGATCAGAAGGTATTATGAGCTTACAATAGATCTGAAAAATTGGCAAAGTATAGTTGTATATGTGAACAAATCATTTAATATTTCAATTTAACCATTGGATCAAAAAGTCTCTTAACCAATCAGGACTTAACAATCCTTTATATATTGAGATACATCCTAAGGAGTATCAAAAGGTTTGGTTATGAAGTTAGCATAGAGATGCAGGATATCAAGTGACAAACTATATAGGGCTTGGTCATAAAGATAGCACAGAGATGCCAGATATCAAGTGAAAAACTATTCTATTTAAATCCTCTAACAAGGTAACACCTAACAATGTGTTTTTAACCTTTAACATGGTTGGCTCTTCACCAAGCTCACTTTAGAAGAGTGAAAATTTTGGGTTACCGGTCCCAATTGGTTTTTCCCTTAACAGGTTTTCTATGTACTAAAAATCCATGTGTCAATGTGTTTATGAGTCATTACTTTAGTATTTTTCATTACACATAATTAATCTAGATTGATTGGTATACACTAAGAAATTTACTATATTTCGGTAAATGAAAGACTACTAATCGGTAAACAATAAGAATAAGGTTTAACAATGAACTCTGAGCAGTAGTTATTTGTTGAGATTAATTCAAGGCATTCATCTTGTAGGACTGAAGATAACTAGAGGCTTATAATTATGGTAATAAGTTTTTGGGTTAATTTATTTGAATATTTTTGAGGCCACTGACTCACTCCCCTCTCAGTTATTCTAACAATTGGTACCAAAGCTTGTGTGCTTAGAAGGAAGGTTTCAAGACCTAAGAAAAAGATCACAAGATGAGTAAACGAGATGTGCCAAAGCTGAACAAGGACAAATTTGCATCATGGCAAAGCAGGATAAGACTCCACCTATTAGGTATTGGAAATGATGTTACTCAATACTTGGTGTAAGATATAAAATATTGGTTTTAAATATGATATTATATTATCTTACATTTAAAGAATGTTGTGTATGAAATAGAATGTATTTGAAATGTAGGGGTAAATACGATGCTCTCCTTTTATCCTTAGATATACAAATTAAGGATCCAAATTGATTAACACGAGAGGAAGGATCAATGCATAAATGAATCAATCATTTGGAAATAAGAGCAAAAAGGAAGATCTTAAATACCTGTTTATTTATTTGAATGTGTGATAGATTTAGAAAGATTGATAACCTTATTTGAAATGGATAGGAGAAAAGTGCTAACCTTGAAATGTTGCAAATATGAAGAATGCTATTTTTAGGGGTCTGCACTTAGTTTTTGGAAAATCTAAGACCAGATCTGGAAAATAAACGTAGAGACGAACAAAACCCAGAAATATTTTTATGTTCTAACATAGTTCCGATTTGTACCCTCAAGTCAATGTCACCATTGACCCAGAATTTTTGATTCTGACCTAGGGCAGAATCGACCTTAAAAGTCTCAGCCTGAAAATCTATTTTCAGATCCTGAAAGTTTACCAAAAAGGGTATCTGAATCTGCACTCTGATCTACTATTTATTGGGGGGAGGGGTTTGCCTTGGTCAAACCCCAGTTTTGGAATTAACCACAAAATATAATTGAAATTGCATAAGTAAAACAAAGTAAATGAACAAATTCACCTTTCTTGTAGAAGCTCTTGTGGTGGATTCAAATCTGTGGATCCACAAGTATGTATGCGCCAAATGGATGTAGAATATAAAATGTAGAATGTAGGATGTCTTAAATCAATTTCTTGTAGATCTTCAACACCAATCTTGAATGGATCTTTGAATAGGAAGAGGCTTGGAGGAATGTGGATGGAGAAATCTTCAATAAGAGGGCTCCATGGAGCTTGAATCCTTCAATGGCCACCAATGGATCTTCTTGATGAATTGAGTGCTTGAGAAGTTCTTGAATGCTTGAGAATGGATGAATGCTTCAATGGCTACTTGGATTGCTTAAAATCTTGCTTCTTCACCTTTGGATTTCACTCTTCAAGTCTTGAGCTCTTGTGATTATGCTTGATGATGGTTAGAGAAAATGAGAGGAGAAAGCTTCCTTATATACAAATCTAGGGCACAATCTTCTAGAGAGGCCTACATAGGAGAATTAAATTTCCATTAGACCTATACCCCTAGAAGTGGACCTATATTAAATATAATTTGAGAGTCATCATTTTGGAACCCAAAACAACCGACTCAGAAGCGGGAATTAACTCTTTCAGAAGCCCGACATCCGGAAACCCCAAAAACTTGAAATTTGGACCTTGGGCCAGAAAAATGTCAATTTTGACCTAGGTCAAGGTGAAGGTTTACCTTGACCTAGGTTAGGGTCGAGGTCAACCTTGACCCAGAAGGTCGACCTTGAACCTGAAGTCAAGAACTTCAAATCTACAGATTAGGGTGCCAAACACAAGCCAGAGAGAAGTGGAAATGGGGCAGAATAGGGGGAAAAGCCAGATCCAAGTTAGGGACCCATTCAAGGTGCTTGACATGACCCCAAACCACTTAATCAGAAGGCTAAACCAATCTACAATGGAAGTGCTTCCATTTTCCAACTATACATTTAGCCCCCACTTTAGCAAGAGTATGGACTCGATGCAAACTCTTGGTAAAGGAGATCATGAAGAATAGGTAATCTTATTGAAATAAAAAGGGAAAAAGGAATCCTCAAGCCCCTAGGGAGTTAAGTATTTATCAACCCTAAGATTACGATAAGAGAGATATCACCCGTTAAAGAAAAAGAGAGAGGGCGTGATTACCTTGCCCAGTAAGATGTATGTATCTCACTGTGAACCACAAAAGGGATAGGATGACCTACCAATAAAGCACTTGATAGTCACCCCATAAAGTTGTGCACCTTCTGGTGGCTTTGTGCATGTATGTAGTGCATCTTCTGACAACTTTTATGAAGTACCCATGGATCCATATCCTTATACCACCATGGAATACATTTATAAAATGTGTATCTCTTAAGGATTTAGCAACTTATGTGTGTTACCTTCCAAGGATTTAGCATATTGAATTGTAATTCAATGCGTATCTCTTTAGGATTTAGCAACTTATGTGCATTACCTTCAAAGGATTTAGCATATTGAATTGTAATTGAATGTGTATCTCTTCAGGATTTAGCAACTTATGTGCGTTACCTTCAGAGGATTTAGCATGCTACAAAACAAAAGGTTAGAAAAAAAATGTAATAATATAGAACGAGGGAGGTCGTGTATATGCCCCCTCCTTAAGATGGAAAAGTACATACTATTTTGACATGTTAAGGAAAGAAAATAAAAAGTATAGAGCCTTCTTCAACATCAAGACAATATCCATAGACAAAACCCATTCCAAGCCAAGAAGGTCACAACTCCTATGAGGCCATGGAAGGGATGAATGCAAAGAGATATCATGAAAGAAGTGAAAAAGTAACCCTTGTGAGGGATAGCACAATATTCAATTTCCAAGGTGAGAAATTTATCAACCATGGAAACCCAATGTTAAACAACGAAATAGGTTATGATCAAGGACATATATCCTCAATGTAATCAAAAATTCTCATGTATGATTAGATATAACATAATAGACATATACAAAGTAACATATAGAGCTCATCAGGAATTGAGGTAGACAAGATGAGCGAACAATGAGAAGCGTCTTAGGGAAAAAATTCCAATTTGGTAGTGGGCGGGAAACCTTCTGGCTCGGGACAGAATGATTAGGGCACATGCCAGGATCAGGGAAAGGACCAGGGAACTGAGGATTTGACAAATGAAGGGGTCCCACGGATACTGCAGCCAGATTCAGTAGAAAAAAAGGCTCTACCCCAAAAATGAGAGATATAAGTAATGAAAGGGCCCCACTGAGGCGGTGGACAAACCTTTTTGGAGTCAAACCCTTTGGTAAGTCTCCTTTCCCAACTACTAAGGATGTCTCTAACAAAGAGATGGGGATCTATGCTTTAGAACTTCCTTCTGAGCTTATTGATCATAATATTTTGAGTATGGCCGCTACTCTGGTGGGCAAGTTCATAGGATCCAGACCCAATATTGATATAGTTATAACCTTTGTCATAAACAAATGGGATCTCAAAGGTCAGGTCATGGTTTCGGCAATGGCCAAAGGCTTCATGTCTTTTGAGTTCTCCTGTCAAGAAGATCAGTCCAAAATACTTTGTGCAGGGAAATGGTCAGTGGGTAGATCCACCCTCAATCTAAAAAAATGGACCTCTAACCTGGATCTCAACAAATATTTCATGACCCAAGCACCGGTGTAAGCAAGAATTCTAGAACTACCCTTGGAATATTGGCATGAGGATGTGTTTGAGGGCATTGCAAGATCCTTCAGGTAGCTGCTATCTATTGATCCAGTAAGGACAACAAAGAAAAGACTCACTTATGCGAGGATATGCATTGGAGTTGAAGCAGGCCAAGACATGCCAGAGGCTATTGTTTTCCAATCTAGAATAGGAAAATGAGTGCAATAGATAGAGTATGATAGTGTCCCCTTTGCCTGCTTCCACTGTAATAAAGATGGACACAAAGCCAATCGGTGCCCAATAGTCATTGAAAAGGAAAAATCTCAAAAGGAGCAAATCAAGCAAGGAAAAAGGCCAGAGTTAAAACCTTTGAATAAGGACCTAATACCCAAGAATGTCTAGAAATAGAAACTCCCAAATGAAATGATATCAAAAAATAAAAACCCTCAAGGGGAGTTGACAACTGATAGCCTGGAACTTCAGTTAGAGAAACTGGAATCTGAAGGGTCCATACCAATAGAGGGGGAGGGTAAGGGACAGCTACAAGCTCATCCAGGTAAAGGCAGGGAGCGTGAAGGGGCCTTAGCAAGCCCAAAAAATCCAAAGGATGAAAATGGGAATGGAGTCAAAGGAGGCGAGGAGAACCCAAAAGAGGGGGAGATTACAAGTGAGGCCAACATTGACCTCTCTTTTGTTCTATATTCATAGGAAGATGGGAAGAACATGAGGGGTCAGGGCCCAACCCTCTCCCAAGAATCAAATGTTAGCAGAAGCAATTATCTCTCCAGGGAAGATTAGCCGATTCTTGGAAATGGTATCATCCACTATACCTGGTCAAATCTCAAGAATGGAAGCCCTATTCGATAGCTACAAAGATGCCTCCAAAGATGAGAATGCGGGAGCATGGATAACAGTGAAAAATAAAAATAGTAGGGACCCATCTCTGGCCTCTCCTGCAGCAACAAGAAGTAGGGCCAAAGTAGACACAGGAAGCAAGTCTAACACACCAGCAAGGAAGAGTATGAATCAAATCAGAAAGGAAGAAGCAAAAAGAAATATTGTGGATGGTTACCAGCGGACCATCCAGGAGTCTCTTAAGAAATCATGAAGGTCGTATCATGGAACATCCATGGGCTAAATGGAGTCCACAAACAAGAAATAATTAGGAATATGATAAGGGACCATAGACCAGACATTTTTTTGATACAAGAAACAAAAATTAAAAAAGGATAAAGTAGCAGGCATTTCCTTTGGAAAAGGTCTGAATAATGTTGCTACTAACTTAGATGGAGCTTTTGGAGGCTTACTGGTGTTATGGAAGGATCACCTCAATGCTCAAATCATTTGGGATGAGGGAAACATCTTACTTATTCACTTCAATAACCCAAAAGAACAGGAGGGATGGGCCGTAATGAACATTTATGCTCCAAACACAAAGAATTGTAGGCGTGTCTTCTGGGACTAGCTGCAAACTCTTTTTGTCAAATTTACTGAACCAGAAACCATTATCATGGGGGATTTCAATAGTCCTCTTCTGGAATCTAAGAAATTTTGCGGTCTGCCACCTGACCTAGAGAGCAGGCAACAACTTTCCAGTTTGATCAATAATCTGGCTCTCATTGATGTGGATTCAGGTGGGGGTAAATTCACTTGGTCTAATAGAAGAGCGGGATCAGATTGCATTCAGGTTTGCTTGGACAGAGCCCTCATTTCTTTGGAATGGATGCAATAGTATCATTGTCACCTTTCTTCCTTGGCGAGATTCAGTTCTGACCACTCTCATATCTCTCTCAATCTGGCCAATCACAATAAGAAAAAGGCTTTCCCCTTCAGATTTGAGAGGATGTGGACAACCCACCCCAATCTCCTTAGTAAGATAAAGGAGTGGTGGAGTATTGATGTGGATGGGACGATGATGTAGAAGGTGGCTAAGAAGCTTAAGAATATTAAAATGGAGATTAGAAAATGGAACAAAAGAGACTTTGAAAATATTTTTCAGACAAAAGACAAGATTAAGTCAGAGCTTGTAGAGATTCAAGAAGAGATCCAAAACCATGGTTATGATGTTGATAGAATCAGTGCTGAAAAATCCATTATGGCTGATCTTCATAACATTGTAAGTAAAGAGGAAATTTTCTGGAGGCAAAGGTCAAGATCGGTGTGGTTAAAAGAGGGGGACAAAAACTCTCATTTTTTTCACCTATCCACTATGAAACACATGACAACTAATAGAATCAGTGCCATTAAGAAGGGAGATCTTACTTTGGAGGAAGACAAGGAGATTGCTAATGAGGCCATCAGGTACTTCACTCAAATCCTTTCTAAAGAGAATAACCTCATCGAGGATGACCAGGAAGTTATTCTGCAAACTATTCCTAAGGTGATCACAGAAAGCTAGAATAAGTACATGTTGGCGATCCCAGATCAGGAAAAAATCCACAAAGCGGTTTTATCTTTACCTGCGCAAAAATCCCCTGGCCCAGATGGCTTCCCTTCTTTCTTTTTCCAGATGTACTGGGAGGTTATCAAAGATATCATTGTCAAAGCTATCCAGGAAATCTTTGGTGCCAAGAGACTTCTTAAAGAGATCAATGCCACTTTTCTTGTCCTCATCCCAAAAATCCCAGGTGCAGATTCTTTTGATAGTTTTAGGCCCATAAGTTTGTGTAACTTTTTTTACAAGATTATCTCTAAAGTCTTAACTCTCAGACTGCTTAAAATCCTCCTGATTTTAATTGCCCCCCAACAAATGGGCTTTGTCCCTGGTAGAAAATTTTTGGACTCTATTATGGCAGTGCATGAGGTGATTCATTCTTTGGAGGAGGGAAATCACGAAGGATTCCTACTTAAACTGGACCTCTCCAAGGCATATGACAGGGTTGATTGGTTCTTCCTGAGTAACATTTTGGGGGCTTTTTGTTTTAATGACAAGGTTTTAAAGATTATTGCACAGTTGATCTCCACACATTCTTTTGCTATTTTGGTGAACGACTCTCCTTTAGACTTCTTCAAATCCTTTTAGGGTCTTAGGCAAGGGGACCCCCTCTCCCCGATTCTCTTCATCATTTTGGAAGAGTGCTTGGGAAGGCTTATCCACAATTATCAGAAAAGGGGTCTGATCAGTGGGCTACAACCTTCTTCAGGCCCTTTCACTTTTACTCACCAGCAATTCATGGATGATACCATTCTGGGTGGTGAGTCTTCAGTTAAGTAAGCTAGAAATGTCAAGAAAATCCTTAATTCTTATTCCAATGCTTCAGGCAGCTTATTAATTGGAACAAGAGCTCAGTGTTCTTCATTAACACTCCCAAGGATAGACAGAGGAAAATGACTGGCATTCTGGGTTGTGGTACTGGCTCCTTTCCAGCTTCCTATTTAGGTCTTCCGCTCAGAACCAAACCCCTTGAGGCCTTCTGGGGAGGCCTTATTGATAGATTCAACAGGAAATTGGCAGGATGGAAGGGCATCACCCTGAGTCGGGCTGGAAAATGACTCTGATTCAATCTACTCTTCAGAACCTTCCTACTTATGCTCTAAGCCTCTTCTCAATCCTTGCTAAGGTGGAAGACTCTCTGGAAGCTATTCAGAGAAAGTTCTTATGGGCTGACAAAGAGGGATACAAGAAATACCCACTTGTGGCTTGGGATACTATATGCAAGCCAAAAAAGCATGGAGGGCCGGGCATCAAGAAGTTGAAGCAGTTCAACAAAGCTCTACAAGCTAAGCATATTTGGAGAATTTTCAACTCTACAGGGGATTGGAGGGATATTATGAAGGATAAATATGCAGCTAACTTAACCTTCAAACAATTCATCAGCAGAGATTTAGACCCGAAGGGATCCCACATATGGAATGGAATTTTGAGGACTAAAGGTATAGTGATTGCAAAAGCAAGATGGAAAGTAGGCAATGGTAAGGATGTCAACTTTTGGCATGATGATTGGCTCAGACAGGGTCCTTTATGAAACTTGGAGCCATATAATAGATGGGCTTAACATTGCATTGAAAAATATGGCAGTAGAGTTAGTGACTATAGAGCCAACAATGGATGGGTGAATCTTACTGAGGTGTCCCAGGACCTAAAACCTCTTATGGTCATTATGGGTCATACTCTCCTCTCTCTCAATGAAGATGTTATAGTTGTTGGAAATATAGATGGAGTAACTGAGAGGGGAGGGGTGAATCAGTTACCACAAAAATAAATCCACAAGTCCCTTAGATGTCTTTAATATATACTGTTGTTACTCGGTAGACTAACTTATAATTGTTCATTAAACATTCACAGTTATTGACATGCATAAATCAAATAGCATAAACACAATTAACACCAGATATAACATGGAAACCCAATTTGGGAAAACCACCAATGCAACTAGTTACTGATTTTCACTCTTTTGAAGTGAGCCCTGTTAGGAGCCAACCCTGTTAAAGGTTACAAAACACACTGTTAGGTGTGACCCTGTTAGAGGATTTAATCACCCTGCTAGGAGTGGCCTTGTGAGAGGTCTTTAGAGCAATTCAATTGAATTGTCACCTTGTTAGAGGATTTATGAAATGGTTGTTAGACCAACTCTGCTAAGAGATTTCGATATCACTGCTACAATGGTCAGAAAGTAACAATGAAGTGACCTGAATTAAATGCAACTTATCTTGCTGATACAGATATCTATTCTGCGCCAATAGATCCTTACTGATCAAATATATCTTTGCAGCACCTCAAGGATATCTCTAATCCTTCATCAGAATTCGCACATTCCTTCTGCACATTTCCATACTTCTCCTCTTCTCACTATTCTCGAATTCGCAACTTGATCTCCATATATACCCTTCAGGTTATCAAGTCGGCCCAATTACAAGTTTCAATTAATAAATATTACATTGGTCGGCTGCATAAACATTTCATTGATGCTCGGTGAACACTGCTGATTCTGCGTAAATCCTTTGGTAACCGAGAGAACTCGGTAAAGTCTGACTTTCCTTTGCTAACCGTGCGAACTCGGTAAAGTCCAACTTTCTGTCCCATATTCTTTGATGACCGAGTGAACTCGGTAGAGACTAACTTCTCGGTATAGTATTCTGGAGCGCTCGGTAGACTCTGCAAATAGCTTCTCTTACTGACTGAACTCGGTAGACTTGGTTAACTTCCTTGTTGAACATTCTGAGCTCGGTAGACTCTGTCTGATGACTGATATGACATTTGTGTAACATCAAGGACAATACACAATTAAACAATTGTTTCCAACAATAGTTTGGGGGGAAACTACTGATGGTAAATATACGGTGGCTTTAGGATATGAAACCATGCAACATGTTGGTACTATCCCCATATGGGCCAAAGCCCAGTTTCCTAGTATTATCCCTAAGGTTAACATCTTTTTCTGGACAATGCTCCAAAATTGCATTTTGACTGTGGATAACCTAATAAAGAGGGTGAAATTTATTCCTAATAGATGCATCATGTGTAAGAATCAAAGTGAAAATGTGGACCACTTATTTATCCACTGTGATTTCACCAGGAAAATATGGCATCATTTCTTGTCTATTTTTGAGACATCCTGGTGTTTCCCCAAAACTACTCTTGAGCTCTTTGACTAATGGAATCAGGGGGGAGTGGTCATCATCTTTGGTCTTGGGCTATGCCACACATTTGTTGGGGGCTGTGGAAGGAGAGAAATAATAGGATCTTTAGGGAAAAGGCTACCTCAGCTAAGTATGTTGCCCAAAAAATTTCAAATGCCCTTATGGAAAACTATACTAATTGCAAAGGCATCAGCTCAATTCACAAAAATGGGCCCAATAACACCAATAAAAGGTTAGGGTGCAGATGGACATTACCACCGGAAGGGTGGTTCAAAGCTAATTTTGAACCGGGCTGCAAAGGGCAACCCTGGGATGGCTGGTGTGGGAGGAATAATAAGGAACTCTCATGGTAAAGGTATTGCTTCTATTTTGGCCCCCCTAGGTTCACAAACCAGCCATTATGCTGAGGTGAGTTCGGCACATCACACCCTTAGGATTTCCCAAGAAATGGGAATCAAGAATTTATGGTTAGAAGGGGATTCAAAGAATATCATAGATTGCCTAAATGAAAAGATTGGCCTTCGTGGACCATTGAGAACATAATAGGGGAGTGTAGACAAATCCTCAATACTTTTGATTAGTTCCATGTGGCACATGATTACTGGGAAGCCAACCAGGCGGTGGACAGGCTGGCAAATATGGGAGTCAAGAATGAGGGAGTAAAGAAATGGTATGACGGAAATAATTTACCGTTAGAAATTTTAAACATCATTGAGAGTGATCGGGTTCCGCGCAAACTCAGAGTTATGAAAGGTTAATTATGAAGAGTTATGATAGGTAGAGGAAGAATACCCGTATGATGTGCAAGTACATGAGACATGATGGGATTATTATTTTTAGGCCCCGTCGGCACACTTGGAGGCATAAAATTAATTATAGCATTCATGAGGCAAAAAGAAGTCTCTCGAAACATCAACTCAATTTCACTACAAAACAAAGGGCTCTTAGTGAGAAGCACACCAGAAATAGAGGAAATAGGGAAATTGTAGAAATGGTGGGAGAAAGGCACAGGAGAGAGCCGGAGAAGGAAACATAAAAATGGCGCTGGAGATCCAAGGTTTGGGAGATTTTGAATAAGGGTGAAGTGACAACCTACATTGAACGCCTTCATGGGTGGAAGCCCTCGGTCACAAAGATGATGGTCAATAGCTGGAATGAAGGGAAGGTGAAAATTGATGGGCTAACTTTCATGGTGATGGAGGAAATCGTGTCAGCAGTGACTGGCATTCCCATCATTGGGAAGAAATTTTATAGGGATAGGAAGATTTTCAGCCAAGCTTTGATGGATTTTGTTAAAAATGAGGCAGAAAAGCGTGCTCTGGTAAAGAAGGGTACCTTTTACCACCCAAGCTCTATCAAGCCTCTATGGAGATTTGTGTTGAGGGAAATTATAAAATTCATCTCTCTGGATACGAGATTCAACCGCATCAGCACTCACCATTTCATGCTCCTAAACCACTTCAGGTATGGGGCAAAGATATTCATCCCTTTCTTCCTTTATTTGTCCATCAATGAAAACATTAATGACTATAAGGAGAAACAAATTAGCAACCCTGATTTCCATGAGGGTTTATTACTATTAATTTATGAGTACTTCAAAGCTCACACTCTGGGGAAGGAAATCAAATGCATGGAGGAAGAAAATTCTGAGGAGGGCTCAGGGGAGGATTACGTCCCCTTTGATACTGAGGATAGCCAAGATATGCACTCGGAGACTGAGGATGAAGAACCTCTTCAGATGAAGAAAGGGAAGAAAAGAGTCAAATTGGAGGCAATAAAATAGGACATTGAGATCTCCTCAGATACGGAGTACAATGAAAATGAGGAAGGAATGGAAACAGGGAATGAGAGTTCGGGAGAAGAGAGAAATATGAAACAAGGTGGGAAGAAGGGGAAGATGGATATATAGAGGAAGATTACAATCAAAATATTGGCTCAGAATGAGGAGGAAAGCTTGGGGAAGAGGGCTATGAGATTTAAAAGAGGGAATCAGATAAAGGTGGAAACACAGGAGGAGAGGCGGGACAGCTAGAAAAAAACACAAGAGGAGAGAGAAGAGGAAGAGGAGAGTCAGGGGAAGGGGAATGAGGAGGATGTTTAGAGCCATGGATTTGTGGAGTATGGAGAAGACCATTACACCTGCAGTATTACAGGCAAAAACAAGAAGGTTGTATGGAGGAACTTTGACATGGTTTCTGTGAAAATGGGGATAAAGCGTGAAATGGTTAGGACTTTGGTTAAGGAAAACAAGGAGGGCAGAATTCAGATGGAAGAGCTTATTGATCCTTCTCTGGTGATTTTTAGTGACAATGCGAGGGAGGATCCCCAAATGGATGTGCTGAACAATGCAAACAATAGTGATATTGACAGCTATAGATCAACGAAATGGACCTACTATGAAATCTATGAGCTGAAGAAAAGAATGGACATGATGGAGAAAGAAAACATAATTAACAACAACAAGAATATTACAGAGGACAGGGAGCTGGATAGAAGAGTGACCGAACTGAAGCATAGGGTCGAAGGCATTGAATCCTCAATAGTTAAAATTATAGAGCAAAGCTACAATATTCTTAAGGCTTCAAATGATAATATAATGGTGATCATCGACAAATTTGAAGAAAAAAGAGGAAATAAGGAGGAGTGACCGCTGAATAGTGACAGGGAGAATATTCCAGAAGATGGAAATAAGAAGAGGACTAGAGAGGATGCCAAGCAGATGGAAAAATAGGAAGCTGACAAAGAGCTGGCCGACCTAAAAGAAGCAACGGGTAGAATGACCAAGCTAGAGATACGGGCTGCTGAGATTCTCAGAGATATTGCCTAATTCGCACCCCTGGTTCTTTGTTCCTGGTCTTTTTGGGTGTTTTTCCCTGGCTTTCTATATTTTTTGGGACTATTATGTTACGTCTGCCTATTTTTTGTTGGTTTTTCATTAACGATTATATGCTCTAAGAATACTTTACTTACTTCTGTAGGGTTTCAGGCACCCATCAAAACCTATTTTCCTTAATCAAAAACATAATAGACATATATTGCTTAACCAAGGGAAAAGTGGATCCCAGAAAGATAGAAAAGAAGGGAATGAAATCCTTGCCCCCCAAGCGTAGGAACAAGGATGAAAGGGGACCTATTATATTGCTTAAAAAACTATGCAAGACAATGAGCCCCCAAGGATTAGGCTAACATTGCTTACATAATGTAAAGTTCCATAATAGGAACATAAATGTTATTTAGAGAAATCAAGATTGAAATATAGCTCATTGCCACATGATATATAGATAACTTTACTATCAATGAGATGCCTAATATTATAATGTAAAGCTTGACATTCATTAGTACAGTGATCATGAAATCTATGATACAAACAAAAAGGAAGAGTCTCCAAGTGTAGACTATGTTTCTTTTTGTGTTTAGATCTAGTAATCATCTTTGCACAAAGGAGTTTAGGTAAAAGAACTTCTTGGTCAAATTCCTTCATAGGGTCATCATGTTTTGAAATGTTATTTGAAATGCTGGTAACATTGATGTTTTGTTGAGGATTAAATCTCAATCCATAAGAATTCTCATGCCCCTCATTTTGTAAGGGAATTTGAATTCCCTATTTATGCTTACCACATCCTTGACCATGGTATCCTTGTTTAAATAGTAAATGATAACCAGGACCATAGTGAGAAGTCATATCAGAAGGAGCCAATAGAATTTCAGTAGTTACTATGTCATCATTAGTAGGTTTGACAGATTCAAAGTGGGTAGAAGCAATGACAAAATTATTATGAATGGAATACGAAGTAGAAGAAAAAGCTCGTTGTTCAAACTCTCTTTGTGGCTTCATAAAATCAAGATTAGAAACCTTATACTCTCCAATAAAGGTAGGATTAAAATTGAAAGTTCCCCTATCATCTCTAGGAAGAGAATTAGAGGAAGAAGGATTACTATTAGGAATAGGAGTATTGTGGGTTTGAATATTCAAGCAAGGATTTGGCATATCATCCGCATGAAGTGTATACACCATGTTGTTGTGAATAAACTTGACTTTATGGTGAAGGGTGGAAGGAGCACCATGCATCTCATGCAACCAAGGTCTACCCAAAAGGAGGTTATAATTAATTAAGAGGTCCAGGCATAACATGAAAATGATTTTTTAGGATGATCGGACCTACTTTGATAGGTAAAGTAATGATTCCCAAAGTGTTCTTATCAATGTTATCAAAGACATGTATAGGAGCATTATCAGGTTGAATAGTTGAAAGATCGGCTTAATCACTTTGAGCATGTCCATGCTACAAATATTAAGCCCAAATCCATTATCAATCAAGGTCCTACGAATGATACTCTTATTGATAGTAACAACAACCATAAGAGAATCATATTGATTATGAAATTCTTTAGAAGGTAAATCCTTTTGAGTAAATATAATGTCAGAAGGACCCGGGGTAGCATGCATGCACTGTAAGAAGCAATTAATGTTCTCTTGATTAGGAGGTAGAGTGGGAAGAGTTTCTAGAGATTTTTTCAAGGCTTCATGGTAGGTAGGTGAAGTAAGAAGCTCCCATAAAGAAATCTTAGCAGTGGTATTACGCAATTGGTTTATCAAATTATACTCCTTGCTAGGAAGACAGGGTGGAAGAGGAAGAATGGGTTGAGAAGGTGGTAAAGATGTCAGAACCAACGGATTAGGTTGAGATTTTTTCCTTGTATGATAGGTGTGAGCTATATAATCTTGATCATTTAAAGACTCTAAAGAATCCATAGGTTTACCTTTGATAGTAATGTGAGGACAACCTTTGATAGTCAACAAGGGTTTTGGATAAACCCTGTTAGTTGTCTCAACACAAAAAATAGGTTCATAAGAAGGAAGCAAAGAATACATCCTAGGAGGAGATGAGATAGGATCTTGATTCTCCATAAGATCATCTCTAAGAGGGAGAGAATTAAGGGAATTCATATCATTCTCCACTAATGCCTCATCACTAGAAGGAATCCCAAATGGAGGTAAAGTATCTACAGTGTCTTCTTATTTCTCTAAAATGTCTGCATAAGGGAAGCATGTTTTAGAAAAAGAGTCACCATCATGTATGAATATTTCATCCATTAATAAATCACCCTCTTGTATCAAAGCATCTTCACGAGGAGGGAGGAAATCAATGTCTTTATCCAAGGGTTTGTTCCAAAAAGTAGAATCATCCACAATGGCTCCATGAGGAAGAGAGTAATCAACATCCAAATCCAAAAGTTCATCCCAAATAGGAGTATTATCATCCCTATCAATAAAAAACATTGTAGGAGGGCCTAAATCTTGATCCCTAAAGGGGAAAGAATTATATTCTAAAATAGGCTCATAGAAAAGACATATATTAGGAGAAGAATAAACATCAATCCGTAACTCATCTCCATAAAGAGAAATATTAAAGTCATCCACTTTCTCTAATATATCCTTACAAGGTAATACAAGAGAGGAAAAAGAAACATCACACGCACTAAATGAAGTCTTTCTATGTGTATCAATGTTGTAAATAGTTAAACATGAAGGTAACCATGCACACACCCTATGGTAAAGGTCAATTGAAGAGGTTGTAGAGGAGGATAAAATAGGAATAGGATCCATGGAGATCTTATTTGAACAATTTTCATCCTCAATTTCATGTACCTCATTAGGGGATCTATCCTCTTTCGCAACAAAAGCCTCACCAAAGTATTCAAAACAAAATCATACATGTTGAACACAAAGTAACATTACAAGCATGAAAAGTGTAAATATTTTTGTATTTTTAAAGAAATTTATGATTTTTTATTTTTGACATATAAATGAAAGAGCATAAAATAAATCTACTTTTAAATGCATGTAAGATCTGACATAAGATGAAAATCTAACACCAAATAGAAAGAGTTGTTTATCGCGGGTTCACCAAAATATAAGATATAAAATATTGGTTTTAAATATGATATTATGTTATCTTACATTTAAAGAATGTTATGTGCATAAAATAGAATGTATTTGAAATGTAGGGGGTAAATAATATGCTCTCCTTTTATCCTTAGATATACAAATGAAGGATCTAAATTGATTAACCCAAAAGGAAGGATCAATGCATAAATGAATCAATCATTTGGAAATAAGAGCAAAGAGGAAGATCTTAAATACCTGTTTATTTATTTGAATGTGTGATAGATTTAGAAAGATAACCTTATTTGAAATGGATAGGAGAAAAGTAATAACCTTGAAATGTTGTAGGTCTGAAGAATGCTATTTTTGGGGGTCTGCGCTCACTTTCTGGAAAATCTGAGACTGGATGTGGAATAGAAACGCAGAGATGAACAAAACCCAGAAATATTTTTCTGTTCTGACACTGTTCCAATTTTTACCCTCAAGTCAATGTCACCATTGACCCAAAATTCCCAATTCTGACCTAGGGAAGAATCGACCTAAAAATTCTCAGACTAAAAATATGTTTTCGAATCCTGAAAGTTTGCCGAAAAGGGTATCCGAATCTACACTCCGATCTGCTATTCTAAACCTGTACCTGCAAGAAAAATAGATTTGTTTGTTGGGGGGAGGGGTCTTCCTTGGTCAAACCCCAGTTTTGGAATTAACCACAAAATATAATTGAAGATGAATAATTAAAACAAAGTAAATGAACAAATTCACCTTGCTTGTTGAAGCTCTTGTGGCGAATTCAAATCCATGGATCCACAAGTATGTATGCACCAAATGGATCTAGAATATAAAATGTAGAATGTAGGATGTCTTAGATCAATTTCTTTTATATCTTCAACACCAATCTTGAATGGATCTTTGAATAGGAAGAGGCTTGGAGGAATGTGGATGGAGAAATATTCAACAAGAGGGCTACATGGAGCTTGAATCCTTCAATGGCCACCAATGGATCTTCTTGATGAATTGAGTGCTTGAGAAGAACTTGAATGCTTGAGAATGGATGAATGCTTCAATGGCTACTTGGATTGCTTCAAATCTTTCTTCTTCACCTTTGGATTTCACTCTTGAAGTCTTGAGCTCTTGTGATTATCCTTGATGATGGTTAGAGAAAATGAGAGGAGAAAGCTTCCTTATATACAAATCTAGGGCACAATCTTCTAGAGAGGCCTACATAGGAGAAATAAATTCCCATTAGACCTATGCCCCTAGAAGTGGACATATATTAAATATAATTTAAGAGTCATCGTTTCAGAACCCAAAACAACCGATGTGGAAGCAAGAATTAACTCTTTTCGAAGCCCGACATCCAGAAACCCCAGAAACTTGAAATCTGGACCTTGGGCTAGAAAAAGGTCAATTATGACCTAGTTCAAGGTCAAGGTCAACCTTGACCTAGGTCAGGGTCAAGGTCGACCTTGATCTAGAAGGTTGACCTTGACCCTAAAGTCAAGAACTTCAAATCTGCAAATCAGGGTGCAAAAAATAGGCCGAAGAGAAGTGGAAAAGGGGTAGAACAACGGGAAAATCCAGATCCAAGTCAGGGACCCATTCAAGGCACTTAACATGGCCCCAGACCACTTACTTGAAAGGCTAAACCAGTATACAATGCAAGTGCTTCCATTTTCTGATTATACACTTGGATACTGAATATGTGTTTCCTATAGGACCTCACACGCTTGACAAATTAAGAGAAAAGCATGAGCATAACTCTATGGTGATAGAAATTTCTTCCTCACTCTCCGATGTTGAATTTGAAAATGTAAAAAATTGCACCTCTGCAAAGAAAATGTGGGACAAATTGAAGTTGGTACACGGAGGAGATGCTAATGTACTAAGAGCTAAGGCAGAAAGCCTAAGAGGTAAATTTGATGACCTAAGAATGAGAGAAGGAGAAAATATCACTCAACACAACTCCAGAATAAAAGAGGTATTCAATGCTATCTGAGGAGTTTGAGGCATACTTGAAGAAGAGACAGTGGTAAGTAAAATCCTAAGAACCTTACTACATGTATATTCTATTAGAGTATCTACTATACAAGAAATGAGAGTAGTAGCAAACAATAATGTCAATCTATATAGTTTGGTTGGTAGACCAATTTCATTTTAGATGAATAACTTTGATAACAGTGTATTACCATCTATTGAGTCTGCATTCAAATCTTCTTTTAAAATAAGTAAGTCAATTCATAAATACACTATGAGAAATGATAGTGAAAGTGATAGTGATGACCAAGATCTTGATGAGATTGAAGTACTAATGGCTAGAAGATTGCAGAGAGGCAAAGGTAGATACAAAGGTAAATTACCACTTGTATGTTTTAATTGTAAAGAGATTGGACACTTTTCTACTAGATGTCCTAATAGAAGAAAAGATGACAGAAGTAATGACAGATCATATAAAAATAAGTTTGATAGAAGTGACAACATAGATTACCGAAGAAACTGACAATTTGACAGAAGCGGTACCCAAGACTAGAAGGAAAAAGAGAAGAAAGCTTGTTACCTAGCTAAGAATAGAGATAGAGATACTGACACCAAATCTGATGAAGACATTGAGATGGTATTTGTGGCCATGAAGGATGATTCGGATGAAGAAGAAAGGTATGTAGAGACTGCACTCATATCTAAGGTTAGTAAGAATGATGTCTCGATTATAGATAGTGGTTTTACTCACCACATGACCGATGATAAACAAAAGTTTAAAACTTTTGAGTACTATAACGGTGGATCAGTAAGAATGGGTAATGACACATCTTGTCCAGTTGAAGGTAAAGGAACTATAATGTTGAATAACCTGATCAAATGTGAAAATGCATATTGGGTAAAAGGACTTAACTGTAATCTATTGAGTGTTTCACAGCTCAATAACACAGGTGACCAAGTAGCATTTGAGAATAAGATGGCAAAGATCTTCAATGAATTAGAAAGGTTGACTGGAACTGGTAAACATACAAAAGGTAACCTATTCTATCTTTATGATATAAACACCACTTGTTTAATGGCTAGAAACAAAGACATATAGCTATGACATAAAATATTATGTCATGTGAATTTTGACAACATTATTAAGATAAGCAATAAAAGGAAAGTAAGAGGCTTACCAAGCATGTCAAAGCCCAAACATATCATGTGTAAGAATTGTCAAAAAGGTAAAATGACAAAGTATAGTTTCAAGAGAAAAGCCCATACATCTAAAGCTATTCTAGAATTAGTCCATATTGATCTATGTGGACCCATGAGAACACAGAGCTACTATGATGATAGATATTTTATTCTCTTTGTTCATGATTATTCTAGAATGATGACAATTATGTTCTTAAAAGAAAAATCAGAAGCATTCAAGATGTTTAAATGGTATAAATCTATGGTAGAAAAACAAAGTGGTAAGGAATTGAAATTCTTAAGATCAGATAGAGGAGGAGAATTTTTTATGATGAATTCACTAAATTTTGCAATGAGCATGAAATTAAAAGACAGATTCTTGCACCAAGAACACCACAACAAAAAGGGATTGTTGAAAGGAGAAATAGATCCATTGTTGATTGTGCAAGAAAAATGATGATTGAGAAAAGTATCACTCAAACATTCTGGAGGGAAGCTGTCAGTACGCTGTCTATACATTAAGCATAGTAGAATTGAAGAAAGACACCAAAAAGACACCCTATAAGCTATGGTATGGATACACACCCAATGTAGGTATCTTCAAAATCTTTGGAAGTCAATTTTATATTTTGAAAGATGATATAAATGGAAAGCTTGACTCCAAAAGTGAAGAAGGTATCTTTCTAGGGTATTCCACCAAGATCAAGGCTTATAAATGTCTTAACAAGTCCTCTAACAAAATCATTGAAAGTGCAAATATCAGAATAGATGACTATGTAGAGAAAAATGACAAGGAAAGAAGAAAAGAACCAGAAGACTACAATAGGTTTTTTTACACTGAAGAACCTAACACTCTACCCGAGCAATAGTGTATCACTCCCAAGTAACAGAACATTGCACCTGAGCATCAGGCTGCAAATACCAAAAATCAGGAAAATGATGTTCCAAGCAGTGGAGATCAAAATCAAGGTCAAGATGATGATCAGAATGATGAACAAAGAGTTGAACTGATACTTTTCAAGTATGTCAAAAGACATCATCCATAGAACCAGATCATAGGAGATAAGAAGGATGGAATGAGAACAAGAAGTAAGTCACTAAAAACTACATGTTTAATTTGTGATTTTGAGCCTAAATATATTAATAATGCACTTGAAAATGAAGAATGGGCCTGTGCTATGGATGAAGAGATAGAACAGATTGAGAAGAACAAAATATGGATATTAGTACTGAGACCAGATGACAAGAATGTCATCGGTACCAAATGGATATTTAGAAACAAGCTAAATGAGAATGGAGAAGTCACAAGAAACAAAGAAAGATTAGTATGCAAGGGGTATGCACAAGAAGAAGGTATTGACTATGGAGAAACCTTTGCACCCGTTGCTAGACTAGGAGTAAGAAATTTACTTGCTTATGTTGCGTTCAAAGGATTCAAGGTATACCAGATGGATGTCAAATCTGCATTCCTAAGTGGAATACTAGAAGAAGAGGTATACATTGAACAACCAGAAGGGTATGTTGATCCTAACAAAAGAAACATAGTTTGTAGACTACACAAATCCTTTTATGGATTGAAACAAGCACCTAGAGCCTGGTATGAAAGACTGCACTCCTATCTCATAAGCATTGGATTTGTAAGAACAAGTGAAAATAGCAATCTGTACTTAAAAGAAGATACCGATGATAATATTCTAATTGCTAAAATATTTGTTGATGATATCATATTTGGGGGTAATGATATGTTATATAAATATTTTGCTAATGAAATGAGAAAAAATTTTGAGATGTCAATGTTTGGAGAGATCAAATTCTTTCTTGGTCTACAGATTCTTCAATAAGATTCAGGCATATATATCACTCAATCCAAATACATCAAGGAAGTGTTGAAGATATTAAAGATGGAAGATTCCAAGCCAGTTGGAACGCCTATGGAAACCATATGCAAGATGAAAAAAGAAGATAAGTCACATGAGGTAAATCAAAACTTGTATAGATTAATGATTGGCAAGATAATGTATGTTGTTCATATTAGATCAGATATAGCACATGCAGTTAGAATAGTTGCTAGATTCTCTGCTAATCCCAAAGAATCACACATGACTATTGTCAAAAGAATTCTGAGATATCTAAAGAATACCAAGGACTATGGGTTCTGGTATAAAAGAGAAGGAAAATTTGAGCTTCAAGTCTATATAGATGCTGATTGGGGTGGAAACTTAGATGATCGAAAGAGCACAACTGGAGGAGCATTATTCATGGGTGACAGACTTGTCACATGGATAAGCAAGAAGCAAGGATGCATCTCAAAATCTACTATAGAAGCAGAATATGTGGCTACTGATGCAAACTGCTCTAATATTGCATGGATCAAACAGTTCCTGGAAAGTATGAATATGAAAATTCTTGAACCAGTAATTATATATTCTAATAATACCAGTGCAATAAACATTTCTAAGAATCTTGTCATGCATGCCAAGACTAAGCATATTGCTATCAAGTATCATTAATTAAGAGAACAAGTGCAAGGGAAAGAGGTGATACTAGAATATATTCAATCCAAGGAACAATTAGCTGATATATTCACAAAGCCATTGCCTAAAGATACATTTGAGTACCTGAGAAAGAGACTAGGAGTCCAACCCTTGTCTATTGGTCAGTAAGCTAACTAGGATGATGCATCAGCCTACACATCATCAGAAGATCATTCATGTTGATGTAAGAAAAGGAATGGAATGCAAAGATACATCTGTACATAGAAATTTAAATATCTACACTGAACACCAGAGTCATTGTATTGTTGATGGATAGGGAAATTCAAGGAATATGTTATAAAAAGGATGAAATGAATGTTTGGCATTGTTGTCAAAAGGAGAGAATGTCTAGATGAGAGAGTATCCTGAGAATTTCCAAAGGGAGAGATTACATATGAAATATCCATCATGACTATCATAAGGGAGAGATGACTTAAGATGACTTGAGAGAGATGTAACCTATAAGGGAGAGAAGTATCATGAGGGAGATAATATCAAAAGGGAGAGAAGTATCTTAAGGGAGAGAGTACTCAATATTGTTGTCAAAGGAAAAAGAGATGATCAAGGAGAGACAACATCAAAGATAGAATCAGAAGTTTCTACATCTATCTAGGGAAGGGATTGAAGATTGAAGAAAGCACTCTGCAAGAAAAAAATCTTAGCTATATGATCTTACCGAGAGCCAGAAATTTGTATTGGTTATAGAACAATAAAATTGGTAGATTGATGAACTACAACTGATATATTTCATATTGTATTAGTAATAAGATAGTGTGATAATATAGTGTGTTTCCATCAATGCCAAAGGGAGAGATTGATGAACTATAACTGATTGAATGTTTGAAGATGTTAAGTTGATGATCACCAAGCTTCAGAAATTTAATGCAAGACATTAAATCAGTTAATGTATTGTATTATCATTGATGTCAACTTGATATAATCTGATTGGTTATATACATTGTGTCAAATACTTTAGAGAACCAGAAAGATTAAGGTTATGATTTTAGTAATGCATAAAAGATCAGTATTCACTAAGTGACAACAAACACCGAAGGACACTGCACCTCGATGGATAGAGAACCCCGAGAGGAAAGTCATAGTGATACCCGAGCAAGAAACCTAAGCAATTATTATCGACGAGAAGAATCAAAGTAACCCAAGAAGAAATTCACAGTGTTACCAGATGGATAGACAACCTTGATGGACAGACAACCCCAATGGATAGACAACCCCGATGGAGATGACTGAGGAGAACTAAAGTGTTGACCAAAGCTAACAAAGAGTTAAACACCAAAAATAACTAAAGTTTAGAAATGACAAAAGACTTAGCTGGAAAGAGATAAATACGGAGTTGACTGGTTGTTAATATTTTTTTCATCGACAAGTTGAAATATAGAGTTAAGCAAGATTTTTAGGGTAAAAGTACAAACCTGTGTCACACTTTTACAAAGGAAGAGGACCACGACATGCAAAACTGTTAAACTTTAATGACATAAAAGTGACATTTGTATTTAGAATTTGAAAATTATGTAAACTAATGAAATGTGTAAAATTGGATGTAGTTTATGCCTATAATTTTTTAATTTTTTTTGAATAAGCACTGACCTAGTTTTTTAATTTTTGAAGTCCATTTTTTAATTGCTCAAAAAGTGATGAAAATGTAGGGTCTAGTTCCCTCCAACTAAATATATGAAAATAATCTTTTTTTCCTCTGATTTCAGAATATGTTTTAGATGACATGTACAACTAGTGCATAAAAAAATAAAGATTGGTTTTCGGTATATATTTTGTCTGTTATAACTATTCAAAGTCGGAGTTACCCGAAATTAATAGTTTTTTTCTCCCTCCACATTTTCCCTAGAAAATCTAAACCAAATACAAAACAAATTACATATTCTTGAAGAGGGTTCTCTCCTCTAGTGTTAAATATAAGTTGTAAATTTTTCTGACATGATTTGCTATTTTTTTTTTTTCGAACGAGCGTGTTCTTCAATGTTAAAATACCTACTTAGAGTTTTTTAAAATTATAATATATTATATGTAATCAAAACACAATAAAAATTATATGACCATAATCTAGACTCTGAGCTCTACAAAAGGGTATATATGGATTTTAAAAATGGTTGAGTTTTTATGAAGAAATTAGTTGTCTAAGTGAGAAGATTTGTAATTTTGAAATTTTTGCCTATTTGGCTGCCACATAGGATGCCACATAGACAGTTTCGGCCGGAATTGGTTCAGCCGAACTAGTTTTGGACAAACCCCTCTATATAAATATATGCCAATTCTTCATCGATAGAACATAGTTAGCTTATATTTACTCATGAATTTTCGGCCAAAACTTGTCCACGTTTGTGCCACATATGTACAACCAAAAATATTTCGGCCAAAACTATTTCGACCAAAACAATTTTGGCCGGAACTATGAAAATGGTCCTCAAGTGCGACACAACTTTGTAATTTTACCCTTTAAAGCTATTTTATTCCAGTTGTCTAAGAGAAATCTACGGGATAAAACTAAAGTAAAGTTTTAAAGCAAGATTGGCTAGAATTGCTGATCACGCCAAGATCAAGAAATTCAAGGATTGAGAAATGGTGAAATCATGTCTATAAAGAGACAAGATAATTCATTGTGAATTAGGGGTGAATAGAGAAGAAAATGATGAAGAGAAACTGATGAAAGACTTCACACAGTCCTGATCAATCAAGCTAAAGAAAAGAGCTATAATTTTGTGGACATCGAGCAATAGAGAAGCACAACATCACCGAGTAGAAAGAAGTGGAGCAAAGGTATTGAATAGAGACATTGATCAGAAAGGTATTATGAGCTTACAATAGATATGAAAATCTGCAAAGTATAGTTGTATATGTGAACAGATCATTTTCTGTTTCAATTTAACCATTGGATAAGAAAGTCTCTTAACCGAGCAGGACTTAACAATCCTTAATCTATTGAGATACATCCTAAGGAATATCAAAAGGTTTGGTCATGAAGATAGCATAGAGATGCCAGATATCAAGTGACAAACTACACAGGGTTTGGTCATAAAGATAGCATAGAGATGCCAGATATCAAGTGACAAACTATTCTATTTAAATATTCTAACAAGGTCACACCTAACAGTGTGTTTTTAACTTTTAACTAGGTTGGCTCTTCACCAAGCTCACTTCAGAAGAGTGAAAATTTTGGGGTACTAGTCCCAAGTGGTTTTTCCCTTAACATGGTTTCCACGTTAAAAATCCATGTGTCAATGTTTTTATGAGTCATTACTTTAGTGTTTTGCATTACACATAATTAATTTGGATTGATCGGTATACACTAAGAAAATTACTGTATTTCAGTAAATGAAAGACTGCTAATCGATAAATAGTAAGAATAAGGTTTAACAGTGAACTTTGAGCAGTAGTTATTTGTTGAGATTATTTCAAGGCATTCATCTTGTAGGACTCAAGATAACTAGAGGCTTATAATTGTGGTAATACATTTTTGGGTTAATTTATTGGAATTTTTTTTAGGCCACTGATTCACCCCCCCTCTCAGTTATTCTAACATTCATTACCAAGTTGGGGAAACAATCAGATACCTAGTTGGCTTCCCTGTACACATGGGATATGTGTATCTTCTCAAAGGTGTTCAAGAGATTAGGAGATTCTTCAATAATATTAGCAATAGTCCAAAATGGTGGGTGTACATTGTTAAGAAAATTTATAATGTTGCTAGATTCTCCTTCTAGCCAAAGGTTTTTGATCCCAATATCATGGGCTAATTTGGTGACTTGGAGGGTCGCATTGGCTTCCGCAAAGTGGTTGGTTTGGGTGCCAAGTGAAAGGGTGAAAACAACAATACCCATACTGTAGAAATTTATGATCACACCACTACTTCCTACCTTTCCCAGATTTCCCTTGGCAGTGCCATCAAATTTGGCCTTAGACCATCCTTCCGGGGGATAGCTCCAGGAACAAGTCTGTCTTTTTTTGTTGTTCTTCTTAGGGTCACCAAAGTTGTCTTTTCTTGCAAAAGGGTTAGTACCACAACAAGAAGAAAAATTTTCCATTAGAGCATGGTGGATCTTTTCAAAAATGATTTTGGGAGGAGCACAACAATCCTTGAAGATACGATTGTTATGCTCTTTCCAAACTCCCCAGCATAGGAGAGGGAGAGCCCATGTCTAGGATTTGTGAAAATCAATGTGCTTGAAACACAGGGACCATTGGGAGAAAAGGTGCTGGATAGAGGAGGGAAAGCACCATGCATCCCAAAAGCAGAGAGGAGGGATTTCCATACAACACTAACATAGGGGCAATGAATAAACATGTGATCCATAGACACAACTTGACACTTACAAAGAACACACCTATTGGGAATTGGGAGGCCTCTCTTTAAAATGTTATCAATAGTAAGGATGCGATTCTAAAGAAAAATCCAGAAGAAGACATTAATTTTGGGAGTAAGTCCAAGGGACCATGCTTTAGCCCAAATAGGCTTGGCTTCTAGCTGCATTTGGAGAGAGTAGGTAGAAGCAACCGAGAAGGATCCATTGGGGGACCCTTCCTAGATCATGACATCCTGATTAGGGGATAAATAAATCGCATTCAGAGCAATCATAAGGGAAGTCAAATCCTGAGAGAGAGAGGGAAAGTCCACCCACGCATTCCCAACTTTATAGTTACAGACCCGGGAGCCAAATTTTTGGTTACACTCATCCATCCACATTTTGTAAGGTTCACCTTCCCTCAGGGGACCAAGATGAAGCCAATTGTCTTCCCTGAAGTTTATGGTTTGACTATTATCGATTTTCCATTTTGCTTTAGATTTGGCCATCTCTTTAGCATTGAGGAAATCATTCCAGATGAAAGAGCCTTTCGAGATATCATCACAACCAAAGAAATAATATATAGAATTGTTAGAAAGATACTTATCTTCAAAAATGTCTCTCCATTCCCCCTTTCCATGGAAGATGCACCATATCTAGTTTTCTTGTAGAGCTTTGTTGAAAGGCCTGATTCTCCTTATCCCAAGACCTCCAGCACTTTTAGGGAGACAAAATTTGTCCCAAGAAATCAGAGGAAATCTCTTATGCTCTTCATTCCCTGACCAAAGAAATCTTCTTTGAATTTTTTTCCATTGCCTCCACAATTTTTCCAGGTATTGAGAAGAGGCTTAGGACATAGGTAGGAAGGTTTTATAGAGTAGATTTGACCAACTGGATTTTTCCTACTTGAATGAGAGTGCTTCCCTTCCAACCTACCAATTTCCTGTTGAATATATCAATGAGTTGTTCCAGAACTCATCATCGGGCTTAACACCTAGAGGAAGACCCAAGTAATTTGAGGGAAGGGAGCCAATGCCACAGCCCAAGATATCTTCTATTCTCCTCTATCTTTCCTCAGGGGTGTTGATGTAGAATATGGAGCTCTTATTCCAGTTGATGGATTTCCCAATAACTCTAGTGTAAGAGTTAAGCAAGTTTTTAACCACTCTAGCTTCTATCACTGAAGCCTCCCCACCTAAAATGGTATCATCTACAAATTGTTGGTGAGAGAAAAAAATATCTCTAGAGGATGGTCTGATGCCTTTCAATGCCCCAATCCTCCTTTTTTTCGTAATCAATCTCCCAAGGCACTCAACCAGAATAATGAAGAGAATGAGAGACAAGGGTCTCCTTGTCTCAACCCCCTAGAAGATTTGTAGAAAGCGGATGGAGAACCATTGACCAGAATAACCAGTGAAAGAGATGATATGATTTGATGGATGATCTTGCATGTGTTCAAGTTGAAACCAAAAGCTCCAAGTACCTTCAGCAGTAAGGACCGGTCAACACGATCATAGGCCTTAGCCAAGTCAAGCTTGAGAAGGAATCCTTCCCTCTTACCAACATCTAAGGAGTGGATCACTTCGTGCACCACCATGATGGAATCTAGAATCTTTCTGCTTGGAATAAAGCCTGACTGCTGGTGAGCAATGATATAAGGGGAGCACCTTGAGAATTCTGATGGTGATGACTTTAGAGATTATCTTGTAGAAAGAATTTCATAAGCTTATGGGTCTAAAGAGCTTCATAAAATCTGCCCCTGAGACTTTTGGGATAAGAAACAGGAACGTATCATTAAGTTCTTTAAGAAGGTTTTTGGAACCATAGAATTTCTACACCGCTTTGACCACATCAAATTTAACCACTTCCCAGTACCTTTGGAAGAAAAACATCGGGAAATCATTCGGTCCTGCAGCCTTATCTTCGAGAAGAGACTCCAAGGCTTTTTTAATTTCTTCCATCTTAGGAATAGCACACAAAACTTTGTTTTGATATTCTGAGATGATTTTGGGTATGTTTCTCAAGAGGTCCTCCTGGTCCTCCTCAGAGAGCTCATGGTATTTTGAGAGAAGGAAAGAGAAAAAAAAAATTGCTTCATTAGTTATGTCATTGTCATCCTGCAAGATTTGATCCCCCCTCTTTATGCTACTGATCCTATTAGGAGCCCTGTGTTTCATTGTGGACAAGTGGAAGAACCTAGTATTTTTATCCCCCTCCCTTAACAATATTGATCTTGATCTCTGCTTGCAGAAAAGTTCCTCCTTCCCTATAACATTGTGGTACTCTGATAACAGGGTTTTTTCTTTGTTCAATCTATCCTCATCATACCATTCTCTCTGGATTTCCTCTTGGACTTGATTTAGATCCGTTATAGCCTTCTCTTTGGAGGAGAAGATATCACCAAACTCTTTCTTATTCCATTGCTTGATATTTATTTTGATGTTTTTGAGTTTTTTAGCCACCTTGAACATTGTCGAGCCTTTTATATCAATATTCAACCATTCCTTAATTTTGTTGCTCAGTTTAGGATGAGTGGTCCACATCTTCTCAAACCTAAAGGGGAAGTTTCTTTTCTTAATAAGTGGGTCCAAAGAGAGAGACAAGGGTGAGTGGTTTGACCTAATCCTCACCAAGGCTGATAATTTGTTATTGTAGGAATTCAGCCAATCAACAGTGATCAAATCTCTGTCCAGCCAGACTTGGATGCACTCTTTCCCAATTCTCCTGTTAGTCCAGGTAAAGCTTGCACCCTGAAGGTCCACATCTAAGAGGGCTTGATCGTTTATGAAGTCCATAAGATCTTGTCTGCTTTCCAAATCTAGCTGATGCCTCCCTATTTTTCCCCTTCTTTAAGGGGGTATTAAAATCCCCCATAATTATTCCCTTGGAGAGAATAAAAATGGAAGCTATGCTTCTAAGTTTATCCTAATAAGAGATTCTACCTTTTTTAGAGTTAGGAGCATATATATTCATAATGCACCAGCTATCATTATCCTTTATGTTAGTGCAATTTAGATTTAACAAATAACCTTCTTCATGGATGACTTCAGCCTTCAGGTGAGAGGAGTTCCACAGAGTCATAAGACCTCGAGAGGCTCCATCCGAGCTGATAGAAATCATTTCCATTATTTTACAGAATTTTATGCACTCTTGTTTTTCTTCTTCATTTTAGTTTCCTGGATTAACATTATATCTAGTCTATGATCCCTTATCATATTCCTAATAACATCCTACTTATGTGGGCCATTAAGCCCATGAATATTCCTAGAGATTAGCTTCATTTCTTTCTAGATGTGCATGCTTCCTGGATGGTATTTTGGGCTCCATCCGCTATATTCTTGCTGGCTTCTTCTTCCCAGACCTAGCTCACTTTCTTTCTCCCCAGAGTTTTCAATTTGGTCCCCACATCGGCTTTAATCCTGGTCCTAGTTACTGTTGAGGAGACCGAGGAGGGACCCCTACTGTTCTTTTTCTTCTTGTTGTGAACATTATTCCACTCTCCCTCCCTCCCTTCTTTGCATTTCACAAAGAGTTCTTCCATTCTTGTGAGTTGCCCTGGGGTGATAGATTTTAGCAGTTCTTCCATTTTGAATACCTACTCTGGTGGATCAAGATTTTTTCTTTGATTAGGGTTTGATTCATGAGATGAATCACCCATCAATGTCTATTGCTTAGGCATGATCTCTCCAACCTCCAAAGATGGTTCTAGGGCATACGGTGCAAAGGAGAAGTTGTCCATCTCACGAGGGATGGGGCTAGAGTTTATCCCTTCTCCATTTCTTAGCTCTTCCATTGTACTATCCTCTCCTGAGGGTTCATGTAGGTTATTGTCTTCTAAAACATTTTCAGACCCAACCGAGGGATGAAGCACCACCATCTCCAAAATATTATCATTCTGATGCAGGGGGTTCACCACATAATATTTATTGTTGTTGTCTTCCATTTCCTCTTGGATCTTTTTTGTTTCAGGGATCACTGTTGTAGAATCCTTTTTCTTCCAAACTTTGTTGTTGTTTGCTTTAGTCCCCTCCTGGAACTTCTGGTTTTTTTCCATTGTTGGGACTACTGGTACCTAGTCCTTGGTCTTTCCTACTATCCTTTGGGCGAGGTAAGAAAATAAAACATATGACAACATGCCACAAAAGAAAAAGATCACCACTTATAACAATTGTGAACTAAAGACGAAAATAGAGACTACCTAATAAACTAGATAGACTAACAAAGATGCCCATTAAAGAAACTTTACAATACTCTAATATAACCTACACAAATTCAAATTACCGTCTTAAAAACACTTACACCACTACAACAATAGTCGAATAATTACTCATGAAAAATATAAAAAATATTACAAACATAACATCATTATTCACATTGGAGTGTGGGAAGAATGCAATGGATCAACTAGAAGGATGCATAAGTGTTAACATTGATAAGCAAGGAATTTCCACACATTTTATGTCTTTTATATCAATTCATTTTCAAAATGGCTAGGCACATTAGAAAGTCCACTTTATGCCTTCATAGAAGCCAGGTTTTATGTGTATGCATGATAGTACATCAAAAAATATATATTGTAATAACACACCATAAGCATTTCAATATTTTCCTTATTTTCCTCTGCCGCCCTTCTCAATTTATCTATATTAACATTTCCCTTAGCATCAGTTCCACCCAAAAAAAAATTCATGCCACAAATTTCACCACTTGTAGGATTCATTCCATGAGATGAGACAGGAATGATACAAACATTATGACTCCCATCTCCCCTTGCCCATAATACTTTCCACACAATTGAACACCCAAATAAGACCAAAATTGACTAATGCTACCCTTAGCATTTGGTCTCATGTTGTTCACAGTTTTTTACCACATACTTGATGATAATAATAGATGACTGTGAATATAGAAAACTCCCCTACTGCACTAGCATTGGCTTGTAGAGAGAAAGGACCAAGCCCTTTGATTTCATAAAGAAGTTGTCCGAAGATGTTGAACATTTCCTGCATTGACATATGAAAGCTCAGTTGTTTTAAAATAAGAATTCGGGTGAAGAACCCACATAGTTTTCTAGGTTTATCATAAGGAAACATCTTTCTAACTTGATAGCCATAAGATTAATGTAGAGTAAAAAAAGGATGAATGATAGAAACATTGGGCCAAGTAAAGGGAATTATATCCACGATTACATTCAATTTCATTGTGTACAGGATCCCAATGGTATCATACTATGGCACCAGGAGAGATCTTTTTCTTGTAACCTATGAATATACCGTAGAATCTCATGCTCTGTCTGATACTTGTAAGCATTAGTCTAATTTATTAGAATGATAAAAAAAACTTATTTAATAAAAAAAACAATACCAAATGAATATATTTAACCTTAGACTTTACATGTCAAAAATTGGATAAATTTTGAACCTCTAGTGCGAGGGACTCTGCTATAAAGTTAACCGAGGTGATACAAAAAATTTATCAGAAAGAGAATAAATGATAATTATTAAGGCAAGACAAGGGATGCAAAGTGTACTTTTAGATTCACTCCTTGCAAAAACTTCAAGTGGCTTATCCATGTCCTCTAAGGTTGTTGTCTCTGTAAAGAATATAGAATCACTCTATATTCTGGAAACTTACACACGATGCTATGTTTCAGAAATGAATAAATTCAACAAACCCCAAAACAGGGCAGCGAACAAACACAAAACAAAGATGGAGATATGCAAGCTTCTCTTGCTTCTATTAATCTGAAAATTAACTTCTACAACTAAAGTAAACTTACAACTATATGGGGCTACATACAAACTTCAACAATGTCTAGAGCAATCACTGCTCAACAAGACAATTACAAAATAATTGCTACTGCAATAAACAAGTCACTGATAAAACAGTGATAAAACAGAGCACTTACAAAAAACAAACTTATTTGCTGCTGCTAGAAATAAACGTTTTACAAGTCTATTCTTCTGTTGAAAGAATAAAGACATTCTTTCCTTTATAAAGTAATTTCTGTCCAAAGAAAATATCAGAAGTCCAAAGAAGAAATAAAATTTCCCCAAAATCTGATTTGAACTTATCTAAAAAAGTCCACACAAAATCTGATATTATTTGAGAAATAAACAGAGGAGATTTAACTTTTGGAAAGTCAAAGAAAGGGGCTCAAGATAATTAGATTTTATTATAAAAATCCAACACCCCCCCATTTTCTTGAGCCAAAAAAACATGATCATGCTTGATCCAAGATTACTACGCCCATATTTCTTCTTAGGCATTCAAAACTTGCAATGCCCAATGGCTTGGTGAAAATGTTTGCTAGCTGCTACTCTGACCTGCAAAACTCCATTTTAATTTCACCATTATCAACTAATTCTCTAATAAAATGATGCATGATTTCAATGTGCTTGCTTCTTCCCTGAAACACAGGATTTTTTCACAAAGCTATTGAGGAAATATTGTGGTTCCATCCTCTTGTGCTTCCTTTAATTCTACCAACATCCTTCTCAGCCAAATAGCTTGACATGATGTTGCATTTTTTGTTATATATTTAGCCTCTGTCGTAGATTGAGTAACTATGGGTTTCTTCTTAGAAGCCCATGAGATTACACCTGAACCCATGTGAAAGATATATCCGGAAGTGCTCTTTTGATCATCCAAACTCCCTACCCAATCACTGTCTGTGTAACCAATAAATCCAAAATTGTTTGTTACAGTATACAAAATACCATATCCTGTGGTTCCATTCACATACCTTAGGATTCTCTTTCCTTCTTGCCAATGGGAGTGCTTTGGGGTTTTCATAAATCTGAAAATCAAACTTACTACATGCATTATGTCTGGTCTAGTTGCTATTAAATACATCAAACTTCCAACCAAGCTTTTAAACAAAGTCAGATTCACATTGTTGCTGCAATCATTGTTACTTAGCTTTAGACCTACCATAGTTGGTGCAGGGGAAGCCTTGATATTATGCATTTTAAATCTCTCCAAGATTTGATTTGCATATATTTCTTGAGAGATAAAAATGCCATCATGCATTTGTTTTACTTCTATGCCTAGAAAATATCTCAAGAGACCTAAGTATGACATTTCAAACTCTCTTTTCATGGCCTCTTTAAAATCAGAAATGAGGAAATCATTATCCCCAGTAAAGATTAAATCATCAACATACAAGACAACAATTAAAATATTACCATTTTCTACCTTGATGTAAAGAGTGGGCTCACCATCACTTTTGCAAAAGCCATTGCTCATCAAATATGAGTCAATTCTACTATACCATGCCTGTGGAGCTTTCTTAAGCCCATAAAGAGCCTTCTTCAGCCTATAAACTTTACCTTCATGACCCATAACTTCATAACCAGGTGGCTGCTCCACATAAACCTCTTCTTTCAATACTTCATTCAAGAAGGAAGATTTCACATCCATTTGATATACCTTCCATTTATGCTGGGCTGCAATTGCTATCGCAGCACACATGGTTTCCATTCTAGCAACAGGGGTATATGTTTCATCATAGTCTCTACCCAACTGCTGTTTATACCGCTTGACCACCAATCGAGCCTTATGCCTATCTATTTTTCCTTCAGCGTTTCTCTTGGTCTTGTAGACCCATTTAACTCCAATAACTTTCTTGTTAGGAGGTAAATTAGTGAGCTCCAAAGTTTCATTTCTTTTTATTGCATCTATTTCCTCATCCATGGCCTTACACCATTTTTCTTCTTTTTCAACATCCTTAAAATAAATTGGATCACTATGAGAAAATAATGCAAAATTTATTTTTTCATTAAATTCATTTTCATACCTTTCTTCTTGGTAAGTCTCCCTTAGACTCTTGGTCTTTCGTGGCACTAGGGAGGCAAGAGTGGGATCACTACTCTCAATATTGCTATTGCTAGTCTTTGCTGGGCCAGTTTGCTACCTTTTGGAGCCTTCTATATCTGTTGTTATCTCATCTTGTTGTTCATTAACATCATCATCTTCATCAATAATAGGCACTTTACTAGAAGTGAGTGATGATGTGTCCATCGAGCCATCCCATGAATCATTCTCAATGTACTCCATGTCTCTTGAAAAAATGATCTTTTTGGTGACAGGATTATACAATCTATATGTCTTTGAATCAATACTATATCCCACGAAGATACACTTCACACCCTTGTCATCCAACTTTTTCCTTTGCTCCTTTGGCATGTGTTCATATGCTACACACCCAAATACTCTCAAGTGTTCAACTGTCCATCTATGCTTTGCCCATGCTTCCAATGGATTCTTGTAACAGACTACCTTTATAGGACTTCTATTTATTAAATAGACATTTGTTGTTACAGCCTCTCCCCAATATTCAATTGGGAGTCCTTTTTCTTTCATCATACTTCTTTCCATCTCAACGATGGTCCTATTCTTTCTTTCAGTCACTCCATTTTGATGCGGAGTATAACTGGCTATTAGCTCCTTCTTTATGCCATTCTTCTTGCAAAATTTCACAAAATTATTGGAGGTATATTGCGCCCCTCTATCTGACCTTAGGACTTTCAGATTATGTCCACTTTATTTTTTAGCCTGGGCTTTAAATTCTAAAAACTTATCAAAAGCTTCAGATTTATTTTGCATAAAATAAACCCATGCTCTACGGCTGAAATCATCTATGAAGGTCATAAAATAAGTACTCCCCCCAATCGAAGTGATTTTCATAGGGCCAACTAAATCAGTATACACCAACTCTAACGGTGTTTTTTCCCTTCTAGAGTTTCCAGAATTAAAGGGCAGCCTATGTTGCTTACCCAAAATGTAAGCCTCACACTTGCTACTGAACTCTTTAATACATGGCGAATCATCTACCATTCTTTTCTTGCACAATAAACTTAAACCAGCATAGCCAAGATATCCATACCGTAAATGCCATAGCTTGGAGGGGTCTTCAATCACGCTCTTGATGGCTGATTGTTGTAGTGTTGTACATGCTTTCTTGGGAGATGTATCTGTTGAAATTGAAGAGAAACACATTTCTATCTTCAATGGAAACATTCAATTCTTTGTCATTTGGACTGCTGCAATAATTTTCTTACTCACATCTTTATCATAAATGACACATTGATCATTCTCAATAAGCACTTTATATCCATTTTGAATGGGTTGTCCAACACTCATCAAATTGTGCTTTATCCCTGGGGCAAAATAAACATGCTAAATTTCTTGTTTCCCACCTTGCTTGGTGCAGATCATAATAGATCCTTTTCCCACAACTAGAACAATTCCATTTTTCCCCATTCTAATCTTAGATTTAATAGATTTATTAATGAAAGAAAAAAGACTTTCATTACCACTCATGTGGTTGCTGCAACCACTGTCCAAATACCAGACTTCAGGGCTGCCTTCTTCACCAATATTGCACATGATGAAGGCTGTGGGATTATTTTCATTACCCACTTTCACATCAGCAACGTTTATCACCTTTCTTTTTCCATCATTCACTTGCATAATGCCTAAAGTTATGGCAATAATAGCACTCAACATTGCTCTTGTTCGAGTTACTATTCTTCTTGCCTCCTCTAGAATTATTCTGAGAGCTGCTAGCTCCCTCATTTGTGGCTGCTAGTTTTGAGCTTTCTCCTCCAACATTTTTTTGTCCAGAGTTTCCATGACCTCTGCCTCTTGAGCCTCTTCCAGAATTGTTTCTTCCTCTCCCCCCACCTCTTGCATTGGCTTGAGATATAAAATCTTGCTCTTGAGAAGAATTTTTTGATTGATTAATTCGATTCTCATGGGTTTGAGAAGAACCCATCAACTAATCAACAGTAAATGTTGAGAGATCCTTTGCCTCTTCAATGGAAATAACTAAAGTATTGAATTTCGAGGGAAGACTTCTCAAAATTTTCTCTACTATTCTTTTCTCCTTCATGGTTTCTCCATTGGTTCTCAACTGGTTTATCAAACCAGAGAGTCTTGAGCTAAAATCTAAAATGGACTCATTGTCCTTCATGATAAAAGTCTCAAATTATCTTCGAAGCACTTGGACCTTCACCAAATGAACTTTTTTAGTCCCTTTAAAACTTGTGTGTAGAATATCCCAAGCTTCTTTGGAATAATAAGTTGTTTCTATTCTGGGAAAGATTGCCTCTGTCAGGGCAGTTTTAATCAAGCTCAAAGATTTTGCATCTTTCCTCCTTGACTCCTTCAACTGAGTCTTCTGATTTTTTGTGAGGGCAGCAATAGAGCTGGGTCAGTCACATCCACAAAGACACTGACCACAAGCTCCCACAAATCATTTGCAACCATTACGGTCTTCATTTTCTTATCCCAAACATCGTAGTTTTGTCCATTAAAGGATGGTGGATGCTGCCAACTCTTTCCTACATCTCCAGCCATGTATCCTGTGCAAGATAAACAAATTACCCAGAAAAAACAAATGCCCAAACTCACAAGGATTGAGCTCCAATCATCTCGGATACCATGTAAAGAATATAGAATCACTCTATATTCTGGAAACTTACACGAGATGCTCTATTTCAACAATGAATAAATTCAACAAACCCCAAAATAGGGCAGAGAACAAACACAGAGAAAATATGGAGATATGCAAGCTTCTCTTACTTCTATTAATCTGAAAATTAACTTCTACAACTAAAATAAACTTACAGCTATCTAGGGATGCATACGAACTTCAACAATGTCTGGAGCAATCACTACTCAACAAGACAATTACAAAATAATTACTTCTGCAATAAATAAGTCTCTGATAAAATAGAGCACTTACAAAATACAAACTAATTTCCTACTATTGGAAATAAACTTACTACAAGCCTATTCTTTTGTTGAAAGAATAAAGACATTGTTTCCTTTATAAAGTAATTGCTGTCCAAAGAAAATATCAGAAGTCCAAAGAAGAAATCAGATTTCCCCAAAATCTGATTTGAACTTATCTCAAAAAAGTCCACACAAAACCTGATATTATTTGAGCAATAAATAGAGGAGATTTAACTTTTGGAAAGTCAAAGAAAGGCGCTCAAGATAATTATATTTTATTATAAAAATCCAACAGTCTCGTCAAAAGAAACACTGATCTACAACTTTCACGATGCTACATATTATTTAAAATTGGGGCACTATGATCTGTTAAGCTCAAAATATATTCATATCCTATATCAAAATACAGGTCAATAGAAACCCTTATTTTTAAAAACGGTTTGAAATGGAAATCTAGTTTGAGATATAAATAACCATACAAATATTGTAGTAGGCCCTATCTACACAATACAAACAGTATTTGAATGTATGACACATACATTCATCTCATTTTTAAGAGTTTCCACAGAAATGGCCAAGGCATCTAAACAATTGATCTTTACAGTATCAAAGCATGGAGCATCCTCAACATTAACAATACCCAGTTTCTTCAATCCAATGATAAATGCTCCCGCCAAACCATGTATATAGTCTACAATTTTTTCAATCCTTCCACACCATGATAGATTGCATGCATACCAGAAATATTAGCAAGTAATGCCTGGATTCATACACTCAATAGTTAAAATCACTTTAATTAACTTGAAAATATTTGGATAGGAAGTGATCAAAATATTGTATAAACACAAATAGCTACTCTTTCACATTTATATCCTCACACAATTCAGCTCTTAATCATTGGAAACTAAAGCAATTTACTTATGTAGCTGTAGAATCCAAAACATACAAAGATCTCCAAAATCATACTCTTTATCACTTCCATTGGATCTCACTATATGGGAACTATAGTGCAATAAGCATGATGGTACCAGAAGAGATGCAACTCTATATATCTCAATCAAATTAAATATTTTATGCAACCACAAAAACCTAGAAAGCTGAAATTATTTCCTATGATGTTTTTTATTTGTTGTTTAAGTTGAGGATCACAACCCAAGAAACTAAAGTGCAACAAATGCAGTGATGCCTGACCATATAAAATTTATGTGGCATAAATGTCAAACATAGCATAAACAGATCTACATGTGCATAGATAGATTTATATATGTACAATACTTCTTATGATTAGAGTTTGGTTTCTTAATTTTTTTTTATCCTCTAAATAATGGGTGTGTTGAGCATCACTTTGCAGGGGACTCAAGTGCATTGAATGAACTAGAATATTTGACAATATGAAACTCTGCAAGATTGACCTAGACAAGGGAAGATCCAAAACCAAGGAGCTGCATATGACTAGATTATAATGCATTTATTGGATTTTATCATAATCATTGGCATCCTCCATTTCTTAAGCTCTTGATCCCCTGCTGACAGTGAGAATTATGAATGTCCAAAGTTCTTTATGAGCAATAATGATTAAAGAAAAAAAAAAACTAGTAAATGAAAGATCTATTGATGAAATGGTATCTTTTAATTTTTTACGGTAACATAAACTAATTCTAGGGACAATAATAATCCCAAAAGTAATAGTTTCATGTTTTGATGTGGATTGACATTTACAAACAAAAATGACAAGTTCTGCATTACTTGTGACATGCATATGTTACTAGTGGCCTTATCTCACCTGATGTGCTACTCCCTTGTCTACATTGACATCCTAAGAAGAAGCTTACACTGGGAATCCACATTGACTCCAATAATCCTCCCTGACACCATTATTTTTTACTCTTGAGATATAGCCAAGAAAGTCGCATGAGGCCCTCCATAATCGATGGGAACACCAAACCTGTAAGTAGACCCAACAAAAATATCCACCCCAAATTCCCTAGGAGGCTTAAGCATTGTGAGTGCCGACAAATCAATACCCATGAAAACCTTAACATCATTTGCATAAGAATTATTTATAAACTGACAGTAATCAATTGTTGATTTTCCCTAGCAAATGATAGTTTACTAAGAGGGGGGTGAATCAGAAAATATTGAAATTTAATACTTTAAAACTAAACCTTTGATTCAGCTCAGTAAATCAAATAATAGCAGAAACTGAAACTTCTAAACACTTCATAAACTTTATAAACAACATATAATATAACCAACTAACATCCACAGTTATCAAGCATCACATGTAACACTAGATTTAAAAAGGAAACCCAATTTCGGAAAACCTCAGTGGGAATTGTAACCCAAAAAAAAAAATTCTCTTCTGAAATATGCTTGGTTAAGAGCCAATCCGGTTAAAGAATACAATACACATTTGTTAGATGTGATCCTGTTAGCAGATTTACCTTAGATCTGTTAAGATCTTCACCCTTCTAGAAGTGGTCAGGTCAGAGGGCTTAAATATTCATCCTAGAATGTTACCTTTCTCAAGGATTTACAAAAAGGCTTATTAGGTCCACTCGGTTAAGAGATTTTCTATTACAAAGATTAGTAAGCAACAGTGTACAGATTTGATATGTGATTATGCAACTATCTTTTTCTTGATCAGATCCCTTGTGCACTCTCTGAAACTACTGGGCCTTGGCATCAACAACTCATCAGTCTCTTCTCTGGATTTCTTCTACACCTCTTTCATTACTCTGCTCAGTAGCACTTCAACTCTTTAATTTGCTAGCATGTCTGTATAAACATACAGACTCATAAATATATATGCCTCTATTTTTGCATCTTAATCCCATTGATTAGGTATTCCTTCAATTGCGCTAAATCATCAGAGCATCTCTTATGAACTGATTCAATGTAACTGCAACTCATTTAGGTGGTTAACCATTCCCTCGTGACTTGCACTTTTCTTGGAACTCACAAATTTTCCTTTGCCGCTTAATCTTCATCTCTAATTTTGAACTTGACTTTTCATGACCATAGATCTTGTAACAAACTTTTTCTTCATCCCTAGCATCTTCTTGATCTCCATGCCTTCACATTAAATTCATTCTTCTCTTTGAATTCAATCTTTGTTTATGCTCTGTTCTTTCCTCGGTCACTCAGTGACTATCTTCATTCAGTGTTTAAATTCGCTCGGTTACCAACCTTTCTCGATGACTGACCTTGCTCAGTTGTTAACTTCACTCGATGATTGTCTTTGCTTTTCTCAACCATCTAACACTTCTCATTACCAAAAAACTTCTCAATGCTCGATAACTAGGCTTTTTCCCTTTGCCGACTTGACCTCTCTTCTTTACCTACTTAAGAACATGAAATGTTAAGTAAAAACAATCATACCAGTAGTACCTCATCATTGTTTGATCTTTATTATCTGCCCAATTAAGTTCCTCTCTGAATGATATGGCAACTCAATATAAACCACAAATCAATTGCTTCACATCAATGAAAAAATAACAACTGATCTAAAAATTCTACTTGCTTGTATTCTTCTCAACTCGGTCTTCATCATCATTACCATCAGTTGGTTAACAGTCAATAACATTCCCCTCTATTCCACAATACTGCACAAGAATCCCACAAACATCCTTGGAACTATAATCAAAATCCTTCAAATCATATCTAATGAAATTTAACCCAAACCCACTTGCCCTTGTCTGGCATACATCATATCTCAATCGATGGCAATTACTAGCAATAAAAAAGTCTTCTTCTTACCTCTGGGTATGCTATTACACATCTCCATAGCCTCCGTAGAAGTAGTGCCCTCATCTAGAAAAGAAGCATTTGACATGGGTAGCCCTGTGAGATCTGATATCATGGTTTGGTAATTCAACAAGGATTCAAGTCTTCCCTGAGAAATTTCTATGTGCCTGATAAGGAGTATACTGAGTAATTTTACTTTCCCCCAATTTTCTTTCTTTTCTACCATTTGAAAATGCAATTTTTTTTATTAATTTTTAATTTAAGACAATTAAAATAGTGTTAATTTTTAATTTAAGACAATCAAAATAGTGTTAATTTTTAATTTAACATTATTAAAATAATAAGTTAATTGTTTAAGACAAAATATTAATTTAGTCTTAGAAAAGGTTTTAAATTGTCTTAAAAGTGTTTTAAATTTTCTTTTTAGTAGTGAACCCTTTTTAGTTGGCTTTGTTCAATTAATAATTTACAAACCCTCATTTTATTTAATGTCTACCATTGATGAAAATGTGATATCATTTTGGTTTTGAGGAGAGCCTTCCATTGAAAATGTGATGGGCGTATTTGAGCTTGAAGCTAAAAAAGCTCTCCCACTAAAAAAATATAATAGTCAACTACTATTAGTGAAATTTGATCATTGTCCCTTAAGGTTTGATTGTTTCCCTCAAAAGATTTTTGGTTATTCTTAGGCTCTCAGTATGGCTCCACCTAAGGTTTTAATGTGCTTTGAAGTTCTATGCTACCTGTTAAGGAATATTATATCAGAAGAAGTAATATATATTAATTGGAATTTTTATGTTGTTGTAGAATATAATTGCCTTGGTGATTGATTGATTCCACAATACTGATAAGTATATATATTAATATGTAAATTCATGACCAAACATGGCGGTTTCCATGTAGGATCATGACCCTACGTTTAATATTAGTTATCTTAACAATTTCATCAACCACGATAATGCTCATAATAATCATGGCTAAATGATACGATATGAATCGTATATTAAATCATAATAAAGGAGGCACAATGTCATCGTGCACTGTAATGTTATTACAGTTACACGATGACTATCATGGCCGTAATAACACTACAGTCCCAAATGGTATCGTGACTGTTTATATATATATATAGTCAAAAAATGGAAGTACTTCCATGATAGACTGGTTTAGCCTTGCGAGTGAGTGGTTTGGGGTCATGTCAAGCACCTTGAATGGGTTCCTAATCTAGACTTGGCATTCCCCCTATTCTGCCCCACTTTCCACTTCTTTCCAACCTAATTTCTACATTTTGGACTGTAGACCTCAGATCTTGGACCTCAAGGTTAGGGTCGACCTTTTTGTTCTATGTCAACCTTGACCCTAACCTAGGTCTAGGTCAACCTCGACATTGACCCAGGGTTCAAATCCTGGGGTCCCATAGTTTTTGGATGTCAGTCTTTGCAAAAGTAATTTCCCGCTTCCAGGTCAGTTGTTTTAGGTTCTAAAGCGTTGATTCCTAAATTATATTTAATATAGCTCCTCTCCTAGGGGTAAAATATTTAATGGGAATTTAATTATCCTATGTCGGCCTCCTTAGGAGATTGTGCCCAAGTTTCATATAAAATGGAGCTCTCTCCTCTCATTTTCAAAAAGTCTTCTAATCGTGATCAAGTATTCTCAAACTATCATCAAGTGCAATTCCAGCAAGCTAAGGAGAAAGAATTCAAGCAAGAATTCATCCATCCTCAAGAATTCTAGCATCCCTTTTCATGAAGGAGATCCATTGGAGGCCATTGAAGGATTCAAGCTACATAGTGCCCTTTTGGTGATCTCTCCATCCACCTTCTTCCAAGCCTCTTCCAAATCAAGAACCCATTCAAGACTTGGTGTTGGAGATCTACAAACAAGAGATTGAAGACATCCTACATTCTACATTCCACATTTTGGTGTATACTTATGGATCCACGTATTCGAATCCTCCACAAGGAATTTTTACAAAGCAAGGTGTATTTATGCATTTACTTTGTTACTTCTGCAATTTCAATTACATATATTTAAGGTTAATTCCAAAACCGGGGTTTTACTAAGGCAAACTGCTCCCCCCCCAAAAAAAACCTCTTTTTCTTGTAGGTACAGGTTTGAGACTGTGGATTTAGACTTAGATCTGGATACCCTTTTCAGCTTTCTTTCAAGCTCCACGAACAGATTTTTTGTCGACACTATGCAGGTCAAGATCAACATTATTGGGTCAGGGGTGATATTTATGGGTCAAGGTCAACCTTTTTCAGAAGATGGTGTCAGATCAGAAAAATATTTTTGGGTTTTGTTCGTCTCTGCACTCCAGTTCTGGATCATACTCCATATTTTCCAAAAACAGTCTATAGACATTAGAAAACAACATTTTTCAGATCTGCAATTCTTTGAGGTTGGTTCTTCTTCTCATCCTTTTCAATTACTGCCATATATCGTATATATATAATCAATTAACAAAATTTAAGATCTTCTTCTTTACTCTCATTTCCAAATGGTTGATTCGTTTATGCATTAATCCCTCTTTTGGGTTGATCAACTTGGAGATTTCATTTGTGCATTTGGGGATAAAGGTGGAACATCTTATCTTCCTCATAATCACATTTCAATACAATTACAATTTAAATGTAAAGGTTAAGGAAATACACAATCAAACCCTAATAAAACTAAATAA
>MU223600.1:927211-943344 GCA_018584345.1 Thuja plicata | reverse complement strand
ATATACACACATGTGTGTATATATGCACACACACATGTGTATATATATACATGTGTGTATGTATATATACACATATATGTGTGTATATGTATATATGTGTAAATATATATATACACAAATGTGTGTATATGTGTAGACACACACATGTGTGTATATACACACATATATATACACATGTATATATACACATATGTGTGTATATATGCACACATAGACACCGTATTTAAAAAAATTAAGAAATAAATAACTAAAATTATTTATGCATCTTCTCAGTCATCTTCTAGGTGAACCAAATGGGTCCAGCACATATTCTAGAAATCATTTCTAGGATATGTATCTTCCAGAATTGTAGCATCTTCCAGGATTGACCATACCCAGCATTTGGTATTCCAGCACCCAAACGGGCCCTTATTAGAAAGATGACTTTAGAAATTCCTTTTTCACTTTTTTTTTTCTACCGATACTTCAACATTTCTCTAAATTTTAGCCGATACCATGTACTGATTCTAATTATATAATATAAAATCTACTAAAAACATTTGAATTTTTTTATAATCACTTTATTCAATAGACTATGCCAATGAAATAATTTTTGAGAATTCTAAAATCAGATTTTCCCGATTCACGTCTAGTTCACTAGATATAAATTAAGGAAAACAAGCATTAGTATCAAAATATGCTCAAGCTAATCACGAAATCTATACAAATCATGTTAAACTTATCCTAATCACTCAATGAAGCTATGAAATCAATTTCATAAAACAATGTGAAAACCCAAACAAAAATTATGCAAACTCTCCATTCCACTCTATTGTTTTTATTTCTCCTCTGATTTGATGTCACTATGTGTATGACAATTACACCAATATGATATAAAAACAAGCATAAAAATTGTCATAATAACGACAAGGATTCTAAAAATCGTGGTTAGTCCAAAATGAGAGAAAAGGATTCAATTTATAGGCTCCAAATTCGAAAATGATGGGACATAATCAAAACCAAATGAAAAGACAAGTGGGAAAAGAAGGATCAAAGGTCAATAATAAAAATTGAATAATAAAACCCAATCACCAATTCGCTCCAAAAGCACAAGAAACATTTAAATATTATCATATTTAAATGTAAGATTGGGTGATTGTAAGCATAATCCTAATCCGAACGATTATATTCATTCTCAGTGTACAACCATTATTTCAATAATATTCATTCTAATCGTAACCATATATCTATGTTACTAAGTATGATCACAATCATAACTCTAATAACTACATTACATCGCTGACTCTAATCGTAACTCTAATACTAACAAGTACGATATTGATCCTAACTCTAAACCCTTAGTGGGAAAAAGTGTGATACAAATCCTTAGTGTGATATAAATCCTCAATGTACAACATACATCCCATCGCTATCTATGTTCATTATCTTTCTATAACAGTCACCCTAAGATTACCCCTAACTGTAACTCTAACCCCTAACCCCAGTCGTAAGCCTAAATATAATAACTTAACTATTACATACATATAATCAATGTTATAAAACTATACCAAACCCTTACCCTAACCAAATAGTCCAAACGTACACCTAAATCTCACACTACCTATTATATTAATGATAACTCTAAAACCTACATCCGATTGGTGACCACATCCCTAATCTTATTCTAACAGTGAACCAAATATTAAACTTAACCACAACACTTCATCTGATTTGAACCTAACTATAAACCTTACTCCTAACCCTTACCATGATAGTAAACTAACTCAAATCCTAAACCTAAGTCTCAACCTAACTAATATATTAATAATACACCCAACTCAAAACCATCTTCCCAAACCCTAACTGTACTCAGCATTTACTAGAGCATTATTTTTACCCTGAATGTTACACTAAAAATGATACACCAGCTAACTGCAAACATAACATCCTATCCCAAACCATGACCTTAATCTCATTCTACCCCTAACTCTAACCCCTCATCGTAACCCTAACCCTAACCCTAACCCAAACTCTAACCCTTACCCTTACCATAATCCTAAACCCAACTCTAACTCTAATTATAATCCTAACCCTATCTTTAACCCTAATCCTAACCCTAACTCTAATTATAAGCCTGACACTAACCCTAACCATAAAAATCATCCTAACTCTAACCATTCAGATGATACTAATCCTACCCCTCACCCTACACCTTATTCCTGAACACTACATCCTAACCATAAAAATTACCCTAACCCTAATCCTAACACAAATCCACAATCATACATCCTAACTAAAAAATTATTGTAACCCTAATTATAACCCTAATTATAACCCTAACTATTACTCTAACCATTAAGATGATACGAATCCTACCCTTCACCTTACACCCTATTCCTAAACTTTACATCATAACACTAACCCTAACTCTACCTCTAACCCTAACCATAAAACTCACCCTAACCCTAACCCTAACTATAACCCTATATCTAACCCTAACCCTAACCCTAACCCTAACCCTAACCCAAACCCATAACCATACATCCTAATCATAAAAATCACCCTAACCATAACTCTAACCTAACCCTAACTATAAAAATTACCCTAACCCTAACCCTAACTCTAACCTTATCTCCAACCCTAACCCTAACCCTAACTCTAACCCTAACCCAAACCCATAACTGTACGTCCTAAACTTAAAAATCACCCTAGCCATAACTCTAACACTAACCCTAACCTTAAAAATACCCTCTAACCCTAATCGTAACCAAATCTCTAACCCTAACTCTAACTCTAACTCTAACTCTAACTCTAAACCTAACCCTAACCCTAATCCTAACCCTAATATTAACTATAAAAATCACCCTAACCCTACCCCTAGCTCTAACCCTAAACCTAACCCTAACTCTAATCCTAACCCAAACCCATAACCGTACATCCTAACCCTAAATATCATCATAACCCTAACTATAACCCTAACCATAATTATAACCCTAACCCTAACCATAAATCTTGCTCTCACCATTAAGATGATACTAATCCTACTCCTCACCCTACACCCTATTCCTAAACTATACATCCTAACCCTAATCCTAACCCTAAATCTAACTCTAACTCTAATGCTAACTCTAACCCTAATCCTAATTTTAACCCTAACACAAACCCATTATGTGCATCCTTATCGTAAAAAAACATCCTAATTGTAACACTAACCCTAACCCTAGCCATAAAAATCACCCTAACCCTAATTTTAACCCTATCTCTAACCCTAATACTAACCCTAACTCTAACCCTAACCATAATCCATAACCGTACATCCTAACCGTATAAATCACCCTAACCCTAACCCTAACCCTAAACCTAACCCTAACTCTAACCCTAACCTAAACCAATAACAATACATCCTAACCATAAAAATCACCCTAACTATAACTCTAAGCCTAAAAATCACCCTAACTGTAACCATATCTTAACCTTAACCCTAACTATAACCTTAACCCTAACTCTAACCCTAACTCTAACCCTAACCCTAACCCTAACCCATAATCGTACAGCCTAACTGTAACTCTATCCCTAACCCTGACCTAACCCTAACTCTAACTCTGACTCTAACCCTAATCCTAACTCTAACCCTAACCCAAACCCATGGCATGCATCCTAACTATAAAAAATCATCCTGAATGTAACTCTAACGCTAACCCTAACTGTAAAAATCACCCTAACCCAAACCCTATCTCTAACCCTAGCACTACCCCTAACCCTAACCCTAACCCTAACCGTAAAAATCACCCTAACCCTACCTATAAAAATCACCCTAACCCTAACCCTAACCCTAACACTAACTCTAACCCTAACCCTAAACCTAACCCTAACTCTAACCCTGACCCTAACCCTAACCCTAACTGTACATTCCAACCGTAAAAAATCACCCTAACCCTAACCCTTAATCTAACCCTAACTCTAAACCTAACCCTAACTCTAACCCTAACTCTAACCATAACCATTAATCAGAAAATGTCTTTCATGTTGCACCACAACTGCTACTAGCTTATATATACCTATATATATAATACGTCGAGAGTAATCCTTCTCGAGGCGCCTATTTTAATCATCCCTAATACACACGAAAAATAGGCGCACTCGAGAAGGATTACTCTCGACCTATTATATATAGGTACATATATAAACTAGTTTATAATAAATGATTAATTATATAAATGTATATAACTATTATAGATCTTTAACAAAATTATATATAATATATGAAAAATGATCTTTTTTCACATGTCAATATGTCAATTTTACCACTTCAAATTTAAATAGATGCATTGATTTTGAACGACTACTTCACTTCTTCAATATTTAACACACGTTAGGGAGTAGGAAATTTCATTTGTAGAGTTGCCTTCAAGGCATAGCAATTTGGTAAAACTCAGGGAAAATGTGACATTTTCAATGCACTTCTAGAGTGACAAACTTGACTAAGGTAGAACTTACCGACTCTAGGTGTATAGAGAAGAAGAAATAATCACTGCTGCTAAGTACAATTTGATTGCCAACGATATCCAGTAATCAATCCACCATAACTACAGCTACAGAAAGCTTTGGAGTAATCCAACCAGAAAGACATGCAGAGAGTTTCTTCTTGGACTTATCACAAATGCAGATCACGTTCACCAAGCATGTATCTGGCAGATTGTTCCTTATAATTGAAGAGCTAGCACACATAATTCAACAAGTTTCAGTCAAATTAATATTGAAAAAATTTGAAACATTTTGTAAGTTTTGCGGTTTATGTCATGTAATGTATGCTATCGCAAACTAAAGTGACTCAATGAAGCTGTTGGTTGAATAAATGTTAGCTGTGGGTTGAATAAATGCACCCATTCCTATTGGATTTTAGTTTTAGTCTTTTATAGACGGCGCCTTGATAAAATGAGTTAGCCGCTATTGACATTTCTGCATTGACTTGTAATTGTGAAGTTATTGTTACAAATGAAAGAAAGGTAATGTTGTGTTTCTTATTCTTAATACCATGTATGTGTTCCACTTCACTTGAGTGTCTTATTTCATTGTATAAGTTCATGTTGAAAACCATTAAGTATTGTTACACGGATGGTCTTATTTGTGCAGTTGAATAACAAGTAACTTGCATTGCCTATTCTTAATACCTAGAGCCAGTTTCAGTTCGATTGAGTCTGTTCTTCCATTAATTTAATGCTTTTATTTCATATTTTAATTGCAAAATTTTAGCTAAACTCACATATCACAATATGGATCTCGGCATCTAGGTGGAAAAAAAATAGAACTCGTTGGTGAATGGAGGAAAAAATTTAAAACAATGAATGAAAATGATTTCCTCATTAACACAGTGCATGAATTTACAAATGAGAAACCCTTCATCAAAGCAAAAACTATGGAAAGTTAGGAACAAATTTGGAAAATGTAGAGAGAGCTTCCTTGGTTAGCTTCCAATAAAATAGAGAGAAAAAAGAAGAAGAAATATTCTATGTGGACATTTTTTCCTTAAATCACAGAAAATAACATAGAGTTAAGCTAACATTCCCTCTTTACTCTAACTAAGGAGATGGTAGACTAAGGAAAGGTAAGAGGAAAGTGGAAAAGTCCTATGAGAATCAAACCCCCTAAAAAACAACTATGTTGCAATTTCCTTCATCCAAAGAAGGTCTCGTATAAAGTAAAACTTCCACATGGTGAAAGTCATTGTGAAGATATTGAGAGTTTGTTTAGAAGTGGAAAAATACTGCAAGTTGATGACCCCATCGTGGATCAATCCTTGAATATAGTGTATGTGAACCGTGATGTATTTGGTCCATTTTTTCTATACAAGATCTCTACAAAACTTCAGTATACTCTAATTATCACAGAAAACAAAAGTATTGCAATGAAAGAGGATACTAACCTTAGATAGGGAGTTCTACAACCAAATTATCAAAACAGTAACATTATAATGTTCCCTATTTAGTAAATTGAATCAATTAAGTTAATTAATTAAGGGGTCTTAAAATTTAAAGAATGACATAAGGACTTATTGTAAACTAATGAATTATAAGTTGTTCATAAGGGGTGTCAAGGGGTCCTAGGACACATTAATATGTTCTGGGACCCCTTAACAACCCTTACGACCCCTAATATGTAGAGAAAAGTGTCGTAGAGGGTCCTAAGGGGTCCTAGTACAAATTAATGTGTCATAGGATCCCTTACCATACATCTTTGGGGTTCTAAATGGTCATAAGGAGGCATAGGACACATTATTGTACATCCTAGGACCCCTTAAGACCCCTTACAACCCCTTAGGGTCGCTTACCATTAATTAGTGTATGGTAAAGCATCCTAAAGGGTCGTAAGGGGTCGTAGGACACATTAATGTGTCCTAGGACCCCTTAACAACCCTTACGACTCCTAAGATGTAGAAATAGGACACCTAATGGGTTATAAGAGGTCCCAGGGCACATTAATGCATCCTAAGACCACTTATCACCTCTTAGGACACCTTAGGACCCCTTACCATATATCTTAGAGGTCCTAAAGAATCCTAAGAGGTCATAAGGGGTTCTAGGATACAATTATGTGTCCCACGATCCCTTAAGAAACCTTACAACCCCTTAGTACCCCTTACCATAAATTAGTGTAGTATGAGGTTTTATGCGGTCCTACGACATAATAATGTCTCCTAGGAGCCATTAAAAACCCAAGTATGATACCTAAGATTTAGAGATAGAGAGGGGTTCTAAGGGGTCATAATGGGTCCTAGGACACATTAATGTGTTCTAGGACCTCTTAGGACCCATTACCATACATCTTAGGGTTCCTAGAGGGTAAAAAGGGGTCAAAAAGGGTCCTAAGACACATTAATGTGTCATTGTACCCCTTAAGACCTCTTAGGACCCGTTTGGAGACCTTACCATTCATTCGTATATGGTAAGGTGTCATAAGGGGTGTTAAAGGGTCCTAGTGTCCTAGGACTCCTTAACAAACCTTACGACCCCTAAGATGTATAGAGATTGATCCTAAAGGGTATTAAGGGGTCATAAGGGGTCCTACGATATATTGATGTGTCCTAGAGCCCCTTATGACTCCTTAGGATCCCTTACCATACATATTAGGGGTCTCAAAGAGTCATAAGGGGTCTTAGGACATATTAATGTGTACTAGGACCCCTTAAGACTACTTACAACCCCTTAGGAGTCTAGGACCCTTACCATTCAATAGTGTATGATAAGGGGTCCTAAAGATTTGTAGGTGGTCCAGTGCATGCATAAATGCCACTGATTGACTTTCATTCCACAAGATTTATGTGTGTAATAAATGTATTGATCCTAGGGGATCATCCTAATTTGGACTATGGATCCATGTGTGTGGTCAAGGATCTCTTAGGCAACCTTATGAGCCTAGACATGCCTTAGTCCATTTGGGATCACCTAGTTAGGCTTAAGTTGCTTTAAGCATGATTTTATGTTTTTAGGAGTCCTTGGTATTAAATCTTTGAATCTATGTCATTTTGGACATATTATGTCAATTTGATAGGTTTGGATTCATTCCAAAAGTCTTCGAGTGCAAAAAAACAAGATTTTGCCAAATATTGCAAAAGTTGTCAAAATGTTGCTCGTCCAACTTCCAAAAGTTGCAAGAGATTTGCAAGATGGAAGCCCAATAGTCATAGGGAATTTTAGATTGATTTAAATTCACATATGAAGTGTTTTTTAGTGCTTAGTTTGAACGTAGATGGTTAGAAGTTTTGTATTGAAGTTTTGATGCATTTGGAATCGATGATGAAGAGTTTTTCTGAGCATTTTTGAGTTGTACTGCTATGTCTGGTGTGATCTCTAAAAACCAAGTTGATATTTTGAAGGTCCTTTGTGTTAGCATTACTTTCCAATTGGTTTTAAGTCATTTAGTTTTGGTTTGAGGTATTTTTGATTCAGTTTTCCTAAAAAAGTCTAGAAAGAGGCTTTCTAGAAGCACATTTCACTAATGGAGTCCTAACTTGCATTCTGTCTGGTGGATTTCACTCAGATCCTAGAAAATGCAATTCAGAATGGTATATTTAAGGATTCTAAAAGCTCAGAAGATGGCTCTAAGGGTAAAGCCCTCATGCATGAAGCTCTAGGCTGAAAATCTCAAAGTATTCAGCCTAGAACGAAGGAGAATGAAGTGTTATGTTTGTTAGGTAGTTTTATTTCATGAATTAAGAGAGGATTTGAGTTGTGGGGAGTTATTTGAAGAGGTTTGAAGCACTGTTTCAATCCCATGCACCCAATTTCTAGTACTTTCTTTGATATCCAAGCCATATTTGGCCAATTAGGTCTGTGAACTTGGTGAGTGTTAGGTGTTGCTGGAATGGAGTTAGAGTCTAGGGCTTTGGGGTTTGACATAACTTCCAAAAGGATATTTAGATATATCCTTAGTTTCCTAAAAGGTGATCAGGAGGAAAAGTTAGGTCCCAATAACCACTTGGACAGACCTACAAGAAATTCTAGGACAGTCCTAAATATGTACTGTACGACAGTTGGAGGGCCAAACCAAAGGGTGATTCTTGGTCCCTATGACATAAGGAAGATGTCCTAATAGTTATTTTGGGTTTGTGGAGTCACTGGTAAAGGATTCTAGTTTGTGGCTTGGAATAGGGCTAGTGTCCCTAAAGCTCAAAAGTACAAGATCTTGATTTGAATGATATTCAAGTGGGAAGAGTTGATAACTGGTCCTACCACCTTGAATAGATAGAAGAAATTGTGTAAGGAATGATCTAGGATCCTAGGAGGGTATAACTTGAGTTGGGTGTCTCATTGAAGAAAAAGGATAAAGACCACACTTCTTTCTGTCACCTCTGCATTAGGTGGTATCAGAGCTAAGAAAAGCTCTTGGGAACAAAAATGAAAGAGAAGGTTGATGATACTTATGGAGAGATCCCTTTTAGGGTCACCAACATGGAGCTAGCCGAGATTATGAGGGAGTAGGAAGCTAAGAATAAGAAGATGGAAGTAGAAATAGAGAAATTGAAGAGTTCATAGATAAGTAGGACTACTGGTGATGATTCAGAATCAGACCAAGAAGAAGAAGAGGAGACTGAGATAGAGAGGACAAGGGTGCCAAAAGAGAAAATAATCTTAGAAGCTTTGGAGAGAGTGGGTAGGAGAGATAACAAACCAGACCTACAAATGTTTGTGGGCAAGATGGACCCTGAGGAATGCATAGATTGGGTAGAGGCCCTAGAAAATTATTTTTAGTGTGAGGATATCCCTCTCTCACAGAGAACAAAGATTTCCAAGTCTAAGATGAAAGGACCTGCACTAAGTTGGTGGAACTTCCTACAAAGGGAGAGGGTAGAGAAAGAAAAGGACCCTATAACCACATGGAAGAAGATGTTGGGAGAAATCAAGAAATAATTTGTTCTTGAAGACTATGAGGTAACTCTACATAAGAAGTTACAAAATTTGAAGTAGAAGGATCTTTATGTGGGCTCTTACACTGATGAATTCCACAAGATCTCTATGAAGAAAAAGACCCCTGAAAGTGAGAAACAAAAACTTGTTATATACATGAATGGGCTTAAGTACAGTATTCAAGATGAACTAAGTTTGTTTTGTCCTGATTCTATACACCAGTGCTATCATATGGCTATGAAGATTGAAGAGAAACAAAAGAGGAGAGGAGAACAGAACAATAGAGGAAGGGGAAATGGTTTCAGAGGTAGAGGAAGGTTTCAAGGAAGATGATCATTTCCAATAGCACAGGGAAAATCCAATCACCAAGAGTATGATAGAGAGAAGAATTGCAGAGGTAATTTCAGAGGGGGCAGAGGCAATAACAGAGGAAGGTGAGGAGGTAGAAGTACCTCTATGTTCACTAGAAAGTGTTTCTCCTGCAATTAGATTGGCCACCAATCTTTTAGATGCCCAGACAATGCCAATACATCAGGAGGAGATAGGAGAGTCCAACTCACCCAATATGAGGACTGTGAAAGCATGACCTACTATCACAACACTACATCAAGGCCTATAGATCCTTACCAAGGAGAGTGCATAATGTTCAATAGAACACTCTTGAAGGTGCCAACTCCTAAGGAGACCCCATAAAGGAAGAGTCTATTCATAACTCACTGCAAGGTACTTGGTAAGATTTGCAAAGTTATTGTTGGTTCTGGTTCCACTGAGAATTTAGTTTCTAATGCAATGATAGATAAGATTGGTTTGAAAAAAATACCCCATCCAAGCCCTTATAAATTTTCTTGGCTTAATAAAGACCAACAAACTTTGGTAGATGAGCAATGTTGGGTAGAGTTTCAAGTAGGAGAATACAAAGATAAAGTCTTGTGTGAAGTTGTAAATATGGATGCATGTCATCTTCTCCTCAGAAGAACTTGGAAATATTATGTTGATTCTCAACATGGGGGTAAGAAAAATGTGTATACTTTAACTAAGAATGGGATTAGTAACACTATGACACCCCTCCCTGATTCTGAGAAAGAGAGAACTTTAAAAAATAGTGTTACCTTAGTGGGAGAGGAGTTTTTGAAAGTCCTTAAGGAAAGAGATACACCTTGTTTTTCCATCATAGTGAAGCCCAAAATAGAGCCTAAAATGATACCAAAAGGTCAAGAACCTCATAGAAGTGTTGGCCCTAAGGAAGTACAAGATTTTTTGAACAAATACAAAGGAATAGTTGTAGACAAGAGTACTAATGTTTTGCCACTATAGATAGATATTAGCCACTGTATAGACCTCATACATGGCTCTCCCTTGCCAAATAAGGTTGCCTACAAGTTGACCCCTGACCAAAATGCAGAAGTTCCAAGACAGATTCAAGAATTGATAGAGAAAGGTTTCATTAAGAAGAGCATAAGCCCTTGTGCATTCCCCGCAGTCCTAGCACCTAAGAAGGAGGGTACATGGATGCTATGTACTGACTCTAGAGCCATCAATAGGATAACCATTAGATATAGGTTTCCTATACCAAGGATAGAAGATCTCATGGACCATCTAGGAGGAGAACAATATTACTCAAAAATTGATCTAAGGAGTGGGTATCATCAAATTAGGATCAGAGAAGGGGATGACTGGAAGACATCTTTCAAAACCAATGAGGGGTTGTTTAAATAGGTAGTGATGCCCTTTGGTCTCTCTAATGCTCCTAGTACTTTTATGAGATTGATGAATGAGGTCCTTAAGCCTTTCATAAATCACTTTTTTGTTGTTTACTTAGATGACATATTGATCTTTAGCAAGGATAAAGATGAGCATTTGATACATCTAGACATGGTAATAAAGAGACTACATGAAGAAAAGTTGAGGATAAATTTGGAAAAATGTGTGTTTATGCAAGAATAACTGATATTTCTTGGCTTTGTCATCTCCAAGGGTAATTTGAAAATGTTTCCTTCCAAGGTTGAAGCCATCCTAAATTGGCCCACTCCAAAATCTTTCAGTGAGGTCAAAAGTTTTCATGGGCTAGCTAGTTTCTATAGGAAATTTGTGAAGAATTTCAGTGGGGTGATTGCACCAATGATAGCTACTATAAAAGGGGGAAGGAAATGGAAGTTTGTATGGACTAATGCTGCAGACAAGTCCTTTGGATATATGAAAAAAAGGTCTTTGAACATCCTATCTTAACGGTGCCTGATTTCCATAAGGTGTTCACCATTGAATGTCATGCTAGTAAGAGAGCTATTAGGGGTGTTCTCAGTCAAGAAGGGAGACCTGTGGAATTCTTTATTGAAAATCCTAATGAAGCTAAATACAAGTACTCTACCTATGATTTGGAGATGTATGCTATGGTCCAATCACTGAAAAAGTGGAGGCATTACTTATTGCCAAAGGAATTTATTGTATATACTGACAATCATGCATTGAGTTTTCTTAATAGGTAGGAGAAGCTGAACTATAGACACCTCAAGTGGATGGAGTTCTTGAAATCATTCACTTTCAGCATAAAACACAAGAAGGGGGTAGCAAATAAGGTAGATGATGCATTAAGAAGAAGGGATTTGGCCATACAAGAAGTGACCTTGAAACTGTAGGTATCTCTATCATCAAGGACATGTATCCCAATGATGAAGACTTGAAGGAAATTTATAAAGTTTGTTTGGAACTAGGAGATATATATCACACTGAGTTTGCAGAATATATGACTCAAGAAGGATTATTTTTTAAAGGGAGTCAATTATCCATCCCTGATTGTTCCATGAGGGTGAACAACATAAAAGAGAAGCACTATAGATGTCTATCAGGCCACTTTGGTCTTGACAAGACACTTGAGCTAGTAAGAAGAGTCTATGTCTAGCCCAAGATGTAGACTGAGATAAGGAGATTTTTGGAGTGTTTTATAATTTGTCAAAAATCCAAACGCACCAAATCAAATGCAGGCTTGTACACACCGTTACCCATTCCTAACAAACCTTGGGACTCCATCAACATGGATTTTGTATTGGGTCTTCCAAGGACAAAGGAAGAATATGACAGTATTTATGTGGTTGTAGACAGGTTCTCCAAGATGGCACACTTCCTACCTTGCAATACTACACATGATGCCTAAATTATTGCGGGGCTATTCTTCAAGGAGATTTTAAGACTCCATGGTTTACCACTCACCATTGTTTCAGACAGAGACCCCAAATTTTTGGGACTTTTTTGGTGCACTTTGTGGAAGAGACTTGGGGAAAATATAGCTATGTCATTTTCTTACAACCCTAAATCAGATGGATAGACTGAAGTCATCAATAGATCTTAGGGAAACTTGCTAAGTTTTTTGACAAAGGAGTATGCAATGGCATGGGACTCAATCCTTCCACAAGCAGAGTTATCCTATAATGATTCTATCAACAGGTGTTCAGGACTCAATCCTTTCCAAATTATCTATGGATCCCACCCTAGGGGTGTCTTAGAACTAAGAAACATCTAGAAGTTTTTCCAAAGGAGTGCTCAAGCTGAGGATTTTGCAGAGATCATGAAGAACATCCATCAACAAGTGAAAGACAGACTACAACAAACCTTTGAGAAGTATAAACAAGCAACAGATGTCAAAAGGAGAGATTTCCAATTAAAGGTTAGAGACATAGTTATGTTGCACCTAAAGAAAGAAAGACTACCCAAGGAAAAGTACACCAAGTTGATGATGAAAAATATTGGCCCCTTCAGAATCTTGAATAAATGTGGAAATGATTCATATAGAATTGAATTACCTTCAACCATTGGTTTATCCCCCATTTTCAATGTAGCTGACCTATATCAATATAAAGGTCCTATTACTGATGTCTCCATTGAAGAAGCTCAAGATCTTCCATAGGACAAGGAGCTACAAGATCTACCAAAACCACCAACACAAGAGATTGACTGTATAGTGGACAAGAGGATAGAAAAAAAAACCAGGAGATCCACTTTCTATGAGTATCTAGTAAAATGGAAACACCATTCATTGGATTATGCTACTTGGTTGACAACTGAAGATATCAAGAAGAATGGTTTCAATCTAAAAGATCTCCCAGCTCAATGTATATGAGTTAATTTTGTCTTAGGGAGTACAGTGTAGTGCACCCATGACTATCACTGATTGACTGTCATTATGCAAGATTTATGTTTGTAATAAATGGATTGATCCTAGGGGATCATCCTATTTTTGGTTATGGATCCATGTGTGTGTTCAAGGATCTCTTAGGAAAACTTATGAGCCTAGAGATGCCTTAGTCCATTTGGATCAGCTAGTTAGGCTTAAGTTGCTTTAAGCATGATTTTATGTTTTTAGGAGTCCTTAGTGTTAAATATTTGAATATATGTCATTTTGGACATATTATTACAATTTAATAGGTTTGGATTCATTCCAAAAGTCTTCGAGTGCAAAAAGACAAGTTTTTTGCCAAATGTTACAGAAGTTGTCAAAATGTTGCTCATGCAACTTCCAAAAGTTCCTCGAGAGTTGCAAGATGGAAGCCCAACAGTCATAGGGATTTTTTGATCAATTTGAATTCACATATGAAGTGTTTTTAAGTGCTTACTTCAAAACTAGATGGTTAGAAGTTATATATTGAAGTTTTGATGCATTTGGAATGGAAGATGAAGAGTTTTTCTGAGCATTTCTGAGTTGTATGGCTGTATCTGGTGTGATCTCTGAAACCCAAGTTTATGTTTTTAAGTTCCTCTATGTTATCATAACTTTTCAATTGGTTTGAAGTCAATTAGTTTTGATTTGAGGTGTGTTTGATTCAATTTTCTAAAAATAGTCTAGAAAGAAGCTTACTAGAAGCACATTTCACTAATGGAGTCCTAACTTGCATTCTGTCTGGTGGAATTCACTAAGATCCTGGAAAATGTAAGTTAGGATGGTATATTTAAGGGTTATAAAATCTCATAATATGTATCGAAGGGTAAATCCCTCATGCATCAAGCCCTAGGTTGAATATCTCAATGTATTCAGCCTAGAACGAAGGAGAATTAAGTGTTATGTTTGTTAAATATATTTTTTTAGTGAATTAAGAGTGGATTTGAGTAATGGGGAATTATTTGAAGAGGTTTGAAGAACTATTTCAATCCTATGCACCCACTTTCTTGTACTTGCTTTGATATCCAAGCCTAATTTGGCCAATTAGGTCTGCGAACTGGGTGAGTGTTAGGTGTTGCTAGAGTGGAGTTGGAGTCTAGGGATTTGGGGTTTGACATAACTTCCAAAAGGGTATCTTTATATATCCTTAGTTTCCTAAAAGGTGATCATGAGGAAATGGTAGGTCAAAATAACCACTTGGATAGACCTATAAGGAATTCTAGGACAATCCTAGATAGGTATTGTATGGCAATTGGAGGGACAAACCAAAGGGTTATTCTTGGTACCTATGACATAAGGAAGATGTTGCAATAGTTATTTTGGGTTGGTGGAGTCACTAGTGAAGGCTTCTAGTTTGTGGCTTGGAATAGGGCTAGTGTCCCTAAAGCTCAAAAGTGAAAGATCTTGATTTGAATGATATTCAACTGGGAAGAGTTGATAAGTGGTCCTACCACCTTGAATAGGTAGAAGAAATTGTGTAAGGAAGGATCTAGGATCCTAGGAGGGTATAAGTTGAGTTGGGTGTCTCATTGAAGACAAAGGAGAAAGACCATACTCCTTGTTGTCACCTCTGCATTAGTAGGGGGTCTAAGGGGTTCTAGGACACATTAATATGTCCTAGGACCCCTTAAAAACCCTTACAACCAATAATATGTAGAGAGAGGGGTCCTAAAGGGTTCCGAGTAGTCATAAGGGGTTAATGTTTCCTAGAACCCCTCATAACCCCTTACCATACATCTTAGGGGTCCTAAAAGGTCCTAAGGGGTTATAAGACACATTAATGTATCGTAAGACCCCTTACCACCCCTTACAATACATTAATGTATGGTAAGGGGTCCTAAGGGATCCTAGGACACATTAATGTATCCTAGGACCCCTTAACAACCCTTATGACCCCTAATATGTAGAGAGAGGGGTCCTAAGGGGTACTAAGTTGTCATAAGGGGTCCTAGGACACATTAACGTGTCCTAGATGTTGTAAGGGTTGTTAATGTGTCCTACAATCCCTTACGACCCCTTACCATAGATCTCCAGGTCCTACAAGGTCCTAAGGGGTCATTAGGGGTCCTTGAACACATTAATATGTATGTGTCCTAGGACCCCTTAAGCCTGTGTGCATAAATGTTGTCACACTTCTATGAATCCTTACATGCAAGGAAACTCAAGAATGAGCCCTCACAAATCGATCCATAGCTCTCTAGTCATGGATGTGTAAAAATGTAAAATGAAGGCCCTCAGATTGACCTAGTTGTGTCTATTGCAAATACACCATGAAATGAGAGATTCGAATGCATAAAAATGAGATCTACTCTATATGATTGCAATGCATGAAAGAAAATTAGTCTAAATGATAACAATGCATGGCTAAATCTATGAAAGGAAATGCAAATGCAAGATTAATCTATGTAAATAAACATGAATCTAATCTACATGAGTAGCCATGAATGCAAGAAGAATGAGACAAGAAGAGAGAAGCTGCAATATCCAAGCTCAAATGCTCAAATCCTCCTCCAAAATTGCTCTCCAAACCTACAACATAACAATACTAAAAATTCTAATATCATGAAAATGAGAAGGAGAGGTCTCCTTATATAGGAAAGTGA
>MU223600.1:912301-927111 GCA_018584345.1 Thuja plicata | reverse complement strand
TATATATATATGTATTTATATTTTATATATATATATATATATACATATATATGATCCTACATTTTGGTGAACCCGCAATAGATAACTGTTTCTTTTTGGTGTTAGATGCTTTGCCTATTTTCCTTAAAGAATAGCTTTTGTATACATATTAAATTAGTTTTCCTTTATGCTCTTGCATTTTAAAATACAAAAAAATATTTCTTGCATTTCATTCACTATGAAGATCTTTAAGATGCTTTGGGGTATGGTTATTTTCCTCATTATTCTTCTATTAGTATCTCTTTATAGTACATATGATGTTTATGAGAGTATCATCCATTTTATCTTGTTTATCACTCTTCATGTTTCACTTGCTTTTTCTATTTTGAGATTAACTAATACTAGCCTTCCTACTTTTGAAAAATTTCACTGAGAATTTGTGTAGCAGACTTATTGCTCTTTTAGATTATGTGAATAATGTGAATAATTTGGTAGATGATACCCCATTTCCTAATCTTCCTAATCCTAATACGATCCTTCCTAATCCAATTCCTAATATTCCCACTCCTATTTCTCCATCTTCTATCCCTAGTTCTTCCCACACTTATGATGGGGCTCAAACTATGGCTCATGATGCAGATGTGCAAGAATTCTTTGATTTACATCTAGTGTTTAGTGACTTACTTCTTGTTCTCATTCCATCCTTCTTGTCCCCTATGATCTGATACTGTGGATGATGTCTTCTGACATAGTTGGAAAGTTTCAGTTCAGCCCTTTGTCCATCATTCTAATCATCATCTTGACCTTCATTCTGATCTCCATCGCTTGGAGCATCACCTTGAGGATTTTCTTGATTTTTGGTAATTGCAGCCTGATGCTTGGGTACAATGTTCTGTTTCTTCGGAGCGATACACTATTGCTTGGGTAAAGTGTCAGGTTATTTAGTGTACACAAACCTGTTGTAATCTTCTGGTTCTTTTCTTCTTTCCTTATCATTCTTCTCTGCAAATTCATCTATTCTTACATTTGCACTTTCAATGATCTTGTTAAGACATTTTTAAGGCCTTATTTTGGTGGAATACCATAGAAAGATACCTTCTTAACTTTTGGAGTCAAGCTTTCCGTTTCTATCATCTTTCAAAATATAACATTGACTACCAAATATTCTGAAGTAACTTACATTGGGTGTGTTACCATACCAAAGCTCATAGGGTGTTTTCTTTGTGTCCTTCTTCAATTGTACTCTATTCAATGTGTAGACAACAGTACTGACAGCTTCCCTTGAGAAAGTTTGAGTGATGCTTTTCTCAATCATCTGTGTTCTTGCACAATCAACAATGGATATGTTTCTCCTTTCAACAATCCCATTTTGTTGTGGTGTTCTTGGTGCAAAAACCTGTCTTTTAATTCCATGCTCATTACAGACGTTAGTGAGTTTCTCTGGAAAAAAATTCCCCTCCTCTATCTGATCTTAAGCATTTCAATTCCATACCACTTTGTTTTTATACCATAGCCTTATACCATTTTAACATCTTGAATGCTTCTAATTTATCTTTTAAGAACATAACTATCATCATTCTAGAGTAATCATCTACAAAGAGAATGAAATACCTATCACCATAGTAACTCTTTGTCCTCATGGGTCCACATAAATCAGTATGGACTAATTCTAGAATTGCATTAGATGTATGGTATTTTGTCTTGAAACTAGACTTTTTCATTTTACATTTTTGACAATTCCTGCACAAGATATGTTTAGGCTTTGACATGATCAATAATCCTCTTACTTTCCTTTTATTTCTTATCTTTATCATGTTGTCAAAATTCACATGGCATAGTCTGTTATGCCACAACAATATGTCTTCGTTTCTAGCCATTCAACAAGTGGGGTTTATATCATTTTATATCATCAAGATAGAATAGGTTACCTTTGGTCTGTTCACCAGTTCTGATCAACCTTCCTAATTCATTAAAGATATTTTCCTTCTTACTCTCAAATGCTACTCGGTGACCTATGTTATTCAGATGTGAAATACTCAATAGATTATAATTAAGTCCTTTTACCCAGTTACAAGCATTTTCACATTTGATTAGGTTATTCAACATTATGGTTCCTTTACCTTCAACTAGACAAGGTGTGTCATTACCCATTCTTACTGATCCACCATTATAGTATTCAAAAGTTTCAAACTTTTTTTTATCACCGGTCATGTGGTGAGTGCAGGCAATATCTATAATCATGACATCATTATTACTAACCTTAGATATGAGTGCAATCTCTACATACCTTTCTTCTTTGTCTAAATCATCCTTCATGGCTACAAATACCATCTCAATGTATTCATCAAATTCAGTGTCAGTATCTCCATCTCTGTTCTCAACTAGGTAACCATCTTTCTTTCCTTTGTCCTTGTAGTCTCGGCTATCTCTTTTGTCAAGTTGTCGATTGCTTCGGTAATCTCTATTATCACTTCTATCAAAATTATTTTCATATGCTCTGTCATCTTTTCTTCTGTTAGGACATCTTGCAGCAAAGTGTCCAACCTCTTTACAATTAAAACATATAAGTGGTAATTTACCTGAGTATCTACCTTTTCCTCTCTGCAATCTTCTTTCCATTAGTACTTCAATCTCATCAAGTCCTTGGTCATCACTATCACTTTTACCATCATTCCTCATAGTGTTTTTATGACTTGACTTACTTATTTTCAAATAAGATTTGAATGCAGACTCTACAGATGGTAAGACACTATTATCATAGTTATTCATCTAAAATGAAATGAGTCTACCAATCAGACTATCTAGAGTAACATTATTATTTTCAACTGATCTCATTTCTTGTATAGAAGATACTCTAATAGCATATACAGGCAGTAAGGTTCTTAGGATTTTACTTAGCACTGTCTCTTCTTCAAGTAGACGTCCAACTCCTTGAATAGCATTTACTACTTCTTTTATTCTATAGCTATATTGAGTGATATTTTCTCCTTCTTTCATCCTTAGGTCATCAAACCTTCCTCTTAGGTTTTCTGCCTTAGCTCTTAGTACATTAGCATCTCCTCCATGTATCAACTTCAATTTATCCTGCATTTTCTTTACAGAGGTGTAGTTTTTGACATCATCAAACTCAACATCAGAGAGTGAGGAAGCAAGTTCTATCATCATGCAATTATGATCATTCTTTTCTCTCAATTTCTCAAGGGTGTGAGGTCCTGTAGGCAACACATATTCAGTATCTAGGTGTTGAGTAACATCATTACCAATACCTGATAGGTGGAGTCTTATTATGCTTTTCCATGATGCAAATTTGTCTTTGTTCAACTTGGGCACATCTTGTTTGTTCATCTTGTGATCTTTTGCTTGAGTTGTTAAAATCCTTTTCTAAGCACACAAGATCTGATACAAATTGTTAGAATAAATAAGAGGGGGGGGGGGGTGTGAATCAGTGGCCTAAAAAATATTCCAATAAATCAACCCAAAAAATTAGTACCACAATATTAAGCCTCTAGTTATCTTCAGTCCTACAAGATGAATGCTTTTAAACAATCTTAACAAATAACTACTATTCGGAGTTCACTATTAAACCTTATTCTTACTGTTTACCGATTAGCAATTTTTCATTTACCAAAATACATTAAATTGTTTAGTGTATACCGATCAATCTAGAATTAGTTGTGTAATGAAAACACTGAATTAATGACTCATAAACACATTGACACATGGACTTTTAACGTGGAAACCCTGTTAGGGGAAAAACCACTTCGGACCGGTAACCTAATTTTTCACTCTTCTAAAGTGAGCTTGGTGAAGATCCAACCCTGTTAAAGGTTTCAAACACACTATTAGGTGTGACCTTGTTAGAGGATTTAAATAGAATAGTTTGTCACTTGATATCTGGCATCTCTATGCTACCTTCTATGACCAAACCTAGTGCAGTTTGTCAAATGGTATCTGGCATCTCATGATATCTTAATGATCAAAATTTTGGATACTCCTTGGGATGTATCTCAATATATAAAGGATTTTTAAGCCTTGCTCAGTTAAGAGACTTTATGAATCAATGGTTAAACTAAAACATTAAATGATCTGTTCACACATACAACTTAGACTTGCAGATTTTTAGATCTATTATAAGCTCATAATACCTTTCTGATCAATGTGTCTTTTCAATACTTTTTCTCCACTTCTTTCTGCTCGGTGATGTTTTTCTTCTCTCTTTCTTGGTGTCCGCAGAATTCTTTAGCTCTTTCCTCAGCTTGATTGATATGGACTGTATGAAGTTGTTCTTCATCAGTTTCTCTCTAGAATTATCTTTCTCTTTTCACTCCCCTGATTCATAATGAATTATATTGTCTCTTTATAGACATGATATCACCGTTTCTAGGTTCTTGACTTTTTTGTTCTTGGCATGATCTGCAATCTTAGCCAATATTTCTTTAAAGCTTTACTTTAGTTTTATCCCTTAGATTTCTCCTTGACAACTGGATAAAACAGCCTTAAATCTATCTCTTATCTTTGGCTTTATCTTGTTGATGAAAATAATGTTATTAACCAGTTAACTCTATATTTAGCTTTTTCCAGCTAAGTGTTTTGTCATTTATGAACTTCAGTTCCTTTCAGTGTTTTAACTCTTGTTAGCTTCGGTCAACACTTCAGTTCTCCTCAGGCATCTCCAACGGGGTTTTCTATTTGTCAGGGTTGTCTATCCATCGGGCATCACTCTGAAGTTTTTCTCATTGGTAATTCTTGTGATTATGCTCGTCATTAATGTTGTCATTTTTCTTTCTCGGGCATTACTGTGACTTTACTTTCGGGTTTCTCTGTCTGTTGGGGTGCACTATCCATCAGGTTTTGTTGTCACTTAGTGAATACTGATCTTTTATGCATTACTGAAAGCATAATCTTTGTCTCTCTGATTCTCTAAAGTCTTTGACACTTTGTATATAACCAATCCTATTATATCAAATTTACATCAGTGACAATACAATCTATTAACTGATTTAATGTCTTGCATTATCTTTCTACATTTCGGTGATCAACTTAACATCTTCAAACATTCAATCAGTTATGGTTAATCAAGAACATCTTGTCCACCAAATATGATATCATCAAAATAATTCAGCTAATAATATCCTTTACCCTTCTTAGACTTTAAGTATAAATTAATGTTGTCATTTGTCCTTGTAAATCCAATCTTGACTAAGTAATTGTGCAATCTCTCATACCATGCTCTAGGGGCTTGCTTCAATCCGTAGAACACTTTATGTATCTTGCAAACCATATTATTCTTTTGTGAACCAACAAATCCTTAAGGTTGTTCAATGTATATCTCTTCTTCTAGTATTCCATTCACAAATACTAATTTGACATCCATTTGATATATTTTGAATCCTTTGTAAGCTGCATTAGCCAGTAGAGTTCTAACTCCTTCCAATCTTGCATTTAGGGAAAACGTCTCACCATAGTCAATGCCTTCTTCTTGTATATAACATTTTCATACCAGTCTGGCCTTATTTCTTATAACTTATCCATGTTCATTCAGCTTGTTTCTAAATACCCACTTTGTTCCAATTACATTCTTGTCCTTTGGTCTAGGTACTAGTGTCCAGGTTTTTGTTCTTCACAATTTGTTCAATTTCTTCATTCATGGATTGTATCCAATCTTCATTACCTAGAGCATCTTTCACTGATTTTGGCTCAAATTCACACAATAAGCATGTATGATTTTTCACTTTGCTTCTTCTCATGACCTCTGAATCTTTATCTTCAATAATTTGATATTGTTTATGATGTCTTCTTACATATTTTTCTAGTGTAGGCTTTGGTCTTCCTTTCTCTTGTTGTTCTTTCTCAGATTCATCATCAAAGTTAATTTCAAGTTCATTTTTTGTTTCTGTTTCATTCTCAGATTGCTCGGAAGTTTTCTCTTGATGCTCGACAACTTCTTTTTGTAAGTCTACATTTTCTTATTAGTGCTCGGCATCATCATTCTATTTTTCGACAACTTCTTTTTTTGGTTCAAACAAATTGATGAGCTCTCCTTCATTCATATAAATGAAAGATCTGTAATCTTCAGGTTCTTTCTTGCATTCCACTTCATTCTTTTCTGCATATTCATCAGTTCTAACATTTGCACTTTCTACAACTTTGTTCGTGTTAGAGTTCAAACACTTATACGCTTTACTCTTAGTGAAATAACCTAGGAATATGCCTTCATCACTCTTAGCATCAATTTTTCCATTTCTATTATCCTTTAATTTATAACATTTTCTCCCAAAAATTTTAAAATATTTTACATTAGGTGCATAACCATACTATAACTCATAATGTGTAATATCCGTACCTTTCTTGACTTGTACTCAGTTCAAGGTATAGACTGATGTACTTATAGCTTCTCTCCAGTACTTTTGTGCAACATTCTTTTCTATCATCAGTGTTTTAGCACAATCCATTATTTATATATTCCTTCTCTCAGCTATGCCATTCTGTGGGGGAGTCCTTGGAGAAGACATCTCTCTTTTAATTCCTTTGTCATTGTAGAATAATTTGAACTCATTTGATATAAAATTTCCTTCTCTATCAGATCTTAGACATCTAAAGCTCTTACCTGTCTCATTTTTAACTGTTTCCAAATACCACTTAAACAACTGAAAAACATCACATTTTGCTTTGAGAAACATTATAGTCATCATTCTAGAGTAATCATCAATAAACATATGAAATATTTATCACCTCAGTAGATTTGTACACCAATAGGTCCAGAAAGGTCAGTAAGAACCAATTCCAAAATATTATCAAAAGTATAGGTTTTTCTCTTAAAAATAGACTTTATCATTTTTCCCAACTGACATTGCTTGCACAACATTATCAGGTTTCTTCAATCTTGGTAACCCTCTTACTCTATTTTTCTTACTAATGTTTACCAAATTGTCAAAGATTACATGACATAACCTCTTATGCCATAACCATATATCATCATATTGTGCAAACAAACATGTCTCATCAGATACATCTAGATAGAAAAAATTACCTCTTGTATGTTCTCCACTTCCAATCAGTTCACCAGTAGCATCAAAGATCTTATCTTTTCTATGATGGAACTCAACTCAGTATCAAGAAGTATTCACTGAGCAACACTCTACAAATTACAGTTTAGTCCTTCAACCCAATAGGCATTATCACATATGATCTTATTAATTAGTTTTAGTGATCCTTTTCCTTTCACAAGACATGGTTTTTCATTACCAAACTTAACACTACCACCTTTGCAATATTTTAAGGTTTCAACTGTACTTTTATCACCAGTCAAATGATGTGAGCAACAACTATAAATTATCCATCTATCACCTTTACTCATATATGAAATAAGTGCAATTTTTTTTGTCTTCATCATAATCATCTTTCATAGCAACATAAACAACTTCTATACCACTGTCATCATATTTATTAGATTCACTATCAGTTTCTTCTTTAGTAATATAGCAGGATTTCTTACCTTTGTCCTTATAGTCCTTATACCTTCTAAAATCTTTGTCATCCCTTTTGTTGTTATACTTGTTTTCTCTTCTCTCATCCTTGTCATTCCTGTCAGGACATCTTGCAACAATATGGCCAACTTTGTTAGATGAAAAACATATTATAGGAAGATTACCTTTGAATTTCCCTCTTCTTCTTGCTAGTCTTCTAACCATAAGTGCTTCAAGTTAGTCAAGATCTTCATCAGAAGTGTCATCGTATCTATTCACATGTCCTTTCTTTAATTTATGAAGACTCAATTATGATTTGAAAGTAGAATCAACATGATTAGGAGTGAAATTATCATTTTTGAAATTTCAAAAGCTGTAAGTCTACCATCTAGACCTTCCATAGTTAAGTTGTTACCAGGAGTACATCTCAGTTATTGTATAACAAATACTCTAATAGCATATATAGGAAGTAAGGTTCTCAGTACCTTACTAATAAAGGTATCATCACTAATAGTTCTATTAGCTCCTCTAATATCATTTACAACCTCCTTAACTCTATTACAATATTCAACAATAGTTTCACCATCTTGCATTTTCATTTCATCAAACTTACCTCTCAAGATTTCAAATTTGGCTCTCAGTACATTTGTATCACCTCCATAGATAGTTTCCAGTGTATCCCATATTTATTTTTTATTTTTGCAATCTTTTATGTCTTCAAATTTAGGATAACTTAGGGCTGATCCAATCTCCAACATTGCTTGGTTGTGTTCTTGTTTTTTTCATTTGCTAAGTTGTCATAATAGTAGGCATTGTTATGTAATCATTTTCCACATAGTATTTTGGAGCATCTCCAATTCTAGATAGGTGTAGCTTCATCAAACTTTTCCATGCATGGAATTTATCTTTGTTCAACCTTGGTAACTCCTTTTTATACATCTTTATCTTAAGCTTCAAGTACCTTCAAAATTTTCTCTACAAGCACCACAATGCTCTGATACCAATTGTTAGAATGATTCAAAATAACTGAGAGGGGGGTGAATCAGTTATCCTAGGTCCAGATGTACCAATTGAAATTTCAAACACTTCAACCAACTCAGATCCAGTCAGTAATCCACTTAGCCTCTATAGCATATAATCAATAATCTAAACTTGCAATTGACTGTCCTAATGTAACCAACTTGAAGAATATAAAAATATTAAAAGTAAAACACATAAAATAACATTCACACAAGTATGACACCAGGATTTAATGTGGAAATCCAATATGGGAAAAATCACCAGTAACATGCTACCAATTTTTCACTCTTCTAAAGTGAGCTCTGTGAAAAGCCAACCTGGTTAAAGGTTACAATACACACTCTTAAATGTGACCTGGTTAAAGGATTTAATCACCCTATTAAAAGTGAGCCTTGTTAGAGGGCTTGGACCATTCCATTATAATTTCACCTTGATTAAAGGATTTAACAATATGATTGTTAGGTCAATCTTGTTTAAAAGGATTTTGCAAATGATATAATGGTTAGAAAGTAAAAATAAATTATGATTTGAAACATACAAATCACTTTGAAAATATAGATCCAATTATAGACCAAATTCTAATTCACTGATGGGCCTTTATTTTCATCTCTATCAATCATATCTGCTCGGAAATCGTTCAAGCAATCACCATTGTGCAGTCATGTACTGCTCTCTTCAGTATTTTCTTCTTTCTGCTTATATTTTCCAATCAACTAAATTAACCTCATACCACACATTCATACATAACCTGTAATTAGGTTAATCTTATACCTCTTTGATCAGGTAGCTCTATCTATTTCTGCTTAATCATCACAGTAGATCTTAGGTTTAGGTAAGATCCAACGAATCCTTCCAACATTTTGTTTCCATCTACATTGTAGAATACAGCCTAAACCCCCTTCTTGAATCCATACATGAAAATAGTTAAACATGTATTAAATGCTTATTTTTAATTCTCCAAAAAAATCATCCTTATATTAAATACACTTCACATACCCCAAGAAAATCAACTATGTCAGCTGGGATTTCAAATCTCTCTCAAAATGTCATAATACTGAGACTCAACCAATATTGTGTTATATCGCTCGGTCATCACTAAATAACTCGAGAATTCACTGACAGTCAACAAATACTAATGGTCAGTCGACACTAAATTTGTTGGCATGTACTGGCGCTTGGTCGACACTCGTATCACTCAGCACAAACATAAGTTCCTGAATCTTCTGCTCTGTAACTTGGTCAAGACTAATTTTGTAGTCATCTAAACTTTACTTATACTTAAGATAAACAATATATTACCTTGTCAAGGTGCGATCTCATCACGTACCCATTGTAGTTTCACATAACTCAATTATTTCGTGAGGTATTCTTTTTATATCTCCTTTTCAAATCTTCTTCATCAATCAATTGATTTGCCACTTTACAAGATAGCAATTGTCTTACCTGTTAAGGTTTGACATCAATGACAATGTTTTAACTATATTTTCCAACAATGGAATCATACCACATGAAATATTGAATCTAAGTACTACTATGAAATATTCAAGGCTAAGTTGGTGTCTGATATGATTCACAGAAAAAGAGCTGATTTAAAATATCTTAGAAATCTATGATGAAAAGACGCAAGTTTATTAAAGCAATTATTAGGGATACAAAAAGTTTCATCTTTCCCAAGATGGCTGAGTGTAGACACACGTATATTAGCATGGTGTTGAATTTGAAGTCTTCCATTGTGTTTTATCTTTGTATTGTCTATGCCATTTCTGTTAAGTCTATTCTTTGAGGGCATTATGGGTGGAGGGCTTAACCGCAGGGAGCCAAAGAATTGCAAAAAATGGAAGAATAAGACTGAGGTCTGGGACAAGCTTAGGAAGGGAGGGCTCACCACGTACATGGAACACCTTCATGGGCTCAAAGATGATGTCACGATGGATTTTGTTGAAATATGGAAGGATGAAACTATTACTATTAGGGGAATGGCTGTGAAAATCACCGAAGAACTTATTGCGGAGGTGTCTGGGTTGAACACCAAGGGCATGAAGTTCTATAGAGATAACAAGGTTTCCCAACATGCCAGTCAACATTTCCCTAAAGACAAGGTGGAGGTTGAGTGCTTGGTGAAGGACTCTGGTGGCTATTATGATGTGGATACTTGGGTGTGTGCACCAAGTTGTGGACCAAAAAAATGGACACACCTTTAAAAAATTTCAAATTTTCAATAACCCGATCGGGTTATTGAAATTTTGAAATCATTCTAGGCTTGGTAAACCAAGGCTATAAAATAATGTAAAAATTTGTTTCCACCTCAAAACCCGATCAAGTTATGTTACTCATTGAGTTTCTAATAACCCGATCGGGTTATGAGAAACATATCAAAAATAGAACAACCCGCAGCTTAGACCATTTCTAATGCCTAAATTGTGGAGCAGAAGTGTGGAGGAGGGTAAACAATAGAAAAACCCAACCGTGCTTTGAAGAAAACATGATTTAATCAAGATTCTCAACCAATGGTGCCCCATAACAAAGGTAAGTTTGTTTGTTTTTGTTGTTTGTTTTCCAATTGTAATTAAATTAGGTTATTTTATTGATTTTTTGTTTTGTTTTATTAATTTCATTCCAGATTCATCAAACAACCCAAAAAGATGAAAATGAAATGAAAGACCACCCCACGTAGAGCCACCATCATTGCCACCTATAAACCCTCAACAACCCTTGCCACCCATAAACCCTCAACCACAATCTCCACTCGTAAACCCTCCTCAAAATTCTCCTCCTCCATAACCATCACCACCCGTATGCCCTCCACATGTTTCATTAGGTCATGTAGATGCATCACAAGAGGACCTCGTGCAACGCCTTAACCAAAATAGTGCACAAATTAATATATTGGTCAATAGGTTGAAGGATTCTGGTCTTCAACATCACTCTACCCTCACCACTACATTAGAGAAAATGTCCAATAGTGCAAATGAGGTGTCTCAAGAGGTGACAAAATGGGGTTCATGGAGGGATAGGTGTCATACATTTTATGTTGATGGTTTATCCTATGAGGATGTGAAAAGAAAAGACATATAAAAACATGACATATGTACCCTTTTTACCGATCCTAATACTAGCAATTCCCTAGAAGTTAATAAAAAACGATTTCCTATACATTGGTGTGTCCATAGGGGGTGAAATTAGATTTTGGGATAGGTGGTACATGGTACTTCACCAACCACCTTGTAATAATAATGAGGTTCCTTTATATTTTTTGAGGAAGCTATACTATGAGTTTATCATTGGCGAGAAGCCAAATTACTTTGACTTTCCTGAGTTCCAGGGTAGAGGGAGAGGCTCTGCGCAGGATAGGCCTAGGGCACATAGGATTACCCAACCACAAGAGAGGAGGCATATTGTGAGAAAACCACTCATTCATGTTGTGGTCCCAGTAGTGGTGAAAGAGTCTATGGATATACAGACTCTTCATGCAGCTACATCATTGATTGATGCCATTATCCAGCATGGCACTAAATTAGTTGGAGAGGATGGATTAGTGCCACATCCATCTTCATCACATGCACCATTAGGATCATCCCATCCCACACTAGATCCATCTCCATCAGATGCACCATTAGGATCATCTCATCCTCTGCGAGCTCCATTATCATCAGATACATTTGCAGGGTCAGCCCAACCCATTGAGCATATCTGCATCAGTCGTAATAGTATATGTGATGGGGTAGATAGCCAGGTGAGTGTAGATGGTTTGACATCCCATTCATGTGTACATTACGAAAAAAGATGTCAGTCATCCATTACTGAGGATGTGGCCCTCACTGATGATCTGTTGTCGACGGTGTATTGTTCAGAGCCGACACATGTTTGTTTAAATTTGTGTTTTGACATGTTAATTTAATTAATTACCTAAATCTATTAAAAATAAATAAAATTTTATGTATAGAAGAATCTAAATTGATACATGAATAATATGCACTGTAGGGTGCAGCTGGTGGTACAAGCACACCAAGGAGTGCTCATTATAGTACACGTAGACGAGTAGCTCAAACACTGGAGGTAATGTTTTATAAATATTCCTAAAATAGAATACTATGTTATTTTGAAAATATCATATCTTAATAATTTGTATGGTGCTAACTTAGTGTATGTTTGTTTGCTATTTCTTTATGGTCAAAGAATTTTTTCTAATGTAATTTAACTCAAGGAATTCACTTCCTTGTCTAGCCATCATGACTCAAATTGATTTGAACTCCCACCCTCCATCCTTGGACTCAATTCAACCAATGTTGAACTTATACATAGACTCATACCCCCAACCAATGACTTATTGTCTTCTAAATCAACCTTGAACATCATTCAGAACATCCAACCATCATTCTTTTACTCTTATTTCTTGTTAAAAATCATGAATACAATCTCTAATTATTCATTAATTATGACTATCCTTAATCCTTCAATACACCTCCATGGCCTTCTAAAGACTCCCAACATATATGATGCAGAGGTGGTTGTTGGTGACCTCATTTATCATGTTTGACAACAATCCATCTCCTCTTTGTAACAACTTCTCACTTCCAAAACCCCCTCAAGGACTCACCTTCTAGGCTACCCCAAGTGCTCCTAGTGCTTCCCAAACACCATATCTTCACTCACAACTTCAACCTTCATTTCAACTCCATAAATAATCTCCTTATGGCCTATCTACCATTTTCCATCAACCCATTAAGTCTAGATAACCAATCCCTTACCCAACTCTCACATTCAACCCTTAAAGCTAGCAGTCCACACCAGTCACTATTTTGTCCTTTTCTCCAACATTCCCCAAATAACTAAGGAAAAAAAAGCATGATCCAGATACCCTTTTAGGATCTTTAAATCCTCCCCAAGATTTAGTATATACTCCTTTGGACCATACCCAAGACCCAATACTCATGTAACCTCCAAACTAAGCCTAATTCTCCTCATTTACAAAGAAACCCCTAACTCCACTTACTCTCACTACTACATTTGACCTCATTTTTGTACCAAAAATTTTGACCATCAATTAAAAAGATTTAGGTTGGTCGGATTATAGAAGGAAAACTTTTTTTTTTTTTTTTAATCCATGCCCGTGTTAGTCAAAATTCTGACCAATACCATGTAGGTCAAAACTTCTACCAACACGGGCATAACTTTAAAAAGAAAATAGATTTAGCATCTCATTTCTTCGTTTGGTTTTAAGTTGGGAGCGTGAAGGAGCTGGAGCCTAAAAAATATTTCACATCTCATTTTATTGTTTGGTTTTAAGTTGGGAGCGCGAAGGAGCTGGAGCCTGCAATTGTTTGAAGTTTTATTTGGTGAGAGTAAAAGGAGGACTGCCTGCCTGCGAGGGTTTCCACTATGTTTTGGTGTAAAAGGAGGACCGCCTACTTATGAGTTGTTTCCACTGTGATTTGGTGTAAAAGGAGGACCGCTTGTAAGGATTTCCTTACTCTGCATTTGTTTGGAATTTTTTTATTGGTTACCTACTTAGGGCCCGCGAGAAATGTGTTAGGGAATCATGTATTTGGTATTTGCTGGCACGTTTTTAACATTTTTTTTATTGGTATTTATTTTCTGCCAACTTCGTGTGGATTGGAATGTCAAATCTAACTCCATAGGAAGTCTACCTGGAGTCATAGCTTTCAATTGTGACCGGTGTGAGATCATTTGGTGGAGAAATCCGAAAGAAATCATGTGATAGTCATCTATAGACCATTTTTGACATAAAACTAGGGCAATCGGCTTTCTACAGTTAGTTTTCTATGGACTCTTTTAGACTAGGTGTGGCTGTATACACACCATGGCTTCAGAAGTGCTTAAAAATACCACAAATAACAAAGAAACCATAGACTCCTTGCACTCCAAAGACTCCAAAACTTCATCAGTCTTTAATAATGTCTAAAAATGAACAAACTTTAAAGGAATAGGGCTCAGTCCATCAAGAACCCCAAAATCCCCAAATTTAGCACTTTTAAACCCTTAATCCAAGGGTTTCTTAAATCTCCTACCTCCGATCACTTCTAGGTCAAATAGGTCATTTAGTGAGTCCAATTGAGTGCAAATATTTGACAACCATTGGTGGTTTACTGAGTTTTAATATGCTGGAGTCTTCCTTAGGATTAGTTAGAGAACTAGAGGGACTTTCTTTCTTTATTGAAAGTGTATTCAATCAAGGAGAATCCATACTTTTGATGATGTTCATAGTTCAGGTATATTGTGACTTGTTAGAAGTTTATTGTTACCATTCTACTCCTGTTTGGAGATGTTGTTGCAAAATTCAAAGAGATAAAATGAAGGTTCCATAATGTATGAAGGAGCTCATGA
>MU223600.1:891271-910418 GCA_018584345.1 Thuja plicata | reverse complement strand
ACCTTAACATGCCATTCACCTCTATTACATGCCTTCATATGTTTAGGCTTTTGACATTCAAATGTATCAAATACAAAATGGACCATAGGTCCAATTACATTCAACTCTTGATATAAAGGGATTTACCATGGAAAACCTAGTGAAAGAAGATTTCATTACAGTACAAACTATGCCATCTCTGGCCTCTATATCCTTGCAAATTGACAAGCTAAATGCCTCCTTAGCGACTCAAAGAATATCAACAACACAATAACATTGCCTACCTTGTCTTTCTTTACAACTTGTTCCAACCCAATTTCACACATCACACTTACAACTCCCAATGCTCTCAATTGGAGAAGAAATATATGATCCTTAATTACTGTATATATACATAGATTCAAAAAATGGAACAAAAAGAGAGACAACATGCATTAGATTTTGAAAAGATAGAAGTGCAATCATGCCACTTTTATTGCAGTGGATTCCATTAGAATTATGCTTAATCTATCAGAATTATGTTGTTTAGCACATTTTTTCTGGAGTAGTATTAGGATGGTGACTTCTTGAGAAGTTCTAGTGTCGCACACTTTTTTACTTGGGCGCACCAAGGCTGCATTGGGGTTTGATCTCGGGGACACCAAGAATACACCCAGGTGAACCTAGGCCGCACTGGATGCACACCTTGGATGCACCTGGGCCACACTAAGAAACCCCACTAGCACTTGGACCAAAGAAGTTGGACACACCAAATGGACTTGGGAGAATGTGGTGGAAGCAAAACACTTGAAACCCCACAAATTCAATAGAAAAATGTAGGCCAAGGGTCTTGATTGATCCTAGTTTAGGGGATAGCCATAAAGTGAAATACATCAACTTTGATAAAATCCTCACGGCTTGTAGCCAAATGAAAGCCATAGAAAAAGGTACAGATGACCATCAAAGCATCATTTAAAGATTGTTTTAGTCAAATGTTGATGTCGAAGCTACTCTAGAAGACATATAAACAAAATGTGGAAATAGAGAGAAAGCCCGTGAACTGTTTGACAAAATGTCTTGGAGAGATGAGCATCTACATGGAAAAATTAACTCTCAGGTCTAATCTTTCAGAGGGCAAAATTGGGGACAAATTAAAGGGAAGATCAGATAAAGGGTGGAAATTGGAGCAAGACAAAGAATTCAAACCTAAGACATCCAATTAAAACATTCAAATTGGTGGAAAATTCGATAGAAGACATAAAAAATCAAAGATAGTGGTGCAAAAATCTGTAAGACATCCGGGCAAATAATAATGAGATTTTAGTATCAGAGGGAAGGCTAATTTATCAGCAAGCCTTATAATTTAGCCAAAGAATTTGAGGGATAATTTGCATACCAAGAAAATAAAAATACAAGAAATCCTTGCCTCCATCATAATTCCGCCCTTGGAAATACACTTTTCCTTGTCAACAACCAATTCCCAAATCCATGAAAAACATCAGATTTCTGACCTGGAAGTAAAATTTGAAATCCTTATCACCATATAATCTCCGCCCAAACCTGTTCATGATTACAAAGAAACCAAGATGAACTAAATGCAGATTCGAGGAGGAATTTTATCATTGAAGGGTGAAAGCAGGTCAAAATCATACCAGCAGAGGAGCTGACATGGAATGTCAATTTGCAACTAGAGTATCCAATCGTAATCACTTACAGACTGATGCGTACACTTTCTCAAGGCTTGACATCTGAAAATGAAAATGTAGATGAAAACTAAATGTGGACTGCTGAAACAAAGCTTAGACTAAGAAGCAACCCTCACTGCATTACCACATTTTGTCATTGACATCAGAAAACTGGCCTGCACAATCTATTTTTGGGCGTAAGAGTTTGCCGATTTCAACAAAACCGCTAGAAAACCGGGTTAGTGTGAGACAGGTATTCAGCGTGAGGAAATTAATCACGCATACGGTCACGATCCCGCTCCAGAGGGAAATCCTATCGGCTTAAATATAATTATTGAAGAAAATCCATAGCATTTGATGGGAAATCAGAGAGAAATTGGGAGGGAAATATAATTAAACTTGCTCCTGGAAAGAGGATTCCATCTCCAATTAACCTTTTAATGCTCTTTCTGTACCAAAAACACTAGATTTTGAAGACTTTCCCTAACATCTCATCTATAAAATGTGGTCTGTGAATGGGAGCTCCCATTCTGCAGGTGGAATGGGAGCTCCCATTCTGCAGGGGATGATGTGCTTGGAATTCTGGGGAATCTTGTTGTTGTTGGTACTCCACAATTTTATCACACATACGGGCAAATATTACAAATGGGGAAAAATTTGCGATGGCATCATCTTGATAAAGATTTTTTTCCCTTCAATGCCATGCAAAATCATGATTAATCACAAATTATTTTGGATGTGACTTTCCCATTTTCAAATATTTGCTAGTTCTAGAAAGCATCAATTTCCGGCATATCGCATCCCATATTTGCAAGGAAATGGACTAACTTATTCCCTTCCCTAATAAGTGTCAAATAGAAGGTTTGGAATGAATCTAATAACACCCATGCCTATTATAGAACATATTTAATATGGCCATTAAAACATCTTCAATTTTTACAGTACAAGGATTTATTATTCACAAAGAATCACCTTCAATAGGATTTATTATTAAGAGTAAACCTTTAATGTTATTGCTTCTAGCATATTGTTTATTTTTTAAGAAAGTGTTATAGATCTCATTTCTAGCAATAAAATTATAATTAATGAGACACGAAAACCTAATAAATGATCATCAACACACATATAATCTATCATCATGTAGGGAAGAGTTATGTGGATAATAAATATCCATAGATTGAAGACGAGATGGAAAGAAATGATCGTTACTATGTTCATCATCCTTTAGAGATAAAGGTAATGCATTCAAATTCAACGAATCTAAAAACAAAAGGATTATGATGACATGTAAATGATGTGTCACAATGATACATAATAATGCCATGCATAGGTGAATCACATGATATATCTTTTTTTAAAGTGTGATCGTAATTTTTATAAATTATAAAAGCATCATGGAAGGTATGGATAAAAGTCTAAGGCGTATCTAACATACGAGGGTAGACATTAATCATATCAATGAAGGATGAAAAATATAATACATGGTAAAATCAAATCTCCATAGAGGAGACACTCATATCCATCATACAAGATGTTTGCGTGTATCTATATGTCATAAAAAGCGAGTGAGAAAAATATGTCATAATCTAATTTAAAAGTGAAAAAAATAGTGAAAGAATGAGCCCTAACATGTACCATAATTATAATATATCTTTGGGTGAGAGAATAAAAAATAAATAGATCATAATGTAATCCCTAAAAAGGATTAAAACAATTTATAACTTATCTCAAAATAAAAAAATATATTAATGTCTTCACTTTCAAGGGTTAACTCTACACTCACAAACATGTCCTACGCCTATGGAAATGATATGATAATCATATATAACCCTTCTTTTGTATTTGATTGATTCAAATTTGGTTTATCTACTCCTTTTATATTTTGGACTACTAGTATTAAAAATCCTTCAAAGGATTTTTATTGTGTCATCAAGGATGCATTCTCCAAGATCATCCCTTGAAAAAATTACTCAAAAGATCGAGTATAATACTCTTCAACCATGCAAATGTTCTTGGGATGAATATGTAGATCTAGATTCATTTTAGAGCACAAGCTGAAGTGCTTCCTTTCTTAATTGTAAACAATTTATCTTGGAATGATTAGAGAGGAGAGAATATTGGGAGTTTCTATGAAAAAAAAGTATTCAATTTAATGTTATTAAATATCAATATATAACACCAAATTGCAAAAAATTATATTTAGATGTCCCTTGGAATAAAGGAATGAACATAAGTTAGTCAAATTTTAAATGTGTGAGGGTCATGTATGTAGGTGTAGGGTTGTCATTACATCCCTTAAGTTGTCTTGGTCAAATAAAAGTGGATATTAGATACATGCGAATGTGTGGATATATAAATATAATTAAAATGTGATTAAAATTAATATATTTCAAGATATAAACGAATATATATGTAATAAAATGTAAGTGTAATATAATAATAATGTGAAAAAAAATAAATAAATGATATAAAAGAAGGTACCCATGAAGGACCAAACTTATTTCCAAGCATTGCCTCCTATATTAGTTTTTTTATATCAGATTTGGTCCCTCAATCCATTTCAAAATTCTCATGGTTACTTCATATCAACTAATGAAATTGTCAAAACAAACTTAAATAATGACCCAATTGTAGTTCAAGTCTAATAGGGGAGAGGACCCAATAGTTGAGCACCCTAACTTTGTGATTCTCAAAATCCTACGTGGAAATTTCAAATCACTCCCAATTTTTTACAATAGCTTACTTGGAAAGTACCTTGCTTATAACTAAGGTTTCAGGGCCACATCATCAAATATGATTCCACATCAGCATGTTTTTTTCCAAGGTATCCAAAATAGGCCAAAAACAAAACTAAGACAAATTGTAGTACATTAGGACCCCTATACTTGTGCAATCGATGTGACATCATGTGATTGGTTGCATTTTAGCATAAGGGACACATTTCATTCAATTATGGTGAGTCATCATTATCAAAAATAAATTTAAAGTAACAACCACCGGTACAATGTTGTAAAAAATATTGGATATTAAATCAGCAAGTGTGGATATTAAATTAACAACTACTATCACAACTATTGAAACATGTTTGGGTCCTCTCCCATAATTGCAATTTTTTTTGGGTAATTTTTTTTTAAAGTTTTACCTATCACATTACGGTGACCATTGATATAAAGATGGAAAGAGACGAGGTTTTTACAGGAGCAGAAATGGAGATAGTGATGGAATTTTATGGAAGGAGAAGAGGGAATTAAAGAAAGAAAGAACATGGGCTTGAATGGAAATAAAAGGTAAAGACTGTGTTAATATAAGGAAGGAATTTATAAAATGTTACCGCTACAAAGAGAAGAGGAAGTAGTGTTGCCACGTCTAAGAACATGGAACATTGGTTGGCTAGGATCCATTGTTGGAATAATGGAATGGTGTGTACTGAGAGGGGAGGGGTGAATCAGTACCCTTAAAATTTTTATCCCTTTAACCTTTAGTAATCTTTACTTGCATTACATACCATATTGCTTTTCTACCATATGCATGTAATATCAAAACATAAATGTAATTGCATGTAAACATCCATGAAAAGTAGTTACACATGACACAAGAATTATTAATGCAGAAAACCCTTATTAGAAGGTAAAAACTAAGGTAGGGATGAAACCCACAAAGCTTCACTTTTTGTAGAATGGAAGGTGCCGATTAAGGCTACAAGTGTGATCACTTCTGATAATCTTATCCTGTTAGGAGTAACATTTTAGACTGGTTAGGTCTACTCGGTTAAGAGATTTTAACAACAATATTAAGTGTGCACTAGGTTAAGAGATTTACAATAAGAATGTTAAGTCCACTTTCTTAAAGGATTTCTTCTATTTTCTACAATTGTTAGAGAGTAGTCAAAAATACTTATGACCTGATGGTATGCAAGCTTGAATTGTTGATTACAGATCATTTAAGTTCACATAATGTATGTATCACCTATAGTGATGGATAATACCTCTATTATGCTCGGTAGCCTTGAATCTTGTTCTTCATAACTGAATTCATCTTTTCTATCCTTGTGCATGAAACTCTCTGTCTGATCCATAGATGTCTGATGCGGCTACAATCATCATGTTTTGATTGATTAATACATCTATTTATACAATGTATTGACCTAATTAGGTTTCACGCTTTACAAGAAAAACTCTATGATAAAAGGTTTACAACTTGACCTTGACCTCTGAGTTTACATGTTTACAACCAGTTAGACTGATTAGAACTATTACATATGCCTTACTTGTTCCTCAATAAATGGTCTTACATCTAAGCATAAACCTATTTATAAAACTGAAGTGCTTTATCTGACGTGTATCTTAGATCCACTTTTCTCGTGAATAAAACTCTCTCGATAGACTAGTGCTCAGTGATGTCTCTGTAGACATACTGCTCTCAGGTTGCTCTATAGACTATTCTCTTGGTTTACTCTGTAAACTATCTGTCAATGATAGTTCTTTCGGTGATAACTGTGCTAAGATATTTTTGGTGACCATTGCACTTGTCTGTTTTAGTGACCATTGCACTTGTCTGTTTCAGTGACCTCTGTGCTTTTCTGAATGTTGTCACTCGGTGATCATGTTACCGATGGTTCAAAAAATATTTCTTTGTATACTAATGACAAATTATGATCATCATCTCCCCCTTTGCCATTAGTATCAAAAACTGACATGTGCAATTAACTGACGTGTTCAGTATATACACCAAGTGTTTATCTTGTCAATAGCTCCCCCTATATGCATGCCTCAGTACAGTGTATGTACATGTTTTTATTTGTAAGGTATATACATTTTCCCCCTTTGGATTTTCCCCTTGTGTACATTCATTTTACCCTTTTTTTGAAAATAATGACAAAGGTGTAGTACATATAGCTTGTCAAATATGTGAGCATGGGATTTTTGAATGCCTTTCATCTTCTTCTCCCATTGCTCCTTGAGGTGTTCCATGGTCATGTGCTCCAAAGTGATTCTGGCATGCATGTCATATATACTCTTGGTGACTGACATTTCTAGGGTGGCAATCAATGTTTTTGCTGAAGTCATGTGTTGTTGCAGCAGTGTGAGATTCAGTAGAAATAGATCTTGGAGCTCGGTTACTTCATCTCTGATTTTTCTTTCAGTCTTTTGTATCTCTAGTCTCAATCATTTTGATTATACAATTTTCTCATAATGCAATTGGAATGCATTTTCCTCGGTTGTGAGACTTTGTGCACTAGCCTTAAGATCTTCATCTATCTTTTCTATCTTTTCACTATGCTCTTTAGTGCAGTGCTCTAGTGTGCATAAATTTTGAACTAAGATAACCACTTCTAAAACAAGAGGTTCCAATGAATTTACCAGTTCAGAAAGTTTTACCTTGTTCTCTACCACTTCTTGGCTGATTTTCTCGGTGAGCTTATATTGGTACTTCTCTTCTTCTTGTTCTTCTATGGCCTTCTCGGCATCCACATTCTGATTGGTGATTGCCTCAGTCAGAGATGAGATTTGATCAAGTATTGGTGCATTTTGATCAATTTTTATGTCAGGTACTATTTGCATTAGTATTTCCTTTGTTGTTTCCAGTACCTGTGTGTTCTTGTGCTCCTTTTTGAGCTTGTCCTATATTGCCTTTCTTTTGCAAAGTTCTCCATATTTGGTCAGGGACTCGAGATCCAGTGTCCTTGGATCATAGTCGGGTATATCTATAATTTCATCAAGTGTGACCAGAGCTTTACTCTTCTTCTTCTTCTTCTTCTTCTTCTTCTTCTTCTTCTTTGAAATTGTGCTGGAAGCAAGGGAATGAAGAACTATAGCAAGTTCCTTTTCTAGCTTTTTTGATTTGGGTGATTGTGTGGGAGGTGTGGTTCCTTTTGTATGCTACTCAGTATTGACCTATTGGTTGGTAGTAGAAATCTCTACATCAACCTTATCTTTATCTGTAGCTTTTTTTGTCTCTTCAATTTCCTTGGCATCACTCGGTTTCTCCTCTCCACTTACATCTTTCTTCTCCTCATTTATTTCCTTTTTCTCCCCATGTTCATCACCTTTATCCTCTGGTGTGTTTGCATCAGGCTCATGTGTCTTTTCCTTTTCTTCTGTAATGATATTGATAGCTTGTATCAATAAAGACATGTGACTTGGTACATTTACATGTGCAACATCCATTGTATCCTTTTCTTTTGCTTGCTGGGTGACATCATTTACATTTTCATCCTTCTTGGGATCATCATCAGAATCAATAAGAGTTATATCTTTTATGGCGATCTCTATTGTATCCCCTAAATATTGTAATATCTAAGGTACATCATTTATCGCCTTACTTTTTGGTGTTTTCAAATCAACTAGATTTATGTCCTCGGTATCATTGATGAAAATGTGTTATGGGCTTGGTGTGGCCTCCTTCTCTTCGTAGTGAAGTGTCTCGGTAAGAGCCAGTACTTGCTTGGGGGCATTGAAGATTTCATTCTAAATCTCATTGCTTTCTTTGTCAAGGTCTTCTAACTCGTCCTCTAGTACTTTGTATGCTCTCATCTTTGCTGAGAATTTCTTTGCATGCTCCTTCATTGTTTCATCAATTTCTTCAATTGTTGACTTGGGTGACATGAGTGTAACTTGGGATCTTTCCCTTATCTATTTTTCTGTGTGCAAGGCATATGTCCATCTTGCTGATATTTTATCATTAAGCTCTTGTGGATTTTTCTTGTTGAATTGTATTGGTACATACTTGTATGCAATCATTGCTTTAATTATGGCTTCTTCTATCTTATGCTGATCTCTGGGAGACAATGTTAGCCATTTTCTAATCTTTCAATGTGATATGCTTCCGATTTTAATGACTGATTCTGAAACTTCATCAACTGTTTGAGGAACTTTGATCTTTTCAGTTTGGAGTCCGTGTCCTCTGTCATCCTATTCAGTGTCATCCTTGTCCTCTTTTCCTCTTATGTATTTCCTTCTTTGTATTGGTGTTGATTGCCCAGTTTGAGGCTTTCTTTTCTGATAAGTCCTCATAGTACCTTTCTTTAATGGTGATGATTTTGCTTCTTTTGTAGTCTTACTCCTTATTCTTGATGCAGTTGTTACATTTGTAACCTTTTCCTTCTTGGTTGGTGGTGCATCAGATTTAGTGGAATCAGAGTCAGTTGTCTCTTTATCTTCACCGATGGGTGACTATCCCTCGGTGACATCTTGTTGTTCTAATTCTTCATCATTTACTGATAGTTTATTTTTAAGTGTTTTCACGATTTTTGTTTTCTTCCTGTCAATCTATTTCACTACTAAATGAGTCTTGATTCTAGATTTGGCTTCTTCATATGTTCCAAATCCGCTCAATGATTTGTCCACTGGTTCAATTAGTAAGGCTTCAATAGCCTCTATAGCCTGATCAATGTTGATCTCGTATCCCAGTGGTGGTAACCATGATGTTCTTGGTAGTGCAGGTTTGATGAGAGTGACGTCGGTGTCCACCATAAAACATATCTTATCCTTATATTTCTCTACTAGATGAGCATGAATTCTCATCATTTTCTCCATCCTAGTCTTAAATGTGGCAAACTAGTCATCCATTAACGGTGTGAATTTATCTCCTAATGACTTAATGAAGTCACTTATCTATACAGTAATGGGTCAGTTTGTGTCCCAAGTGAAAATACCGATAGAAGGAAAGAAGTTCTAAAAATAGAAGAATATGCACATAAGGAGGGAACCAAACTTACATGTATTAGATCTGGCAGATCTAATTGTTCTCATATTTTCTTCTCGTTTCTTTAGTAGTAGCTTGGATATGTCCATTTGTAGTCCCTTCTTCACAATTTTATATGTAGTATCAACTGCTCCACATGCTATGTTGTTCATTCTTCTAGCTTGGAATATTTTATATCCAACCACATATGCACCGAATTTCATCTCGGGATCATTGATTGAATTAACCTTCAAACCTCTGCCATCCCACTCAGCTTTAGTGAGTTTCTCAAATTCTTCTCATTTTGGGTGCTTTAGGGACTTAGCCTTCTTGGTTACGGGGTAACCTGTCACTGCATGGATCACATCCCTTGTGATCAGTTTTGGTTCATCCAACCATATTTTCCTATCATGTACTCAACTAAGTACTATGCGAATCCACTCAGTTTTGAACTCTGTCGAGAACAATAGGGAATTGGTTAACCCTTTCACCTTAATGTGTTTGTGTTCATCTTTCAGTTGTCCATCCTGGCATAGCTTCTTGTAAGCTTCTTCAATCTCAAGATTTCCAATCTTTGCAACATTGGAGTGGATGTATGCTCAAAAGTCTTCAATCGGCAAAACCCTAGGAGGTATACTCGAGAATGCTCCTTGGTTGTCAGGTTGAGAAGAAACCTTGGGAAAAAATTTGTAGTTGGGCTCTTCACAGGTAGAGTTCTTAATCATATTGATCTACTTGTCCTTCACATTATTGATCTTTACAACTTGTGAGGTAGTTTCCATTGTTTGTGAAATATTTAGGGCTTTTCCACAAATGAACTGTGAGCCCGGTAAGTCTTGTTACTTATTGGATCTTCGGTGTGGATGGTTGAAATCTATCTGATTAGCCTTTGAATCTATTGTGAATCAATCTGCAAACTTGTCACTCTTAGTCTCTCTTCTTCGTTTTGCTATTTTTTCTTTTTCACTTGCTGAATGAATGAGCTCTTTGTTGCCCTATTTATAGAAAATAACCAAGTGGTGCAATTAATGCTTCAGCTACCACTTGGTCAATGAAATAAAGACACTTGGGTATCATACCAAATTCTTTGTCCTCTATGAGAATGCAATGCTCGGGGTAAGTGACAACTTAGTTGTACTTTTTACATGTTCACCGACGGTGCTCGATATGTAGCAAAGACTTGATTGTCTTTCATGTGTTTATTGATGATGCTTGGTTTATATTAATAACTTGGTTGTTTTTCATATGTACATCGATGATGCTCGGTGTGTATTGACTGACGAGACTGGATTCACAAAATCATAACAAGTAATACCATAGTGCATCTTCATTCATGCTAATTTGGCATATTATCAATGTATATTGGAATTGATGTAAAATATAGCTTTGTATAGTGCAATTCCATACTTACTTGTATGCTTAGGTGGGGGTGGTGGAATCACCTAATCCATTGGATGAGGTGTCACCAACTATGGTGTTTGGTCCAACATCATCTTTTCTTGAATATTTCCTACACATTTGATTTCTCATTCTCTTGATGCCTTCAATAATGTTCCCATTTGAAAAAGTGTTTGTCTCTGTCACCCAGTCTCTGCAGTCCTTGCTTAGGTGACCGACCTTATGAGAGTTTAAGCATGTCATTCCGGAGTTAGTCCAATTCCTTGATCTTTGTATCCATTTCCTCATGCAATTTGCAACTATGTGTCCATATCTACCACATGTTATACAATTTACCCATGTGTTGTAATCCCAAACATATGAGTTACCGACTCTTCTCAGTTTATAGGCATTTTCTTGTTCTTTTGGTTTCCATACTTGCTTTTTCTTTTTCCTACATCCATGAGATGCGTGGCCATGCATGTTACAAGTAGAACAATATTTTTCCATGTAGGACTCCTTATTTGGTTTTTTTACCTTATATCTACATTTATGTGCTTTTTGTCCATGCTTGTTATAGTTAAAATTTTTTCCAATGAATGTAGAAGTAGATTTAGGAATACCTTTAGCTTTGCTCCTGCAAACATTTGATGTGTGGCCTAGTTTTCCACAGTGATTGCATGACTACTTATTTGCTCTTGGATTTGTGTAGACATATTTGTGATAAGATTGGTTTGATGATTCTTCATGCTCAGTATACCCTAGACCGGTATTGTTGTTGAGTCTTCTTTGTCCATTTAGAAAATCATCCATTCTTTTTGTACTTTCTTCAGCTTTCTTAATCATATCATTATGTTGTTTCTAAATCCTTACTTAATGCTTTAGTTTCTCATTTTCTTCTCTTAGTTCACCAATAGCTTCCAATTTTCCATTGAGTTCTATGTTTTCTTGGTTGGCCTCATGACTCATAAGAACTATTTGATTGGTGATCTCATAATGATGTTCAGTAAGTCTCTGTATTTCAGTTTCTCTTTCTTGCAGCTTCTTAGTGATCTTCCTCCTGTCATCAATAGATAATGTTCTTTCTTGTTCATCTTGTCTAGCATTATTCATAACATCAATCATTCTTACCATATGTGTCTCTTGACCAATTTGCAGTACCTTTACTTGTTCTGTCAGATGTTGATTGATTTCATTAAGTCTTGTAATGCTTCCTTCAGATGTGTAGATGTATTGATAGATGTAGATCTTGCTGACTCAAATAAATCAGGTATCTCTTCTTTGTGATATTCAGTTTCATTGTAGCGAGATGCCATTGCTTTTATTTCTTCCAATAGTTCTCTCATCTTGATTCTCACTTCTTTGTATTTCTCATAGACGATCTTTATCTACAACTTCTGATTATCAATATTCTTATCAAGCTTATACCTTTCCATTGTATGATCTTTTCTCTCAAGTGATTTAAACTTTTCCAAATAAGAGATTTGGCTTCGATAATAATTGTTGAAATAATGGAATGGTGTGTACTGAGAGGGGAGGGGTGAATCAATACCCTTAAAACTTTTATCCCTTTAACCTTTAGTAATCTTTACTTGCATTACCTACCATATTGCTTTTCTACCTTATGCATGTAATATCAAAACATAAATGTAATTGCATGTAAACATTTATAGAAACATTCATGAAAAGTCGTTACACATGACACAAGAATTGGTAACATAGAAAACCCTTGTTAGAAGGTAAAAACTATGGTGGGGATGAAACCCACAAAGATTCACTATCTACATAATGGAAGGTGCCGGTTAAGGCTACAAGTGTGATCACTTCTAATGATCTTACCCTGTTAAGAGTAACATTCTAGACTAGTTAGGTCTACTCGGTTAAGAGATTTTAACAACACTGTTAAGTGTGAAATTGGTTAAGAGATTTACAATAAGACTATTAAGTCCACCTTCTTAAAGGATTTCTTCTATTTTCTACAATTGTTAGAGAGCAGTCAAAAATACTTATGACCTGATGGTATGCAATCTTGAATTTTTGATTACAGATCCTTTAAGTTCACATAATGTATGTATCACCTATAGTGATGGATAATACCTATGTTCTTCTCGGTAGCCTTGAATCTTGTTCTTCATAACTAAATTTATCTTTTTCTTTCCTTGTGCATGAAACTCTCTTTTTGATCCATAGATGTTTGATGCGGCTACAATCATCATGTTTTGATTATTTATTACATCTATTTATATAATATATTGACCTAATTAGGTTTCACGCTTTACAAGAATAACTCTATGATCAAAGGTTTACAACTTGACCTTGATCTCCTAGTTTGCATGTTTACAATTAGTTAGACTGATTAAAACTATTACATATGCTTTACTTGTTCCTCAAGAAATGGTTTTATAGCTAAGCATAAAGCTATTTATAAAAATGAAGTGCTTTATGTGACATTTATCTCAGATCCACTTTTCTCGGGAATAAAACTGTCTCTTGGTAGACTGGTGCTCGGTGATGTCTCTATAGACATACTTCTCTCAGGTTTCTCTGTAGACTTTGCTCTAGGTTTACTCTGTAAACTGTCTGTTGGTGATAGTACTTTTAGTGATAACTTTGCTAGGATATTTTTGGTGACCATTGCACTTGTGTGTTTTGACAACCATTGCACTTGTATGTTTCGGTGACCTCTGTTCTTATCTGAATGCTTTCACTCGGTGATCATGTTACTGACGATTCAAAAACTATTTCCTTGTATACTAATGACAAATTATGATCACCAGCCATTCCTGACTAATGTGTGTGTAGACAACAAGCTCAATGTGCAAAAAATGGAAGAGCCTAAATTCTCCCAATCCCGAGTCACTGCATTCCCAGAAGATTTTTGGAAGAGTGATTTTCCATTGAGACCCCATGTTGTCATCACCAGAGTAGAGGATGTCTTTGCAAGGAGATATGAGGAATATTTTTAACATTTTGAATGTTAATTCAGTTATAGTAAACTATTTAAGAACTGGTTCATTATAAACTATTGGTTAAGGTTCTCATGTTTGCTTCATAATTACCAAAAGCATTTTTTTTTCTTACCAATGCTTGGCATTATTTCTTCTCTTGATACAAATTAGCCTTTTCAATCGCCCATCATTATCAACAAATTGTTTTGTCATCATACTTCAAAAAAAATTGGTTTTTCCTTCTTAAATTGTCTATATGGATAAAAGTATTATGTCAATGAAATTGATGAAAAATCACCTTTTAATGTAAAAATTGCACCAAATATTTAATTAATCATCAAAGAGTCCAAGAGTTACAAAATAAATTTTAAGAGGAAAACTTAGTCAACTCCCAAACTTATCTAGAAAAAAACAAGGGCCAAGCCATAAACTAAATTTTCATATGGGCATTGCCCAAAAACTACAAATAAATCCAAGAAATAGAAAGTATCCAAAGAGACAAAAGAAAGAGAAGCCCTCAAGCCGCCAAAGCAGATGAACAGGAAGGTAGAGGCTCTAGTTTTTCATTCCTATCTCCTCAACCTACAATGTGAGAGGGCTAGGGGTTTGGAAGTGTCCATCCATCTACATTTTCTTCATCCTCCTCCTTCTCATCTTTGCATGGGGAAATATCCAAAGAGATTCGAGGGAAATATTTCACCTAAGGTATACATGAGGCTCCACTAGTTGGCCAACTAGAGGTGGTTTCTGGTGGCCAAGTGGGTGCTGGTCAAGGTCCCCATGTAGAAGGGGAATCCCGATGGTGATTTGGAGCCTGTGAAAGATGACAAGAGTGACAGGGTGGAGGGGAATGTTGTCTTGGGGTCCGGGAGTGAGAATCTCTCCTCCGATTGGAACCATTACCTCCTTAGAACCACCCACAATAGTGGGAAGGAGTGCCAGAAGTAGTGCCAGGAGTGCCAGGAGTGCCAGGAGTGCCCCAGTGTTGAAGTATCTCCTGCAAATGAGAAACCTCAAGAGCAACATTATCTTCTTGAACTTGAATATGGAGCATTACATTATTACAAATACATGATTTAGCAAATAAGGATACATTAGTATCAATAAAAATATTTGAGAAAAGAACTAAATTTATTTCTTTCCAAATTATAAATAAAATTTCCATTCTGAAAGTGTGCCAAATTTGCAGGATAGGAAATTATGGAAGAGTTGGGTGATCGCCAAAAAGAATGAGAGGCCAAGTATACATGGAAGAGAGGAGTAAAGAAAAAAAAACTATGAATATAGATCTAATAGTTTTGTGCCCTCTGATAGAACTAGAAAAGGTGGAGAAAATATTCAGGCTAGTGACAGAAAGGGCAACAATGATTCAGAATATGAAGATAGTGAAGTTGAGAACCTAAAGGTAACCCTTGAAACAAAAGACACTAATTGAAATATGCAATTTTAGGTTCTGTAATAGTGGATCAAATAGTAATGAAACACAATCTCCAAGTATAATGAGAAGATTGGATATGCCATCTCCAATTCAAAACCTCTACACTAGGCAGTGGCGAGAGAGCCAAAGGTAGCCTTGTTGAGGTTGATATCTTTCAAAAGTTGTGTCTAGATACCATCGCCAACCCTTCCACCATGAAATGTGGCTAGTGATGCCAATCTTGTGCAAAACTTTTGGTGGCAAAAGAGAAACTAAAAGCTTAAAAGTCTCTTTGTCTTGGATAGAAAGACCAAAATGTGCACAAACATCCTCCCATTTGTGAATGGACATTGTCTCTCCATACAAGAGATCTTGAGGAGTGTGCAGGCCCTGATGATGGAGATGCAGAGCATGGAGACCTGGGACTCTGGCCAAAGGGAGACCTTGTATCCGAATTAAAGGTAACCATAGAAGATTTTGTAAGTTAAAAGAGATGTCATCATGGAAACCATAACCATGCCATTGTAACCATATCTTGGTAGCCTCCCATGCATGCCAAATGATTTTGGCCACAAAGGAACCCTATATTTGTACAAGTTCTATCATAAGAAGAAAATTATGAAAGCCCAAATCTTTCCATGTTGGATGATGCAAAGGAAATACAGAAGAAATAAAATGGAAAAATAAAATATTTCAAGCCTCCTCACCAGAAATGTTGTGAATTATCCACTTAACACAGAGAGATTAACATTGTCTTTTCGTGGAAATGAGGCCAAGTACACCAGAGTGTTTAGGGAGGCAACAATACTTCTAGGCAAGATGGTGAAAGCCATGGAATTGGGTATGCAAGGCCCATAAAAAAAATCTCTGAGAAGGTGCTCCAATCTGGCATAAGCTTCTTTTGAGGGAGACCATCAAGAAGAGTAATAGACATGTGTAACAACCAAAATATTGGAGCATACCTAAAATTTTCCCATGAGCAAGAGAGGTTTGGTAATCCAATATGCCAGCTTGCTCTCAATATTTTCCAAAACAACATTCCAAAGTTTGGTTGTCGAGCCATGAAAGGCAAATAGTATGCCAAGGAAATGGAAGACCTGACCATGTTGCATCTATTTCAAGTTATAGTGAAACATCCAATGTAGTGGTGGTAGGAAATAATGGCGAAAGCATAGAGTCTTATGCCATTGAATGGATGAACCAGATGCCAAGAAAAAATATCAAGGAAATGAAGAGCATGTTTCATGTTGGCTTCATCATCAAGGAGAGTGGGGAAGGAGTCATTGGAGAAATGCCCATTGACAAGATGGGAGGTAGAATTAGGCAAGGAAATCCCATGAGCATGACCAACAGAAATAGTAGAAGCTATCAAGTAACCAAAACCTTCTACTGCTAAAACATACAGAGCAAGAGCCAAGGGGCAACCTTCTCAAATAGATTGATGCAAACCAAAAGAAGAGGAATGATGACCATTGATGGTGATGCAAACATTAGCATCTGAAAAAATCATTTTAACAGAAGAAACAAAATGGGGACCAAACCTGTGAGGTCCGACCCCGACCCATCATAGCATAGCTGACATTTTCATATTTTGACTATCATGATGATACACTATTTTAATACATTAGACTTATTTGAATTGTGATTTCATATCATTAGACACTATGTGATGATCTTTACATTATGATGATGTTAGGATAAAATTTTATATGCTTTGTTTGACAGATCTTGATGATATGATATAGATGAAAAACTAAATTCTGAATCTTTTGTCTGGATCTTATATCGACACGTGAATTATGATTCAAAGTGAATTTGATGTCGATTCAATTTATATATGATGACTTTATTCTGAAAATGCTTTTAGGATACTTGTGATAGTTGAATTGAAAATATTACATAATGATGATATATAGCAATAATTGATGAGTACATGTATATGCATGTAGAAATTTAATTACAAATGTTGTTTTAATTTATGATGAATCTCATGAAATGCAAGTCGCTAATGGATATGTGTTTAATGTTATCAATAATTTTACATTGCTATATACATGGTTTCTTTCTCCAGCTACTGATATTTTGGTCGACTGTACAAGAAATTGACCATGGATTTAAATGCAGGGAATCAAGAATGGATCAATGTAAAAATAGTGAAAAGATAAGGTTAACTCTACGAAGAGATATAACCTCATTGTTATGTGTTTTATTTAGTAAACATGATGTTTGGATGTATTGTATGTTGCAAATTGTTTATATGCAGTTTATCCGATTCAGCATGCCATGTGTAATGTAATGTGATGTGTTTTATGTTGTGTCAATTGACACTTGTACATGTGAGTTGGCATGACCAAGTGAGTTAGAGTTGGATTAAACACTTACCCTAGACTCACCTTGTAGTGTCCCCATGTAGGGTTACTTGTTTGAGAAGTCAAAAGTGGAGTCTCATCATGTAAAATCGTAGGTTAACTCTAAGAGAGTTTTAGAGGGGTTAAATGGAGCACTGGGGTGGTTTGGGTTAAAATTAGCTAGCCCAATAGATGTACTATGGGTTAAGGGTTATTTATTTACCAATTAAGTGCCCAAAATTCATTTATGGCCTTCCAAAAAGTATTTTTTTTAGAGTGACGAATTTGAATTGGAGACAACTCCATCTCTTTCTCCCAATTTTGGTTTTCCTCTCATTAATGAGAGGGGAAAAGATGGAAGAAAATGACTAAAAAAATCTTTTCTCATTATGATGGGTGGGTGAGAGTTCCCTTTTAGTGGAAGTTTGGAAGAGTTTTTGGGTTGATTGCCCACTCTCCAAACTTGGAGACTTCTAGTTTGAGTTAGTGAGATTGAGAGATTTGGCTGAGGGAGGAAAAGCTAAGGAAGGGAAAAGACCATCTTCAAATTCATTCTTTCCATTGCTTGGAGCAATATTTGTGCTCTCTTTCCATGGGAGATTATGTTATATGTATTTGTGTTGTAGTATTGTAAATTCTTGCAGTATTTTAACTTGTGAAGTTGTATGCATTTTGTGAGTTCTTGTTTCTTCTTATTTTTTTGAATGTATGTATGTTTTGGGTGTGCAAGGATATACTCAATCTTGGGAGGGAAGAGCCTTGAGGGTAAAGGGATTTTGGGAATTTCCAATGATGTAGAGTCTCTCCTCACGGAGGAGAGGGATATGGCATGGAGTACGGGCTCCATGTTGCCATTATTTTGTTCTACAGTTTTGGGGGTCATAAAGGGAGAAATTTGTACATGTGAAATGAGAAGATTGAGATGTGTTCATGATCCTTGTGAAGGCATTTTTATATTATGTATTTTTATGGCTTCTCCTATTTGCGTTCATTTTCCACCTTCACTCCTTTTCATGGGTCCAAGGTGATCTATTGTGAAACCAAGGCTTTTGGGAGTTCAATTTTTTGTTATGGTTGTAGATATGTGTTTTCAAATGGTTATTTCCCATCCATTCTTGGTTCCCCAAGCTCAAGGGTGGAATTTTAAAGGCCTAGGTTGGGAGGTGAGCCTCCATAGTCAACCTCTTTGTATATTTGCAAGTTTTCTTTGTTTGGAATTATCGAAGAAAGAAAGAGAAAGCTTGGAAAGGAAGGATTTTATGTTAAAAACTAAATTGTGTAAATGTGAAAGCCTATGTGGCTAAGTCCATGTATTCAAGGCATTGTAGTAAAAGGGTGTATGGTATGGCTAAAGTTATATTCTTTTTTTAAAGAAAAAAATATGCACTATTTAACTTGTAGGTTGAAGAAAGTTATTTTGACTTTGTATAGTTAGTTGCTAATTTATAAGTGAATGTATTCAAAAGAAATATTTATAGAAGTTCTTATTTGAATTTTAGATGTTGTGATGTAGTTGTGTAAACTTCAAAAGTTTGGTATTAAGAAAGGTATCTTATCTAGTATTGTTGCTACTTTCGTGTAAAAAAAAACATAAAATTCTGATTTTTATATCAAAAAAATTAAAGGTTTATTTTCTGTATCTAGTTCCTTGAATTGAAAAGAAATTCTAATGCATTTGAAGATCTAGTTGCTGGTTATTTATTACCTATTTGATTTTCAAAGGAAAAATGA
>MU223600.1:826835-848524 GCA_018584345.1 Thuja plicata | reverse complement strand
AGAGGACTTAGAACATTCCACCTAAATGTCACCTTGTTAGAGGATTTATACAAATGACTGTTAGGTCAACCTTGTTAAAGGATTTTAACTGATACAATGGTTAGAAAGTAATCAACAGTTGTGATCTTATACATACAACTTACTTTGCAAATTTAGATCCAATTACAGCTCTAATGTTTGTTAGAAACACTGAGAAGGGGGGGGGGGTGAATCAGTGTTTGTCTATTAATTAATTTTCAGCAACATAAACATAAATCAAACATACATTGAATGAAGCTTAACATAAGAACTCATAACACATGATATGATTATGGGGAAACCTTGATCAGAGGAAAACCCCGATGGGAATTAGTACCCACAAATATTGTACTAGGTATAATGAACCTGTTAAAGTTCTTTTGCCCTGTTAGAAGAAGTCTTTACAATATGAGTACAATGACCTGGTTAAAGGTCTAATCCTATTAGGAGTCTTTTACAAAACCCTGTTAAAAGTATATGGCTCACTTACTAGGCTCACTGCCCAATAGGATGAAGGCTACAACCTTCTGAAAGATGATATACACTATATCAAAATGAACTATTGTGATGACACTGTTGTTTGATCAGTTTTGTGTATTCATGAATGCTCTTACTCTCTTAAAGAGCTATATCATAGACTAACTTCATCTTAATTCTCTTCAATATCTTCCTGTTGCATAATAATCAACACTTGTAACATATCTTTATATTACATACTTATATGTTCATATCCGAATAGGCGCGACGCAAAACAAAACTCTAGTCGGCCCTAAAACAAAATATACAACACTTTCGAACAAGTCAGCTCAAGCGTGTTTACTACAATGCTAATTACATTATTACAAACATATAACCAAAGGTGCTTAGCCATTACATTACAAAATAATTCATTCTGATCAAAACACTAGTCAGATTTCATGCTCTATCTTCTGGATTGCTGGTCTACTGATCTGCTTGTAACTTTGCCATACTATTATACAACATATATCTAAATGCGCATATGCTGACTCGATCTCTCGCATGTGCGCTGATGTGTTGATCGCTAAGTATCTTTGTCTGCCCTATTTTCCATACTTAGTCATTTTGTCTTTCATGACAGAAACCAAACATGACTTTGTTGCCATGATGACAACACAAAATGAGTCATGCATCCTCAGGAAGTCAACTTGCCAACAATCTCCCCCTTTGTCATTTATGGCAACAAAGGAATATGGCCAAGTTACTCAAAATGACTTAACATAAAAAATGACTGTATATCATAACATCTTATTGATATATACATAAACTTCTCCATATATACACATTCTATATTACTCCCCCTTTGACATTAATGACAAAGGTGTACAAAAACTTGTAATTCTTCTGCATAATTACTCCATGTAAACTTCAGGGTACACAATTTAAAGAGATTGGATCTCTTTCTGCCAAAATACTTTCATTGCATCAACAGTTTATAGATGCGCGCATAGGGCATAGGTCAGTTTCTCCATTTTCATTAGATCCACGCAAGGACCTTGATCATATGTCACCATGGTGTCATCAATCTATTTGATGTTCTCATTAAGGACTGCTAGAGATGGCTCAAGTGCATTTCTCAACTTGGTTTGTCTTATTCTTATCTTGTTGATTTCCAATTTTGCCTTCTCAATTTTATCCAACTGTCCTTGATAGACATTATTGCAAATGTTCATGTCTTGCACGGATGTTTCAATTGATTTTCTGATGCTATCCACCATTATTTCTGCCTCTTCTACCTTTTTAATGTGCTCAGAGGTGAACTTCACTCTATCCATGCAGTTAGTAATAACTTTCTTGCCTTTAGCTGCTAAATCTTTCCGTATGGATTGCCCAATCTTTAAGGATTTTTGTTCTAAGGTAAAATTCTTTACCAATTCATTCAATCTCTCCTTCTTATATTCATCTTCAGAATTTTAGTAGCAGAGTCTACTAAACTTGTAAAGTGTGATTTGAAGTTTGTCAAAATGTTGTCCACATCTTCAACTAATTGGACTTTGGCTACTTTCTGATCAGCAGACACTAAGTCATTCAATATGTTTACATTTTCCAAAAAGTGAGGGTTCCTCATAACTTGTTTCTCCTTTTCTTTTTCCATAGAAAGAACATTGATCTTGATTAGGTCTTCTTCTCCCCATGCATCTAGACTTGCTGAATCAGGAGTTAACCTTGACAACAATGAGGCAGATGGTTGAGTGTATGGTGAGAATATAGTGTTCTGACTGGTATCCATGCATTCAACTTTTACTGGTATCTCTCTTATTGGTGTCTCATCACCTTGAGTATCTTTTTATTCATTTATGTCAATTGGATCACTGGTGGGAACTTCATCTTGTTGTGCAGAAGTATCATCAATGCACATTTCTTCAATGCTTACAAATGCTTTATCAACTGTGTCCACGTCTTTGTCAGATGCTGTCATGGATATCTTGATGTTATAAACCACTATAGTATCTTTTGAGTCTTTTTTTGTATCAGAAGTTATTGTTACTATGGGTGTTGAAGCTTGTGGACCTGTCATAGGTGCTATCTGAATCACTAGTTCTGTAGCCTGTTTAGGAGGAGCTGGAGTAACCTTTGCTGAAGGCACCGTTGATGGATACATGTGTCTATCCATAAACACTTTTGCAAATGCCTTTTTAGTCTCCTTACCTATCTGTTCATACTCTTTTTTCATAATCTGTAAAGTCCTTGTCTTGGTTCTTGTTGACGGGGTTTTGCTGACTGGGTCCGCCAACAGTCATAAGTTGTCACCGAGTTCCGGGGAAATCGGCCAACTCCGACTGCAAAGGCTGTCCAGAGGAAAAGAATCCTCTGGGCCTTCAAGCACCTGGGTGTCGAGTCACGACGGTGCGGGGCTCGGTTGGTAGAGGTGACTATTTTCGAGGGGGATAGCTGGTTACTTCAACTCATTTCTCTAGAGATTCAGTACAGTAAGGGCTTCCCAGAGCATTCTACACTTAGAAAATAAAATGAAAAAGATCCTGCAGGGTTAGAAACGCTTATCTAACTACAGTCATGCTGAAATGTCCAGAGCATCAACAATACTCTGAAAGACTACACTAAATACCGAAGAAATACCCAACCATCAGTTAGCATTTTATCAGTAGCGAAAATAAAGAGGTCGTTAATCTACTTTAACATATCAGAGTAAAGGACATATAGAACGTTAAAACATGAAATACCATTAACTCAGAAGCAGGGACGCTAACAACATCATTGCCAAGAATCCTTCCTTCTTCATTAATATTTAGTCCAGCAAGCACTAGTGCGTGATACAATAGTCGCTCCAGGGGAGCATCTAACTACCAAGAACAGAACAATAGAGCATTGAGCTCTGCAACTAAAACTAGAAATCACTTTGCTATTTCTTATGGACAACAAAATCATCAATTTTCCCGACCCTTGGAAATGGGTCGATTTGCCTATTTATACAACTCTTCGCTAACCCTAACCCTATTTTACACATTTCAATAAAATACCATATCCGGGGGCCGGTACTACCTGCGCCACCCTACAAAAGACCTAGAGATGGAATAGGTCTGTCATGTCAGAAGAATAAGATAAGAATATACATCGGAAGAATCGGTCTTGAGAAGAGAGCCAGAGATGAGAAAGAAGGAAGTAGGTCTTTCAAGGACCGAGGCTACATGCCTCATAAATGGGAAATATGGCACCCTATCTCCAATGTGCCAGGTGTACCCTTGAGCAGTGCCTCAAGAAGACCACCCTGTCAGAAGGCCAACTACCGAGCTGACGCCCCTTGATGTGTCCAACTACCTTCTGACAGTCTTATTAACCACTTCTGAAAGTGACCGCTTAGCCTCGAGGACCGGGACACGGATCACTTTAAAGAATACAAAAATTTTAGATCCGGGACTCCGGGATCTGGGAACTTATGTCCCCAAAAGGATAAAGAATACTTAATGCTCAAGATTCCCTGACTCCCGGAGAACGCTCAAGGCTGTTTATTATCATTGAAGGCCTGAAGGAGGTGGAAAATACCATCCTCGTCGATCTTTTTTAGGCTGGCCCTTCTATGTCTAGCCACATCAACTAGTTCCCCCAGGTCTGGAATATTATTTCTGAACTCATCTGCCATCCTTGTAACATCATGGCCTTTAAGCACCATTTTGGTAAGTTTTGTCATTTGGGCCCCATCCCTCCCCTCCGGGGATTGATACCGAGATGCCATCATTTCATCAAAACTTCCCAAAACTGACTCCTCTGGGGTATAAGTATCTGTATTAAGAGGATCCACCCCGGAAGCCTTTATTACATATGACTTGTACAAATTAGAAGAATACTTCATTGTATTTACCTTTTCCTGTAAGGACTCTACCAGTTGCTTGGTTACCTCTAATGTGAGGTCCAGTCTGGAGTGCTGAGCCCTTACGAAATCAAATGATTTCTCACCCAGAATTCCAGATTCAGAAATTATGTCTTCCCCCAAGGTGAGGAGCTCTTCGAGTTCTACATTCCACGCCTGGTAATTCTCAGCGTCACTCTCCCATTGATCAATCAGTGATTCTTCCTGGTGAATAACCTGTCGGCCCATATATAAATCTGGGAGAGTGGACGCTAGGAAACGCCGGGTGTTTCCTATCTGTAGAGCGACCCATTTGTTTGCTGCTTGGGCCTTCTTTTTCATTACTCGTAGGGATTCTATGTCACTCTGTGGTAATTCCTCTGATATGGAGGTCTCTAGAGGAGCGGCATTGAGGGGTCGGGCCAGCTTTGTAAGCAACCCCATAAGGTTTGCATTCTTCTCTTTCTCAGCTTTGAGCCTCTGGGCCTCCTTTTCATATCGGGCCTCCACTGCCCTTGCTGCCTCCTTTAGCAGGTCTACTTCACCCTGCTTTCGCGATATTGTAATCTATGGGATCTGCAGTCGCTTCATCAGCGTCTGGGGGAGGCGTTGCCACTACTGCAACTGTTTCTCTGCTCGACCCAGTCTGAAGGGTATGAACTGTCCGACCCTTCTTTGCTTTTGGTGGGGCCTAAGCTAAGGCCATCATTTCGGCCAGGGAGAGAGGGATTGTCGGAGCGGATTGGGATTTTCTTTTTCTATTTTCTGCCATCCATGGAGGTGGGAGAGGTGGCCTTCCCGCTAGAGTTTGTTCTTCAGATTCTCTCCCGGTGTCCGGTGGCGGCTGCTCCTTTTCAGCATATACTTCCTTTGTTCCTCTCCCTGTCGGTACTTCTTCTACAGCAATCTCCTTTTCAATTTCTATCTCCTCAGTCTGGTCCCAGATGTCAATTGATGTGTCTGGACCCTGGCCGACTTCTTCGGGGATTTCTTCTTCATGCTGCCCTTCTTCTTCTTCCTCATTTGTTGGCAGTAGGGGAGGTATCAGGCCAAGATTTAAAGTTTGGGCCGCTGTGATTACCTGCCTGAAGGTTGCCCCTGGGAGTGGCCTTGGGAACGTGGCGGCTGGGGTTACGGTTTATCCCGAAGGTCTGGGTCTGGGTTCCCTAGCGGATGCCATCTATTCACTTGGTGGTTGTTGGTCCACTCCTGGAACTTGCTCCGTTTGGACCCTGAAAACAATCTCTGGTTTTGGCCTCTTTTCTTCTGTCTGCTGCTCTTCTTGTTCTGCAGCAATCTCTTGTTTGAGGTCTTCTGAGTCCACAGCCCCTTGTTCTTTTTCTGGGACTTCGGTCTCCACTTGTGCGTAGCCCTCTTGCAGATTTTTGAACTCATCAGCTGCAAATACGTTGAACTCCTCCTCTAGAGGGGGACTGGCTGGGACCCCTGCCTGTTCCTCTTCTTTCTCCGGTTTCGGGGAACTTGAAGAAAGGATTTCCACTTCTTTTGGGAGGGATGCCCTTGGCGTTGGTTCTGCCTTCGGCTGTGCAATATGCTTTCTCTTCCTCCAGGTGATTAGAGGCGGCCCCGCATCAGCAATTGCTGCTGCCTCCATGGGATCCACCCCCGTTGCCTTGACCATTAAGGCTGCCAATGACAGGGAGGATGGAGGACGAATTGGTCCGGCCATTAGTGGGGGAGTGGCCAGCCTCGTAATTAACTGCTCCCTCATTTGCTGGGAGGCTGCCACAGATTTCTTGATCTGCTCCTGAATGGGGACTTCCTGCACGGAGGGTGTTGTAGCTATCCCCTTTCCCATATCTACACCTTGTGCGGAAGTCCCGGCCCCCGGGGTCAATTTTGGTACCGGTGGTGGTGTCACCCTTGGTGCCGGTTGGGCTGCCCGGCGAGCACTCCTGAGGCATGCCTTCTTAAAATAGGCATGAATTCTCTTGACTACTTCCCGAGTGAAGTCGTCGATTGTGGGCCCCTCCTGGGCGGCCCAATTTATTGTCGGCAGTCGCATTTTCTCGATCCCCTTCTCTTTGTACTGGGGGTCTATGGTGGGGGCAGCATCAGAAAAGCCCAGAGGGTATCTCTAGAGCTTTAATTCCTGCATCATTCCGGCTATCATTCTGATGTAATGCCATCTTTGCACATCCATGTCATCTTGGCAATCTACCCAGAAGTCCTCCATGTGTATTTGGTGGGGCTCCGAAGCCCGGGGCAGTGCCGTTGCAATTCGGCCATGCGGATCAAAATTCCTCCGCGCCAGATAAAATTTTTGCAAGTTATAACATTTTAGTTCATTGTCTGCCTCCCTCGCGGTGGCCAGACTGCAGGTGTAGTTCCCACAGGAGATTGGGAATGAGATGTTTGGGACCTTCTTGTGGGCCAAGAAGGTATGCAGCTCAAGCATTTGTCTGCAATACTCCAGCAGCACGATCTTGTCCCCACAATGCTTGGGTAACAAGTAGGGTTTTCCAGAGAAGCCGACGACCCTAATATATGTATGCTGCTGAAATTGGATATAGTAGTGCCCATAACTACTAACCAATTTTATTTCCTCAGTGGATAGGTAGTTTCCGGCATCCCGGGTGGGCGTGAGCAGATGGTAGTAAATGAAGGAATCGTTTACCCAGCAGTAACTGGGGAAGCTGGCCTCCCATTGAATTTTTGGGAAATGGTCCCACGGTGCTTTTTGTCCAAGGCCAAGCCTGAGAATGCCATCTATAAGCAGGCCATTGGAGTGGGGCCTCTGTTTGGCCAAAGCCCAAAAAACATAAGAATTCATATAGAATTTCTTCTTCTCGTTCAACTGTAGAAACTGGGAGTCGACATGATTGGAGATAATTGTCGCCCAGTCGAAGAACTCTCCCTTAGTGGAGATGCCCAATAGGAAGTAGTACATCCATTTTGAAAATTCTTGGGTGGAGGGTTTCCCAAATACCCGGGCCAATGCTATCATCCCCATCTGGATGCTCTCCTTGAATTCAGAGCGGGGGATATCTATCTTCATTCTCTTTGGGTCCCTCTTCAGGACCTTGAGCCAGTTGGTGTTCATGTACACCTAGGCGGCGTCCTCCAGTTGATTGAATTGTTTCAAGGCCTCAGTCCTTGTAACCACTATGGCCCTGTCAAATTGTGGGGTACCCAGGCCTGCTTGGAAAGTGACTGGGTCGAGGGACACCAGTGGAGTGGGGTATCCTGTGGGTTCTGTAGCTGCGAGCATGACGGCCCAGACACAAGAGTTATAGTTGGCAGCCAGGGTTAGAACAAGCTCCGGAGACTGCATGGAGCATGGGAAGCAAGCTGCTCGAAGGATTTTGGAACCTCCGTTGTTGGTTGCTAGTTTGTCTCCAGCCTGTCGCTGGATGTGCATTATCTTTACCAGGGCCTGCATTTCTGCCTAGGTCCCGACACTGGCGTCGGTCATCAGTTTCACCCCGGACTCAATCTTTGAGCCCACAATCTCATTATAGTACACAAAATTCATGGTGAGGGGAAGCTTTGCTAGGGCCTTCTCCATTTTTGACTTTGCTGCTGCTCTGCTCTCGGTTGTAGTTGGTAATTCTGGACTTCCGGGAGGAGACAATGCAGATGCCTCAGACATGTTTGTAAGATGAAGTCCGGACCTACGAGACAAAGCGACCGTCAGAACATACTTATTAAAATTAAAACAATTATTCTGGGGTCCAGAGATCTTACCACCGTGCCATTTGCTTTTCCTGAAAAGTTAGTTTTATGCAAAGGTATCTGAAAAGCAAAACATAAACTTAATGTTCATTATATATCCGGGTCCGGGAAATTTTATCACACTTCAGGAAGACATAGGATGAATGGTGGAAAGAGGCCCGAGGCCCGGAGATCTTACCACCGTTAGCAAAGAAGAATGTGGAGGTGGGTCTACGTGGACACCATGTGCGTTAGCATTGAATGGATGTGATGGCAATGACGGCGGAGCCAACTGTTTGAACGCGCGAAAAAGGAAAGCCACTTGGCTGGAAGTAATTGCATGCATGAGAAATAAATGGGGGCTCTGATAGCCTTGATGGAGGAGAGAGAAAACCACCTGTCTGAAACCGGCTAAGAGCCGAGTTTCAAACAGGTGGTTTTCTGCCTCGAAGCAAGCTTGGAGGCAGAAAACCAGAAGTGAAGGCGACTCGACCAACTTGTCAAGTCACCTGGAAGGATATACATAGAGTCGAGGGGTATATACATAGAATAGAGGAGATATATATGGGTTACGTATAGATATACACATATATACATGAATATACACACGGGATGACTCCCGCGGGAAAACCAGACAAGGCAGGAACAAGATACACATAGCCATTTACATCATTTACATGCTATTTATAGACTCCACATTATTTACAAGTAGACTCTTATTTACAAGATTTACATCATCTACAGGAAAAAAACCGCTGCACAGAGGGTGGACAACCCTCTGGCAGAGCCGACCCACCAACAGGCGGCAAAAACCAAAAGATAACAGAACAAACACGACAGAGAAACAAAGAAAAATGAAATAAATGAAACCTAGCAAACCCAAAGACAAACCAGAAAATGGAAGCGAAACAGAGAGGAGAAAAGGCGAAACACCAACTTGAAAATGCAGAAGGCGGAGGAAAGGAGGGATTACCAAAAGAACCCTGTAATAGCTCGAGTCGTTAGGCTGCCAAGATCACCACCACGAAGCACTCGCGTATGTCTGAGAACAATAGAAGGTGTTAAGCTTTGATTATCACAAATTCTCTGTAAATGCTCTGCTAATCACTTTGAAAATGCTCTATTTCACTCTAAGTGCTCAAAGGTTTTAATCGCGGTAAGTGTGAAAATGATAGGTAAGTCTATTTATACCCGCGGTGAAAAGTAATCCTCCTCCTTCCGGAGATTTCAGGTCAGGCGTGACCTCGGGACTCCGGACCTGGGGATTCCTTACGATGATATTCTTAGGACTTAAGAACATCATAGAAAAAAATCCTGGAGTCTAAAATCCGGCTTCCAACAAAAGACAACCTCCGGGATCCGGGATCCCGGAGGGGAAAACCAAACCAAGAAAACAACACATGCCGGGAAAGAAAACCCCGGAGAAAGAAAGCAAAAAGGAAAAGAAAGACAAGGCAAAGCCGTAGCAAAAAGAAAAGCGAAAGAAAGAAGAAAAGAAGAAAAAGTGGGACCCAACATTTTGCACACAAAATGTAGGGACAGGGAAGCAGGGCATAACAAATGGTGACTATCTGGGACAAATGCCTTAGCGCATTTGAGAACCATAGAACCTCTGGTTAGCACAACCGAAACAAATCCATCTCCAGAAGTGTTTGACAAGCAGAGAGTAGCATATCGGAGGGAACCTGACCACATAGGAATCAGTCCGTAGCCTTTCATCAGTAATGTCGTGTGTGCTTTGGAAGGAAATCAAGCCGATGACCTCTGGGAGGAATAGAGAAGCGGCGCTAGTTACATCAAACCAGTCATCAATTTGATTACTTCCCCTCGGAGACCGGAGTTTCATCCTGCTCATCCTCTTACTATTTTATTTATTTCCAGGTGGGTAAGGCGATACTTCTTTCACCATTGAGCCTAAGCTTAGCTAAATTCAAATGGCGGTACTTCTTTCACCTATCCACCTATATTTAGATATTCGAAGAGGATAAAACTCTGGACCCGGGAAGAATTTCTTTGGATTTTCAGATGTGGATCAACCAACCAGTACAGCTGATCTACGCTCGACGTGTTTGATTACTTGTTCCTTATATTATTATTGTTCACTGATTGCCAGACTCCCGGAGACCACCAAATGGAGATTGCTCTAAAATATGCCATAACCTGTAAAACAATCCCGGAAACTGGGTCGGTTCCACTGTGATAAAGATAGATTATAAAGTTCACCACGCCGGAGGCATTGCACCAGAGGCCAAAGTTATGCAAAGCATTCCAGTTCCTACAAGGTGGAGAAAAACGCCGGGACCAAAATAAAGCCGAAAGCGAAAACAAAGACAACAAAAACAAAAAGGAGACTGCCCCAGAGGACAGCCAACAAGACTATTTACAAGGGGATATTTACATATAATAAAATTTTGGACAAACTTACCCTTATTCAAAGTAATGCTTGAGAAACTGCCCATTCACAGGAAATGTAACAGGTTCTCCAGTCAAGGTGTTAAGGCGATAAGTATTTGCCCCGCAGATTTCTGAAATTAAGTATGGTCCGAGCCAGAGCCATTGGAACTTGGTGTGCTTTCCTTTCTTCTCCCGGGCCTTATCCCACAACAGGACCAGATCCAAGATCTGAAAATCCTTGTATTGGGCTCTTCTGTCAAACCATCATTTTACCACTACTTGGTGATGCGCAAAATGTTCAAGGGCAGCGTCTCGCTATTCTTCCATTCAAACCAGATTCAAAAGATGAACCTCCACAATATTGTCCCTGTTGTTAAATTCCTGCATGAACTGCAAAACCAGGATTTGTAAATTGACTGGGAAACAAGGGTTCTGGCCATAAACCAGGTGGAATGGTGACATCCCCAGGGCGGCCTTAATACGAATACGATCCGCCCAGAGGGTGAACCTCATCTTTTGGTGCCAATCCTAGGGATTTTGTTCTAACAAATGTTTGATCACCTCAAGCAGATTCTTATTTATTGATTCAGCAACGCCATTCCCCTGGGGGTAATAATTGCTGGAGAACTTCAGTGTGATCATTCGATTGTAGGTCCATTCGAGTAATTGTGTGGAAGAAAACGCTGGACCATTGTCACATACTAAAGCAAAGGGCATTCCAAACCTTCTGAGGATGTTTTCCTCCAAAAACTTGATAACTACGTCCGGCGTGTTGTGTTTGCAAGGTATAGCTTCAGACCATCGAGTACAGTAATCAGTCGCAGTGAGGATATATCGGTGGTTGGCAGACGATTTGGGGTTGATTTCCTCGATGAAGTCAAATGCCCACTAGGCAAAGGGTCTAGCCTCGTAGACTAGTTGCAGAGGCATGGCTGGGTTACGCTCATGATGTGCTGCAGTTTGGCAAGTATGGCATTTCCTGACATGAGCGTAAATGTCCTTGAAGATATAGGGAAAATAGTATCTAGCCCAAAGGATCTGATGGGCAGTGGCATCGACTGAACCATGCCTAGTTCCAAACTGTCCATGGAATTCATCAATTATTTTCACAGCTTGGTCCCTGTCGATGCACCGGAGGTACACCCCCTCATAGTTTCAGCGGTAAAGCGCAGAATTTTTAATCATGAAGTGGGCGCTTCTCATCCGCAAGGCGCGGCGTTTGTGGGGAGGTAATCCCTCTGGGCATTTTTTGTTTAACAGCAAGTACACCAGATTGGTATACCACGGGTCTTGGGTAATGGACTCCACCGTATAAGTTTGACATTCTATGTGGGGAGTCTCTTCTGCCATCGTTCGACTTAGTCCCTAGCCTCGGACTATTTTCATGGGCTGCATCTCTAAGTCATATTCCTGGAGGATGGCCATCCATTTCCCCTGCCTTTCGCCCAACTCACTCTGCATCAGCAGAGATTTGACAGCCTAGTCCGGGATGATAGCATGCTCTTTGCTCCGAAGAATATAATGCCAAAATTTCTTCATGGCATGAACCAAAGCAAAGGCCTATTTTTCTAGCGATGAATACCGGACTTCGGCATTTTTAAAGGGGGAACTCATGAAAGCAATTGGTCGTTCCTCCCCTTTAACCTTTTGGGTCAATACTGCCACGGCAAAATGTGGCGAAGCAAACGAGTATATGTAAAATAGGAGGGAATAGTCCAGACTAGCCAGGACAGGTGCCTCCGTTATGGTCTGTTTGATCTGGGTGAACGCCAGCTTTGCTTCAGGACTCCACTCAATTTTGGTATCCCTTTTCATCATTTCATTGAGTGGTTTAACTATTTTTGCAAATCCTGTGATGAATCGTCGCACGAAGTTGATTTTTCCTAAGAAGGATCGCATTTATTTCTTGCTACCAGGCATCTGTAAGTTCAGCAATGCTTCGACTCTATCAGGGTCTATGGATATTCTGTTTTTAGAGACGATATGCCTGAGCAACTTCCCTTCGGTGACCCCGAATATACACTTCTTGGGGTTGAGGGATATTCCATACCAGCGACACCTCTCGTAGATCTGAGCGAGGTGGGTGGCGTGATCATGCCTGTCCTGGGAGAAGACGGTCAAATCATCCATGTAGATGATTATTCATCAATTTAAAAGGCCCTCAAACGCAATGTCCATAGCCTTTTGAAATGTAGCCCCCGCATTGATCAATCTGAAGGGCATTCTTCTATACGCAAACGTTCCCCACTTGGTGGTAAATGTTGTTTTCTCTCTATCCTCATACTTAACCATGACCTGGTTGTATCCTGAATATCCATCTAAGAAAGACATCATCTGAGATCCGTTTACTATCTACAGCACCTCATCCAAGGAGGGGAGAGGGTAATTATCTTTTTTAGATGCCTTGTTTAAATTTCAAAAATCTACGCAAAGGCGGATCTCACCATTCTTCTTCCTAACTGGGACCAAGTTGGCAACCCATGTAATGTGCCGGATTGGAAAGATTATCTGGGCTGACAATAGTTTTTCTACCTCTTGACAGATCAGAGGCTCTATCAGGGGGTTGACCGGTCCTTGCTTCTGCCGAAAGGGCTTAGCGTCTGGTTTCAGGGGGATAGTGTGGGTCATGATGGATGTGTCATACGTCTTTAAATCTTCATATCCCTAGGCAATTACATCAATGTATTCTCGGAGAACCACGAGAATCTTCTCCTTTTCCTCAGGGGAGTAGGAGGTACCAATGTGGATGATCTTTTCTTCACCGGGCTGGCCAATGTTAACCTTTTCAAAATTTTCTCCCTCAGGGGAGGATGATACCTTCTCACGGGCCCGAGGTTCCGAATCAAAGATTCATTCTAATGCAACCATCCCCTTAGGGATAGTGTTGGTGGGCAAGTCCATGATCCCATCGTCTTCTTCAACCTACCCAGTATCATCATGGTCTCGTTCCTCCACTATCTGATCCTCAAAAACACCAACATTGGCCATGAAGGCCAGAATATGTTGATCGTCCTCAAAAACCTGAAAGTGAGTGACATTATCTAGAATGGAGGGGGTGGGGACCATCTCAACTGAAAATCTTCAGAGTCGTGAGCTGGCCATCGGCTTAAGTGTGCTGGCAGAAATGGCTAGGGCATCCAGGACATAGTTCCATCACTGGGGAATGAGGTCAATGCCAAAGGCATCGAAATCTTCAATAAGGCTCCAAGCCCGGTTGTAGTATGCGGCCAGCCTTTTGTCATGACATGTGTATTGACTCTGGACTTGTTTAACAACCAACTCCGAATCACCCAGAGCCCGGAGGCGGGTGATACCTTTCCTTAGTGCGAATAGGAGTCCAAGGACCAAGGCCTCGTACTCCGTGACATTGTTTGTATAGTTAAACTACATCCTATAGGACATGAGGAAGGATTTCCCTTGGGGGTTGATTAATTCTACCCCAGCCCCACAGCCCTATTTGGATCGGGACCCGTCGGACTTAAGGGTCCATAAGTCATTGTTTGTAATCTGGGGCTGGGGACGGAGAGTTCCCTTTGGATTATCGCTGGGAGACTTGGGCATTTTCTCCTGGACTACCGACGTGAGAGTAGAATTTATCACCGGAGGCGTTTCGATTTGTGATTCCTTGGGGAACGGTACCAAAGGAGTGCATCCTGTAGGAGTACTGGGTCCCGGGGGATCGGTTGTATGTTCACTCTAGAAGATATCGAGTTGCCAGGTAGCGATCGATAGACATGGTTCACACTCATGCTCTGAATGTTTTTGGTAATGCACTCGGCACCATGTGCCAGATAGGAGTGTGGCAAGGGTCGTTGTGGGGCCCTCAGAGTTAACTTCAACTTTCACCTTTTCTTCCAAGTCTTGTGCTCTTTGCGACACTACGGGGTCCTCTCCGGGGATGAAATCAAATGTTAAGATTTCAAGAGGTCGATACACCCCCAGAGAAGATTCAGAGAAAAGGACTTCATTGACCCTCCCAACTTTGGTAAGGGCATGTTTCATCCGAGGTTCACTTTCAACCTAGATCTGATTGGATTCTCCTTCCCACGGAAGCCACAAGTGGGTGAAGTCGGTCGAAAAGTATCCATTCAAGGACTTAGACCAATTCTGACTCAATAACATCCCGTAAGTCTCTGGGATATCCACCACTTGGATGTCAATGATGCTGGCTATCCTGGGGTCCTGGATAAGATGTATCTAGACATTCTTCAATTCCCCCACCATTTTTATAGCAGTTTTATCCAGTTGGATTACTGCGCCATTAGACGGGGTGGGGTGGAGTCCGAGCTTCTGACAAATGGATAGAGGCATGATGTTACCTAAAGCTCCGGAGTCTACCAAGTAGTTGTGTATATTTTTGCCGTAAATGTTTAGGCCTAGTAGGAAGGGAGGATCCTCATTATTTCCCCGGAAGACAGCCACATTAGCATCTTCGAATGAGACAGTCTTGGGTGGGCGGCTAGCTGCTTTCGGGTTCCCTAAGAGCTTCAGAAGGGACTTCTTCTGCTCGGGACAATTTAACAGAACCTCCATCAAGGTCATGGAGGTGGTGGTCTGTTCTAACGCCTTTGTGATATCAAATCTTCCTCTGGGAACTGGTGATTTTCCTCCGTGAGATCTTTTGCTTGGCTAGAGCTAGGACCTTTTGGAGGGACGGGTCGATCAGTTGCATTGCTCCGGGGAGGAGTATCTTTGGTAGGAGGTATAGGCGTGTAAGCTGGTCCTTTACCCGCCTGGCTCCGGGTGTTGTATGGAGCCCGCGGGTTAGTAAAGGCGTTGGCCTCAAAGGGTGGAATGGATTCATCAAAGAATCCCTGTAGTTCAGATTCTTCTTCATCTTCCCCGGAAGTACCGAAGAAGATGGTATCACAGGTGAAGGCACTGTGGGTTTGCTCTTGGACAAGGGGCTCTGGGGGAGCGGTATCATGCGATTGCTGCCTGTCCAGCTGGGAGATCATTATGACTTTCTCCAAAGTGGCACAATTCACTTCATTGTGCAAACCTGTATCGTGCAGCCGACACCAGTTAGTCATGGGTTGGAAGTCTGCGACTGGCGTAAAATGGGATGGTCTAGCACCATTCTGGTTGGTGTTTTGGTTCGGAGGTGGGCCTCTGGTGTTAGCGTTATTATTCCATTGTTGTTGGTTGGATTTAGGCCCGTTGTTGAAGTTTCTCCCCCCGACGTTGTTGTTTCGTTGGCCGGAGAAGATATTTCCTCTCTGGGAATTTGAATTTTGGGGTAAGTAGGACCCCGCCTTCAGTTGACCCATGTCCATAGTCAAATTGGACAGCATTCGACGGAGGGATTCGACCTCGGCAGTCAACTAAGTGTTAGCGTCACAATGGGATGGCTGTGGCTGTTGTTGGCTTCCCGGGAAGGCAGCAGGATTAGCCAGAGTCGAGGGCGGCAATCCTCCAGCCGTGGATGACTGGAAGAATGGCACTCCAAATGGTTGCGTATGAGTCTATTGTGTCTGCTGCGGCTGATTCCAAGGGAAGACTTCCAGACCTGGTGCAATCTGGGTCTGGGAGGGGTAAACATATTGCATCTTTTGGTCTATTAAAGGTTGCGGGGGATTCACTGCCATTGAGGGGGTGCCTATTGCCAGATTAGGATTGTAACCCCCAGCATAAGCAGTTCTGCCAGGGATCATATTGAAAGGCGTGTTTTGTCCAATCCCGCCCGGCGATTTGTTGAGACCGCGGGACAACTCTAAGGCCAGGTTGTAGACTTTTTCCAAGGTATCCCGCTCGCCCGGGGCAGTTGTTCTCCAAAGGAGGGTGGCCCAAAAAGGGTCCATCACATTAAGGTATGTCTGTATGGTGACGTCTGGCGATGGGACAAAAGGGCCCGTGCACCACTTTAGGGCACGCTGGAACCTATGCTTGAATGCTGCGAGAGGTTCATTGGGTTCCTTTCTAATGGAGATGAACTAGCTGTGGGACCAAGCTGGGTCCACATGCACGCGAAAGGCAGCGAAGAAGGTGTCCTCCATATCCTGCCAAGTGTTGATGGAGTTGGCAGGTAAGTTCAGGTACCAATTCAACTCGCTTTGTCCTAAGGACAGGGGAAACATGCGGGTCACAACATCCTCTTGTTGGATCCGGTGTCGATTCATGGCATCTTTGTATGCCTGTAAATGTTCTTCTGTGGTTCGTGAGCCTAGGTGCTCATATCGTGGGCAAATCTTCTCCGGGTGGGAGGGTAAGTCATTGATTACGCCTGGAAAAGTGCCCATTGGGGACCCAGTGTTTCCAAAATATGCGGCCATTGGGGGAACTATATGTTGGGTAGTTTGGGTATTGGTTCATGGGACTGTCTAGGGAGTTTGGGTATTCGAAGATATGGTAGATCCCCAGACAACAGTGGCTGGTAGGACTTTAGTGGTCTGCTTCTTTTGAGCAGGAGGCTCAAGTTTGACAAACCTTCTGGGATTCGGGGTAGACCTAAGGATTCTTTCGAATTTAGCTAGGGAAAAAGACCCAATCCCACTAAAGGCTTGTCTCCTAAAACTACAACTCGGGGAACTCTCAGAAGGTGTGAAATCGGAATCTTGGGAGGGGAATGAGTTCATGCACTCCTTCTAGCGCCAGTTTCTGTTGACGGGGTTTTGCTGACCAGGTCCGCCAACAGTCATAAGTTGTCACCGGGTTCCAAGGAAATCGGCCAACTCCGCTTGCAAAGGTTGTCCGAAGGAAAAGAATCCTCCGGGCCTTCAAGCACCTGGGTGTCAGGTCACGATGGTGCGGGGCTCAGTTGGTAGAGGTGACTATTTTCGAGGGGGATAGCTGGTTACTTCAACTCATTTATCCAAAGAGTTAGTATAGTAAGGGCTTCGCAGAGCATTTTACACTTAGCAAATAAAATGAAAAAGATCCTGCAGGGTTAGAAACACTTATCTAACTACAGTCATGCTGAAATGTCTGGAGCATCAACAATACTCTGAAAGACTACACTAAATACTGAAGAAATACCCAACCATCAGTTAGCATTTTATCAGTAGCAGAAATAAAGAGGTCATTAATCTACTTTAACATATCAGAGTAAAGGACATACAGAATTTTAAAACATGAAATACCATTAACTCAGAAGCAGGGATGCTAACAACATCACTGCCAAGAATCCTTCCTTCTTCATTAATATTTAGTCCAGCAAGCACTGGTGCGTGATACAATAGTCACTCCAGGGGAGCATCTAACTACCAAGAACAGAACAATAGAGCATTGAGCTCTGCAACTAAAACCAGAAATCACTTTGCTATTTCTTATGGACAACAAAATCATCAATTTCGCCGACCCTTGGAAATGGGTCGATTTGCCTATTTATACAACTCTTTGCTAACCCTAACCCTATTTTACACATTTTAATAAAATACTATATCCAGGGGCTGGTACTACCTGCGCCACCCTACAAAAGACCTGGAGATGGAATAGGTCTGTCATGTCAGAAGAATAAGATAAGAATATACATCGGAAGAATTAGTCTCGAGAAGAGAGCCGAAGAGGAGAAAGAAGGAAGTAGGTCTTTCAAGGACCGAGGCTACATGCCTCATAAATGGGAAATGCGGCGCCCTATCTCGAATGTGCCAGGTGTACCCTTGAGCAGCGCCTCAAGAAGACCACCCTATCAGAAGGCCAACTACCAAGCCGATGCCCCTTGATGTGTCCAACTACCTTCTGACAGTCTTATTAACCACTTCTGAAAGTGACCGGTCAGCCTCGGGGACCGGGACACGGATCACTTTAAAGAATACAAAATTTTTGGATCCTGGATCTGGGAACTTACGTCCCCAAATGAATAAAGAATACTTAATTCTCAAGATTCCCCGGCTCCCAGAGAACGTTCAAGGCTATTTATTATCGTTGAAGGCTTGAAGGAGGTGGAAAATACCATCCTCGTCGATATTTTTTAGGCTGGCCCTTCTGTGTTTGGCCACATCAACTAGTTCCCCCAGGTCTGGAACATTATTTCTGAACTCATCTACCATCCTTGTGGCGTCATGGCCTTTAAGCACCATTTCGGTAATTTTTTTCATTTGGGCCCCATCCATCCCCTCCGGGGATTGATACAGAGATGCCATCATTTCATCAAAACTCCCCAAAACTGACTCCTCTGGGGTATAAGTATCTGTATTAAGGGGATCCACCCTAGAAGCCTTTATTACAAATGACTTGTACAAATTGGAAGAATACTTCATTGTATTTACCTTTTCTTGTAAGGACTCTACCAGTTGCTTGGTTACCTCCAATGTGAGGTCCAGTCTGGAGTGCTGAGCCCTTACGAAATCAAATGATTCCTCACCCAGAATTTTGGATTCAGAAATTATGTCTTCTCCTAGGGTGAGGAGCTCTTCGAGTTCTACCTTCCACGCCGGGTAATTCTCGGCATCACTCTCCCATTGATCAATCAGTGCTTCTGCCTGGTGAATAACCTGTCGGGCCGTATATAGATCTGGGAGAGTGGACGCTAGAAAACACTGAGTGTTTCCTATCTGTAGACCGACCCATTCGTCTACTGCTTGGGCCTTCTTTTTCATTACTCACAGGGAGTCTATGTCGCTCTGCGATAATTCCTCTAATGTGGAGGTCTCTGGAGGAGTGGTATTGAGGGGTTGGGCCAGCTCTGTAAGCAACCCCATAAGATTTTCATTCTTCTCTTTCTCAGCTTTGAGCCTCTGGGCCTCCTTTTCATATCGGGCCTCCACTGCCCTTGCTGCCTCCTTTAGCAGGTCTACTTCACCCTGCTTTCCCCTTTTTCCCAAGGATACCTCTGCGATATTGTAATCTGCAAGATCCATGGTCGCTTCATAGGTGTCTGGGGGAGGCGTTGTCACTACTACAACTGTTTCTCCACCCGGCCCAGTCTGAAGGGTATGAACTGTCTGGGCCTTCTTTTCTTTTGGCGGGGCCTGAGCTAAGGCCATCATTTGGGCCAGGCAGAGAGGGACTGTCAGAGCGGATTGGGCTTTTCTTTTTTTGTTTTCTGCCAGCCATGGAGGTGGGAGAGGTGGCCTTCCCGCCAGAGTTTTTTCTTCAGATTCTCTCCCGGTGTCCGATGGCGGCTGCTCCTTTTCAGCATATACTTCCTCTGTTCCTCTCCCTGCTGGTACCTCTTCTGTAGCAATCTACTTTTCAATTTCTATCTCCTCAGCCTGGTCCCGGATATCAATTGATGTGTCTGGACCCTGGCCGGCTTCTTCAGAGATTTCTTCTTCATGCTGCCCTTCTTCTTCTTCCTCATCTATTGGCAGTAGGGGAGGTATCGGGCCAAGATTTAAAGTTTGGGCCGCTGTGATTACCTGCCCGAAGGTTGCCCCCGGGAGTGGCCTTGGGAACGCAGCGGCTGGGGTTACGGTTGATCCCAAAGGTCTGGGTTCGGGTTCCCCAGCGGATGCCATCTGTTCACTTGGTGGTTGTTGGTCCACTCCTGGACCTTGCTCCGTTTGGACCCCAGAAACAATCTCCAGTTCTAGCCTTTTTTCTTCTGTCTGCTGCTCTTCTTGTTCTGCAGCAATCTCTTGTTCGAGGTCTTCTGAGTCCACAGTCCCTTGTTCTTTTTCTGGGACTTCGGTCTCCGCTTGTGCGTCGCCCTCTTGCAGATTTCCGAACTCATCAGCTCCAAATACGTTGAGCTCCTCCTCTGGAGGGGGACTGGATGGGACCCCTACCTGTTCCTCTTCTTTATTTGGTTCCGAGGAACTTGAAGAAAGGATTTCCACTTCTTTCGGGAGGGATGCCCTTGGCGTTGGTTCTACCTTTGGCTGTGTAATATGCTTTCTCTTCCTCCAGGTGATTAGAGGCGGCCCCGCATCGGCAATTGCTGCTGCCTCCGTGGGATCCACCCCCGTTTCCTTGACCATTAAGGCTTCCAGTGACAGGGAGGATGGAGGATGAATTGGTCCGGCCATTAGTGGGGGAGTGGCCAGCCTCGTAATTAACCGCTCCCTCATTTGCTAGGAGGCTGCCACAGATTGCTTGATCTACTCCTTAATGGGGACTTCCTGCACGGAGGGTGTTGTAGCTATCCCCTTTCCCTTATCTGCGCCTTGTGCAGAAGTCCTGGCCCCCGGGGTCAATTTTGGTATCGGTGGTGGTGTCACCCTTAGTGCCGATTTGGCTGCCCGGCAAGCACTCCCGGGGCATGCCATCTTAAAATAGGCATGACTTCTCTCGACTACTTCCCGAGTGAAGTCCTCGATTGTGGGCCCCTCCTGGGCGGCCCAATTTATTGTCGGTAGTGGCATTTTTTCGATCCCCTTCTCTTTGTACTGGGGTTCTATGGTGGGGGCGGCTTCAGAAAAGCCTAGAGGGAATCTCTGGAGTTTCAATTCTTGCATCATTCCTGCTGTCATTCTGATGTAATACCAGCTTCGCACATCCACGTCATCTTAGCAATCTGCCCAGAAGTCCTCCATGTGTATTTGGTGGGGCTCCGAAGCCTGGGGCAGTGCCGTTGCAATTCGGCCATGCGGATCAAAATTCCTCCGCGCCAGATAAAATTCCTGCAAGTTATAACATTTCAGTTCATTGTCTGCCTCCCTCGCGGTGGCCAGACTGCAGGTGTAGTTCCCACAAGAGATTGGGAACGAGACGTTTGGGACCTTCTTATGGGCCAAGAAGGTATGCAGCTCCAGCATTTGTCTGCAATACTCCAGTAGCACAATCTTGTCCCCATAATGCTTGGGTAACAAGTAGGGTTTCCCAGATAAGCCGGCGACCCTAATATATGTATGCTATTGGAATTGGATATAGTAGTGCCCATAACTACTAACCAATTTCATCGCCTCGGTGGATAGGTGGTATCCGGCATCCCAGGTGGGCATGAGCAGATGGTAGTAAACGAAGGAATCATTTACCCGGCAGTAACTAGGGAAGCTGGCCTCCCATTGAATTTGTGGGAAATGGTCCCACGGTGTTTTTTGTCTTGGGCCAAGCTCAAGAACGCCATCTGTAAGCAGGCCATTGGAGTGGGGCCTCTGTTGGGCCAAAGCCCAGAAAACATAAGAAGTCATATAGAACTTCTTCTTCTCATTCAACTGTAGAAACTGGGAGTCGACATGATTGGAGATAATTGTCGCCCAGTCGAAGAACTCTCCCTTAGTGGAGATGCTCAGTAGGAAGTAGTACATCCATTTTGCAAATTCTTGGGCAGAGGGTTGCCCAAATACCCGGGCCAATGCTATCATCCCCATCTGGATGCTCTCCTTGAATTCAGAGCGGGGGATATCTATCTTCATTCTCTTTGGGTCCCTCTTCGGGACCTTGAGCCAGTTGGTGT
>MU223600.1:742587-793156 GCA_018584345.1 Thuja plicata | reverse complement strand
GTGAGCAACACTTGGGGAATGGAGTGGGGGACAAAAGAGTGGTTGTCTTTAAGGAAGTTGGTGGCTTTCTTTTTGAGGAGTTGCTCACACATGTGTGAGCACTCCATTAGTGCTAAAAAGAGTAGGACTCACACTTTAAGTGTGATTAGTGTGTGCTTAAGTGAGGAAGTAGGTTTATTAAGAGGAATAGGTAGGGTAGGGTAGGAATAGAATAGGTTTCTAGGTAGGATTAATAGGTCTTATTAACTTAATCCAAATTAATTTGAGTTAATTGTGGTTTAGAAGAATATTAGAAATGTGAGGAAATAAATAAATTTAAAATTTATTTAAAAGGGAATTTATGGAGGGATAATGTATTAGATAAGATTTAATACATTAAAAGGGATAGTATTTAAATTAGATTCAAATACTTAGGAGAATGAATCATATTTAATTAATTAATTATATTTGTTATATTCTTCTATCTATTTAATGTTACGGGAATATTAATTAAATTAATATAAGGACGATTTTGGACGTCTACACTATCATCTATGACCACTGGCATAGATTTGAGAGAATGTATATTGCATGACAATGGGTTTTATATAGAGATATATCAGTCAGTTCAATCTTAGAGACCCCTTGAGGGGAGTTTTTCAAATTTTTCACTAGAGTCCAGTAGACTTTTAAGTTATAGAGAAAACATTTATGTGCCTACTACCAGAGGATTGCATGTTTTCATTGTGCTTGAGGCTCATAGAGAACCCTATGCAATGCATCTTAGAGTTAAGAAGTTACATGAAGATTTGAGACAGCTATATCATTGGCCAGGTATGATATTTCATATTGCTAGGATTGTGGCTCGATGGATGGAGTGTCATAGAGTTAAGGTGGAGCACTACCATCCTGGTGGAATTCTTTAGCCACATGAGGTACCAGAGTGGAAGTGGGACACCATATTCATGGATTTTATTATTGGTCTTCCTATGCCATCTCTCCACCATGATGTCATCATGGTGACAGTTGATAAGTTGACCAAAGTGGCTCACTTCTCACCTGTTCGTACTACATTCACAACACCAACATTAGCACAAGTCTTCTTGAGAGACATTGTCAAACTTCATGGCATACCCTATAAGATCATATCAGACAAGGATTCTCTCTTTAAATCCTCCTTTTAGAGAGATTTACATACAACATTGGGCACTAGGCCTAATTTTAGTATAACCTATCACCCCGAGACAAATAGAAAGACAAAGAAGGTCAACCAAGTGTTGGAGGATATGTGATGGATCATCCGTCTAGGTTGGGGGATTACCTACACTTAGTTGAGTCTTCCTATAACAATGTGCATCATACATCATTGAGTATGCCTCCTTATCAAGATTTATATGGTAGACCATGCATGAAACCTTTGAGTTGGGACAGGATTGAGGATAGAGTTTCTATTGGGCCAGAGTTAGTTAGGGATATGGAGCAATAGATAGTCTTGATCAGACAACAATTTACACAGGCTCAGGATAGACAAAATAAATATGCAGATGCAAGGAGGGTTGATAGAGTCTTTATGGTTGGAGATAGAGTATTATTGAGGGTGTGTCCACACAAGAGTCCAATCTATTTTGGAAAGGGTTCTAAGCTCACACCTCAATTTGTTGGACCTTTTGAAATTCTGGAGAGGATAGGACCAGTTGCATATTGTCTAGCTTTGCCACCTAGCCTAACACGCATCCATGATGTGTTTCATGTTTCATTATTGAGGAGATATATTTATGATGAGTCTCATATTATATATTGGGATGTCTTGCAGGTGGAGTTAGATGTGTAGTTGGCTTTGGAGCCCATTCTCATATTGGTTCGATGGACATTGGCCCTTCGAGGTAGATAGATGGACCAGGTTAAAGTCTAGTGGGATTGTTATGATGAGGTCACAACATCATGGGAGGATGTAGCGCAAATGAGACTTGAGTACCCCCATATTTTTAATGAACTCCAAGAAGAAGTTCATGTCTAGGGGGAGGATGTGAGGTCCTACCCTGACCCATCATAGCATAGCTGATATTTCATATTTTGACTATCACGATGATACACTATATTGACAGATTAGACTTATTTAGACAATGGTTTCCTATCATTAGACAATATGTGATGATTTTTACATTATGATGATGATGATGATGTTAGGATATACTTTTATATGCTTATGTTTGACAAATATTGATGATATGATATAGATGAAAAATTGAATTCTAAATCTTATGTTTGGATTTTATATTGACATGTGAATTATGATTCGAAGTGAATTTTATTTCAACTGAATTTATATATGATGACTTTGTTTTGAAAATGCTTTTAGGATACTTGTGATAGTTGAATTGCAGATATTACATTAATTACAAATGTTGTTTTAATTTATGACAAATCTCATGAAATGTAGGTTGTTAATGGATATGTGTTTAATATTATCAATAATTTTACATTGCTATATACATGGTTTCTTTTTCTAGCTACTGATATTCTAACCAAGTGTGCAGGAAATTGACCATGGATTTAAATGTGGGGAATAAAGAATGGATAAATATGAAAAATAGTGAAAATCCAAGGTTAACTCTATGAAGAGATATAACCTCATTGTTACGTATTTTACTTAGTAAACATGATGATTGGATGTATTGTATGTTGTAAATTGTTAATGTGTGGTTTATCCAATTTAGTATTCCATGTGTAATGTACTATGATGTATTTTATGTTGTGTCAATTGACACTTGTACATGTGAGTTGGAATGACCAAGTGAGTTAGAGTTGGATTAGACACTTACCCTAGAGTCACCTTGTAGTGTCCCCATGTAGAGTTACTTGTTGGAGAAGTCAAAAGTGGAGTCCCATGATGTAAACTCGTAGGTTCACTCTAAGAGGGTTTCAGAGGGGTTAAATGGAGCCCTAGAGGGTGGTTTGGGTTAAAATTAGCTAGCCCATTAGATATACTATGGGTTAGGGGCTAATTATTTATCAATTAAGTGTCCAAAACTTATTTATGGCCTTCCAAAAAGTACCTTTTTAGAGTGGCGAATTTGAATGGGAGAGAAGTCCATACCTTTCTCCCCATTTTCAGGTTTCCTCTCATTAATGAGAAGCTCTCATTAATGAGAGGGGACAAGATAGAAGAAAATGACTCAAAAATTGTTTTCTCATTACGATGGGTGGGCGAGAGTTCCCTTTTAGTGGAAGTTTGGAGGAGTTTGTGGGTTGATTGCCCAATCTCCAAACTTAGAGATTTCTAGTTTGACTTAGTGAGATTGAGAGATTTGGCCAAGGGAGAAAAAGCTAAGGAAGGGAAAATCTCATCTTCAACTTCATTTTTTCCATTGCTTGGAGAAAGGTTGGTGCTCTCTTTCTATGGAAGACTATGTTATGTGTATTTGTGTTGTAGCATTGTAAATTCTTGTGGTATGTTAACTTGTGAAGTTGTATGCATTTTGTGAGTTCTTGTTTCTTTTTTTTTTTTTGAATGTATGTGTGTTTTGGGTGTGAAAGGATATACTCACCCTTGGGAGGGAAGAGAGCCTTGAGGGTGAAGGGATTTTGGGAATGCCCAAATGGTGTAGAGTCTCTCCTCATGGAGGAGAGGGATATGACATGGAGTATGGGCTCCATGTTGCCATTATTTTATTCTGCACTTTTGGGGGTCATAAGGGGAGAAATTTGTACATGTGAAATGAGGAGATTGATATGTGTTCATGAGCCTTGTGAAGGCATTTCCATGTTATGTATTTTTATGGATTCTCCTATTTCGTTTCATTTTCCACTTTCACCCCTTTTCATGGGTCCAAGGTGATCCATTGTGAAACCAAGGGTTTTGGGATTTCAATATTTTGTTATGGTTGTAGATATGTGTTTTCAAATGATTTTTTCACATCCATTCTTGGTTCCCGAAGCTTGGTGGTGGCCTTGTAAAGGCCTAGGTTGGGAGGTGAACCTAAATGGTCAACCTTTTTATATATTTGTAGGTTTTCTTTGATGTGAATTCTTGAAGAAAGAAAGAGAAAGCTTGGAAAGGAAGGATTTTGTGTTAAAAACTCCATTGCATAAATGTGAAAGCCTATGTAGCTAAGTGCATGTATTCAATCCATTGTAGTAAAAAGGGTGTATGGTATAGCTAAAGATATATTTTTTTCAAAAGAAAAAAAAATGCACTATGTAACTTGTAGATTGAAGAAAGTTATTTTAACTTTTTATAGTTAGTTGATAATTTATAAGTGAATGTATTCAAAAGAAATATTTATAAAATTTCTCATTTGAATTTTAGATGTTGTGATGTAGTTGTGTAAACTTCAATAGTTTGGCATTAAGAAAGTTATCTTATCTAGTATTGCTATTAATTTTGTGTCAAAAAAAAAATGAAATTTTGATTTTTATAACAACAAAATTAAAGGTTTATTTTATGTATCTAGTTCCTTAAATTGAAAAGAAATTCTAATGCATTTGAAGATCTAGTTGCTGGTTATTTATTTCCTAGTTGCTTTCCAGAGGTAAAATGATTCATTTTAATTCTGTTATTTATGGAGAACAAGAAGATATAGAAAAAAAGAGAGTACATTCCAATGGATGTAGCATAAGCATTATATATATATATAGAGAGAGAGTGTGTGTGTGTGTGTGTTTGTGTGTGTATATATACACCTAACATTTTATAATAAAAAATTGTTAAACTCTTAGTATTAATGAAACATTTTTTTTAAATGTTAAAAAAAAAATTTAAAAATAAAATGTATTTGAAAAGGGAGGGGACGACACCCTCCCCATAACCCTTACTTTGAAGGAAGGGTCGAGTGGAAGCTTGGCCCCCCTGTCGCAGCCCATTGGTGCTGCGACAGACACCACAACCCAGAGACCTCGACCGTTGGTATGTGGCAGGCATCGCAGGCAATGATGCTCCACCACAGAGTTGGCCACGCTTCCTACGCCTTGCCTCACATTAAATACCGCCACCCACTGCGACCATTAATAGATCCCGACCGCTCTCTCTTGTGGCCAATAACAAATTTGTAATCGCCATTTTTATGTGTGTGTGTGTGTGTGTGTGTGTGTGTATACATGTATGTATATATATCTCTAGGTTTTCTCCTCCATTGTTTATTCGCCATTAGACCTGCACAAAGAAATAACATAAAAAAAGAGAGAGCAAGGGTCAGGGTTTGAACAAAAAAATAGGAAGAAAGGGAAGAAGGGAAAATGAAATGAACTTTCATTTTAGGTGGTGCAATTTCAACCCTAACCCTAATATAGAATTAGGGTTAGGGCTTGACCTTTTGACTTGGAGAAAGTGGGGGAAGTTGTTTTTTAAATTTTCATTTCAAATTTGTCCATGAGACCTTTTAGAGATAATTATTCTAATTTCTTTGGGATTTCTTTTTATTGAAATACATTTTAGTAGAAATCTAAATTCTCCATAACTTTTTTTTTAAATGGGACTTTTGGGTGTGACCCTTTGGTTAAATGGTGGGGCTTCTTGCCTGTAGTACCTACAACCAAGGTTCAAACCTTGTAGGGTTACTCTCTACCGTGTTAACAATTGAGAGGCCCCCAAGGTATTATATATTGATTTACCCGTGGGATGTGGAGTGGGGTATTTGCATTCTTCCTATGGAGTACATCCCTAGCTTAATTTTTTTTGCAAGCAATTTGGTTCATCCTCTAAGGATTAATCTCATCTTAGCTCGCCCCTGGTACCCAAGATACGGGATGCTGGGTCATTGGGCTGGGTCGCAGGGAAAACTCAGGGTAAAAAAAAAAGTGACTTTTAGGGGATTTATTAGTTAATTACTTTTTAAACAAATCTTAGTGTAAAATATTTATATTCCCATGGAATTTTTCATCTATAGCCTCTCAGTGGGTTTTTTAGCTTAATTTGTATAAATGACTATAGTAAATTGTATTTTCATTAAATTTTATTGCAAAACAAACAAATGACTTAATGGTAGGATTAATCTTAACAAATTTATAAATTTTAACAATTAAGATTATTTTAAGCAAGGTTAAATCTTGGTTTATTTTAAAAGAAAATTCTACCATTAAAATAAATATTGGATAATTATTTAAAGACTATTGTAATTTTAATGAAAAAAAATATAAATGGTAATAGATGTAAGTGACGAGATTATAAAAAAGGGGCAAAATTTTGTAATGATTTAAACTTAGTGGGAGATTTGAATAATTTGTTATTGTAATAATTAAATGGGTTTATAAAGTTAGATAGTCAAAATTAATTGACGGAGATATTTAGTAATCAACAATAGTTTAATTAAATTAGGGTAAACATATTCCAAATAGATATAATAATTTAATAATTTTCCACCAAACTCTATTAAATGATATTTTAAAGCTAATTCAATTGGAGATAATTAGAGGCACCAATATTAATTATTCCTATTAATGTGATGTTTAATCTTAGCATAAGGGGGGAAACTTAATTAATGTAATTGATATCGAAACAACGATGTACCTCATTTATGAATTTGATTCAGAGTAACTATTTTGACTAGATTATTAAACCTAATTAAGCTAGGTCACTTAGTTAAACTTCTTCTAGTGATCGTGTCGAGGGATGTTGACAATTGTCATGATCCCCCTTGACCCTAGTCAGTTTTATTCAGTACCTATAGTAGTAAATCCACTTCATCAAAGATGTAAACCTAGTAGAGGACTTAGCAAACCTCGAACCTATGCAAATGCAACTTTAGTTAATTTAACATGTTCAAAAAAAAATTGTTATTGTGTTTTTGGTGTTAACTTTTGGGCATGAAAAAATCCCATTGCAGACAACATTGCAAGAGTAAAAGGAAATTCAATACAGTCATAGGCTATGACAAGTCAATTTTGAGGAAAATAGTGGCCTGACCAGATTGGCGAGCCCATTCCATACCATCCCAGATTGCAATTATATGAACCGGGATTGGATAAAGCATGTTTTCTCTATGCGAATAATTTGGGGAAGAAGATGGCGAATTCTTAGTGACAAGGCCTTTTCTATAATTTTGTAGGAGACATTAAGCAATGTGATGGGGTGCCAATTATAAATGTCCTTAGGATTGCCAGATTTAGGTATGAATCTAATATTTCCTCTATTTATTCTATTGCCCAATGTTCCAATATGCAGTGCTTCTAAATAGACTTTACGAAGGTCGGTCCCTAAACTATCTAACAAGGCCTTATAAAGTTTAGTTTTTCAATATGTTCTATTGTAAAATTTGCATCTATGATAGATATTATTTTAATAGAAAAATTATCATCTCTCATCTGTTAAAAAATCTATTAGAAACAACCCATTGGAGGAGCCAATAAATACAAATAAAAACTAAATTGAAATAATTATAATTATCAACTAAATTCTAATTCTAATACCAATTATTATTAAATATATTTTTTTAAAATTATAATTATTATTAGGATTATAATAAGTAATAAGGTAAGAATTATTGTAATTCAAAATTTTAAAATAAATTAATTAAAATCATTAAAATATGATTAATAGATATAATGTTCTCATGGGTTCCAAAATTATTTGGTGCGAGAAAAAGGCGAATGGGCAATCAATACCATTGAAAATATGTCTTCATTTGTTTTCACATTTTTGTTTGGCTTATTTGTTTTGGCATCTATCTATTCAATCTTTGCAAAGTTTCATTTTTTTCTTATTGAAAGACCAAGCTACATCCATCAATCTTTACCCAATAGATCGATTGCTAGACATGTATGCAAAATGTGGAGCATCAAAGGACACATGAACTATTTGACAAAATCTCTCAAAAAAATGTTTCTTTGAAAATTGCATTGATTGAGGGATATGCATAAAATAAATTTTTTGAATAGGCTTTAGACACGCTTTAGACAATTTCAAACAAATCAAATTGACAAATATAAAACCAATTTCTGCAACCTTTGCGAACATTCTCACATAGGCAATAAACTGGGATAACAAAAAAATTACACAACACAACCAATAAGTTTTTTTGTAATGAATTGAATGAAATTATATTAATCAATGTATTCAACCACTAAGTATTTATGCATTCTTACATCACAATCAAACTATTCATTTTTATGAAATTTAGTAAGTGTTGTCTTTCTATTGGCCTATCTATTTGCACATTCAACATAGACTCTTAAGAGTTTTCTACTCTCTTCTCTTGTTCTCTTATGAAATCTTCACACACCTATGAATTTTCTGCAAACTTTCATGCTTGATTACACCCTCTTCTTTTGGGCTTTCAACACACTCTATGTGCACCTTCTTTATGCACAAATAATTCTTCAATTACTACATTATTTCCTCACATTCACTTGAATTATATTGGCCTTGCTTTATTTGGTCATGCTATATCTTCCTAGAAATCTCTATGTAGTTGTTGTTAGAAATCAAGAATTGGTGAATTCCCACAAGCCTACACACACACACACACACACACACACACACACACACACACACCTCAAGATAAGGGGCCACAAAGGAAGAGATCTCCCAATCCAAGCCCCTAGTTGGATCCAAGTTAGATTAATACAACCTAACTGATGTAGGGGTATTAATACAAAACAAGGATCTAACCAAGTGCTAAGAAACAAGATGTTATTTCTTATGTGTAAGGTATAGTCAACTAAGAAGGTAAAAACAATGCTAAAACTAATTAAATAAAATAGATCTTAAATGCAAATACTCAAATTAACTAATTAAATACACCAAGTCACCTTTCAATGCTTAGAATGTGTGTTCAAACCCAGATATGTAATTCTACTCCTAAAAAATATCAAAAATCCAAACGGAACCAAATCTGGAACCAAAAATTCGAGACCTTTGAAAATTTGAAATATTTTTGGCTCAATAATATGATAACTTGGATGGTTAATATTGACATGCATAAAATCCACTCAGGACTAGGCTGAAGTTGACATCCACCTGCTCTGCAAGTTTTTCCAGAATCTGGATCTGTGATAGTAAACTATTTTTGACGGCTCTGAATCCAAATCTGTAAGTCTATATACCTTAATCTGCAAGGGAAAAATGCTTTTTTTTGTTGGGGAGAGGATTTCCCTGGTCAATCCTTGGTTTAGGAACTAACCTTAAATGTAAATGTATGTAAAATTCATGTAAAAGTAAAGCAAATGTACAAATTCACCTTACTTTGTAGAAACCTTTGTGGAGGATCCAAATCCATAATCCACAAGGATGCAAAAGTGCTCAATGTTGTTGAATCTTGTAGGAATGTAGGATATATCATCAAATTATATAGATTAATCATACCAAGTCATGGATCTAAGGATGTAGATGTACTCATATGCTCAAATCAGATATGAAAATGCAAATGAAGAATGGATGAACAAGCCCTTCCTTGATAACTAGCTCCACTATCTTCAAACAAGGAACCTAGACCTTGAAAGGAACATGCATGATCATGGAATGATGATTAAAATACCTCCAATGAACTCCTTCAAAGCTCCTTGAATGCAAAATATCTTGAAATCTTGAAGTCTTAAATGGTTGTAAAAGATCTCCTTCAATGCTCCTAGGAAATGCTTATGAATGCTCTTGGAATGCTTGTAGACAAAAGTGTGACAAATATTTATTATAACCTCCTTTTTCTCTCCCAAAATGAAGTGAGTAGGCCTCCTTTTATGCTGATTTTGTGACCAAAATCATAAAGGGATGACTGCACAAGGCAGGAAAATAAATTGGAAACTCGAGAAGGGCCTGGAATCCCGAGGTGCCTAACCTCGGGGGGAGGCCGACCTCGGCCTCACCCCAAGGTCTAGGCCAACCTTGGCCTACCCCTAAAGGGATAGGATAACCTCAGCCTACCCCTTGATGGGTCATTCCATCAGGGGATGGTCTGGGATCTCAGGGACAAAGAAAAGAACAGGATGAAAATAGGGTCCCGATCTAACACAAAAGCAAAGGTACATCCATGGGTCCATAAAGGCATTTAAATTAGGTCCAAAGCATCCTAGTAAGGAGGGATAAAAATGTATCAACATGTGTGCTTCCATTTTAAGATGATACATGAATCAAGTCGAAATGATCCATTCAGGGATTTGATTTAATTTAATTTAATTTTTTTTTTTTGGCCTAAGTGGTCTTTTATTTAGCCTTTTTGCATTTTAACCAAAATTTTCATATAAAGAAGACACATAATTCATTTTGATACTTTGTCATTTTTGGGGACCAATTTCTCTTAAATCCTCTTTGGAGCATTTTGGTGATTTTCTTGTTGGGTGAGATCTGCATGACAAATTTTTTTGGGTAGTGACTCGTTGGATTCATGTCGCAATTTCTCCCCTTTGTATGGAAGCATCTTCATTTTTCATAGAGTATTTTATTTCTTCTCTCCATTTTGGAGTTTCATCGTGTGGTGAGGTAAGACTTCCTAGAAATTTTATTTCACTTCATTAGTTGAATTGAAGTAAATTTTTGTTAGTTCATGGGATTATAATTAGTATTCCCCCTACTTTTTTATTCTATTATTTCGTTTGGTTGAGCTTGTATGAATTAAATTTAAAATCAAGTAGAATATGTAAGGTAATGCTGCCCAATTTTTGATGAATGTTTGGAAGTTGGATTTTGTTTCTCCCTTGCCTTGTTGGGTGTATTTTAAGCCAAAGGGTATCTTTAGAATTTTTTTATTTTGAGTTTTGAATTTTGAATCTTTTTGCATGGCTTCAATGGCTATTTTGGTCATGGACCTAGATATGGTCCTGGTTGGGATTTTATGAAATTTGGATTCATGTCATTCTGATGATTGATTCTTTTGTGGAACAATGATATCAGTGTATAGAATTTTAATCCTGATAGGATTCATGATTTTTTCTTTGGTTATTGAGTCACGTGAGCGTGCACCCAATCTATCAATTTTGTGTTTTGGCCCATCACTTTCTTGGATTATCTTGCAACCTTGATTTTATTAGATGGTTGTGATGTTGAGTATGTGAGAACCAATGGTTCTTCTAGAATCATGAGATTCTGCTTTTAATTTTTGGTCATTTTTGGGTACGCCTCATTTTGCATGATCTCCAAATTCACATGTCATCATGTTTGGCATATTTTAAATGACTGACTTGGTAGTGTCTCATGATTTTGATAGGATCATGCAATTGGATGAAAAGAGGACGTTTCAAGCAATAGTTATCGCAATTCACTCACCCTTTTATTACAAATTTGATGTTTTTGACACTTTGCTAGTTATTGTTAGAGTAAAAATATATTTTCACTTATTAATTAAATCATTATTAATTTAATTATTAAGACACCTTATTCAATTATTAATTTAATCATTATTGATTTAATTATTAAGTCACCTTTTTATCTCTAGTTTACTTAAGCTAAAATTTTGGCGTGTTATAATTAATTCTTTTATTAATTATCCATGTAACCTAGGTTTCTCCACCTTTCGGTGTTCAATCTCCTTTATAAGGATTGATCTCTTTGTATTTTGTAATTTCCATTCTATTATTATTGAATTAATTGAGGATGTTTTCTCTTTCACAGATCTGTTGTTTCTGGCCTCCATAGCTTTTGCTTCTCTATTTCTATGACAGGTGTTTGTATGCAGCTGATTCTTGGGAGTTGTAGGGTTGATAGTTTTTCATTAACTTTAATATGGTATCAAAGCTCCAAATCTTCATGCCCTTGTTCTCTTCATGAGAGATTTGGCCTTGTTCTTCAAATCTGTATTTTCAAAAGGTTTTTGTCTCAATTTTTTATGAATTTGGGGGTATTTATTTTTTGGAGCACTTTGAACAAAAAATGACATCACGACTGCGTTCGGAAGGCCCAAAAACTGTAATTTTCATATAACGCACGCCCAATTTGAACACAGTTGAAATATGGGCTCTCTTTTTTGCATGCATGACCTTGACAGCTTTTCAAGACAAAAAAATGCCTCAGTTTTCATGCCACGTCGGTTTCCATACTATTGATGTCAGCAGTCATAGGTCTAAGATCTGGGTTCCACCAACCCGTCATATAGCTTGCCCTTTTTTCATAATGAGAAACCTATTGTTTTTTTGTGATATCTTGCACATACGATATCATATTTTGACCTATCTTATATCATCAAAAAGTCTTTCCGAGATCTATCCAAATATGGAGGTTAGATTTTTTGATTTTTCATTGCTGCAAGGTTTTTTTCCAGTCAAAGTCAGGGTTCTTTTTTGCACTCTGGGAGCCATATATTGCTCATCCGGACTCCATTTTTTGACTTCCTCATGTCATTGGAAAGATGGTTTAGTGATTTATCTTATTTCATGGGTCTCACACCTAGATTCTTCTAAGAAATTTTTATCCAGATTTTTGTATTTTTGCAATCTAGTGGATATCTTGCATGTTTTAGGTCCTGGGATCATTTTTTGTGCATGGGATGACTTCTTTTTAGTTATTCTTCATGTTTCTACAAATTTGTGTCATTCATGGATATCCTAGATATCTATTTTTGTAGCTTTTATTATTTGCAAACACACTGGGATAAAGTGTCATCTGATGCATGCTAGGGATCTTGGACTTTTTTGTGTCTGTCTATACTCGCACTATATTATAAAGTGTCATGGGGGATTTGTTTTACCTTTTTCAAGTGAGTGTTCCTTCCATGACATTAGGCTTATGATGTGTGTCAAGAGAGTGATCCTTCCATGACACCATCCTTTATATGTGTTTGTACTTTCTATTGCACTTTCTATGTTCTTGGTTCTTCATCATGCAGTTACTCTTGGCACCCTGGTTTAGTGTACCTGTCATGCCTCTCTCTTCTCAACATTATGGGGTATCTCTTGTTAGTTCTAATGCTTCCTTTATTCGATGGAGTGATCTATGTATTCAATATTTTTTCCTACATACTAGGCGGATGCAATGGCTGGGTACCTATGCATTTTGGTGAGATGGATCATTTACCATATGGACACTCTTTCATTCCTATTTTGGAGGCATCCTTCCATCTTCAATTGATCAGCTCTTTAGAAATTGTTTCCAATCTTCTCTACCTGATCATCTTCTATTCTAGTGGAGGTTCCAATAGTTATTCTTTAACAATGTTTGCAGCTTCATGCTTCAGAGGTGTTCTACATGTTCTTCGTTTGTTCATATTATTCTGGGACATTCTCTAGTTGGAAGCTTCTTAAGTCATTCACTAGTATTCATCTATTTCTAGAGAGGGGTTTTTCCCACTGGGTTTTCTCCCTTTTATCCTCTTTACAAATATTTTTTGTACTTGAGTACTTGATTAGGCCTTGTTCTTAGGACCCATTTCTTGCTTTCAGTAGTTAGTTCTAGGTTTTTAGCTTCTCCCTAAGTTTATCTTAAGGGGGGTGTTAGAGTAAAAATGTATTTTCACTTATTAATTAAATCATTATTGATGTAATTATTAATACACCTTATTCACTTATTAATTAAATCATTATATTGATTTAATTATTAAGTCACCCTTTTATCTCTAGTTTACTTAAGCTAAACTTTAGGCATGTTATAATTAATTATTTGATTAATTATTCATGCAACCTAGGTTTCTCCACCTTTTGGTGTTCAATCTCCTTTATAAGGATTGATCTCTTTGTATTTTGTAATTTATATACTATTATTATTGAATCAATTGAGGATGTTTCCTCTTTCACAGATCTGTTGTTTCTGGCCTCCATAGCTTTTGCTTCTCTCTTTCTGTGACAGGTGTTTGCATGCAAGTAATTCTTGGGAGCTATATGGTTGATATTTTTTCATCAAATCCAATAATTATTTCTAGTATTTGGTGTTTTTGTGCACTTGAGGCTTTGTGAACCATCCCCGTATTCTAGTGAGATGTTTGATGGATTTTTATGGAATCCATAATCTTGGCAAAGTGGCCAATCAAGAAACTTGATATGTTTACCTTGCGTATTTGATCACTCAGTTTTATGCCTTGAGTGTTTTAGGGTTTGAGTTATCCTCCTATTATTGAATTGGTTCTTAGCTATTTTACATTTGTGTTTTAGTGAATATTGTTCTTCAAACCATATTACCGACATTGAGATTTATGCCTACTATGATAGGATCTCGAGAGATCTATACACTTGGGTGAGTTTCAATTGAGTGCTCCCTAGTCCACAAGTGGAGCTAATACCTTGTTTATTTTATGGCTTGTGCTTGATAGCCTTCACATTGCCTTGTTTATTTTTTCATCATATGTTGTGTTGAGACCACTTTATATTAAAAATGTATGGCGTTGATATCACATTCAAGTATTTAGTTGAGCTATGCTCCTATGCCAAGGTTTGAGTGACACATGCTCTTGGTGAGTCCAATTGAGCATAATTCTCTCCTCTTGTTGCATGACTCATAGTATTTGCATCATATTTTATTGCTTGGGCATTAAATTTTTATGGCCAGTTGGTGTAGAGTAGTGGAATAGAGTGGTTCATATCATTGGACTAACCTTTTGATGTGCCTGCAATGACCCTTTATCGTTCATATCCTTGGGTAGATTTCATCAATTTTGCATAGTACTAAGAAATTTCTCCATGAAAATAGATAAGGAAAGAGTTCCAACCTCACCATGGCGTACAAATATTTGGAGTCAAGGTATGTGTGGCATGCCATAATCTAATCATTTATGTGCCAATTTTGCATGATTTGATGCTTATTAGATATATGAAGGCACTTATGCACAGACACCCATAAATATTTGACATTCAAATATCATTATCAAAATTCCCAAAGGTAGCAATCAAAGATAATGTCATGCCTTCTGTCCTTGCTCCTCTATGATGCAAGAGCTAGGGTATGATAAGGAAAGTTAGAAACTAAGTCCTTCCTACTCTCCCAAAGGGGTCTTCACAGACACAACCCTCTTCTTCCTAGGTCTTACACCTTTACAAAAGTTCACAAACAATCACACAACTCCTAACAAGATCTTGACAAACGTTTACTACAGATTCAAGATGTGCAATGTAATTCTACAATGCATACTTATGCAATCAACATCCAACTATTGATTCATAAGACCCTAAGTGAAAACCAGAGTTGCAGGGGTTAAGACAAGTTTACAAAGGTCTTCTTGAGCCTAACAAGACATGTTACCACCATTAAGAAAGTCTAGGGTATCCTTGGGGTATGTGTTCCATAGTCAAGCCTTCAACTCCTTGTATCCCTGCACAAAGGGTTTATAGGACATAACTTCAATAATTCACACTGGACCCAGGGAACTAATCATATTTTTTAGTACCATCTATTTATTATTGACAATTCCTAAAGCCAAGGGTTCTAAAGTGAAAAGGAAGTGGCTTGGACATCACATAACCAGACAGGCCTAATTGACAATTAGGTCTCCATTAACAAAGGAATTACCCCAAATTATTTAGGGAAGATGAAACTAAGACCTGGAATGCACTTGGAATGGTCCCAAACTCCTCAAACCCCAACGACAAGCTCTGAATCAACCCCAATCTCATGGAATTCATTGTTGCACCATTCTGGTTGTTGGTCTCCACATAGAGATGCCGACCATTCTCTACTCAAAACATGCTCCAACCATGATTTCCCTACAAATAAACTTAGAAATAATGTAGACCACATGTAAATATCTCATTCCACCAAGGATCAGAATCTTCCAAGGGTGGACATGAGAGGAAAATGAAATTTGGTGAGTAAACCCTAGTTTTGGAGGGTTTCAGACTAGTGAACAAAGAGAATGCTCTAAATTAAAAACTAGAGATCATCAAGACCTCAAAATAAATTAAAATGAGAGGTGATCCAATAATTCTTACTTCCCAATTGGTTTCATGCCCTGGTTTGTCCGTACGGGTCTGTACCCAAAGTTTCAAGCCGACTGTTACAGGAAAATCAGTTATTTTTATTGATTCAAAAAGAAAAATTACATCATGATTTCTTTCCACCTGCCTAGAAGGGATATGAAATATTTCTCCAATGGTTAGAACCATATTTCAAAATATATGTCCATTGGGGAAGTCATTTAGACTTCACAACTAAAAGATGTAAAATGTTGTCAAAGTTGCTTGACAACTTTTGACAACTTTTTGCAAAGTTGCACAAAAGATGCAATGTTATTGCAAAAAGTGAACCTAATGTTCCTAACATACTTAAAACATCCTAAGAACATAAAATTCCCAAATCCTAGGTTCTAGGGACCCTTTGACCAATGGTTGACTAAGTGGCTTATGAATGCCAATCTTTGAACTAGGCCTTACAATTGGGTCAATGAACTAAGAATGATACCCTAAGGACTTGGGCATCCTCAAGACCCCCTAGCAATCTCATCTTGAGGAGGTAATCATGTTGTTGTAGTGGGTGCTCCTGCACCATACTCCCCATGAGTTTTAGAACTCAAGTTCCCACTTGAGTCAAGTTGATCAATGGAAGTGCCATGTTGTTTAATCTGGTCTTCATTCATCCATGTAGCATCAATATTGGGGAGGCCTTTCCACTTAACAAGGTACTGCATATATGTTTTTAACCGGGTCTATCTAAGGACTTTGGATTCCAAAATTTTCTCCAATTGCACTGGTTGTCTAGGAGGTAGATTGGGCACAACATCTGAAGTATCTGAAGGACCCAAGTTGTTAGAAGTACCTGCATCATCACAATCTAAATCACCTTTATAAGAGGTTAGATCAGCAATGTTAAAAATTGGAGAAATAAGAAAAGTAGGGGGAAGGGTTATTTCATAAGCATTTTCTCCCATTTTGTGAAAAATGGTGCATGGGATAAATTTTTTCATATGGAGTTTGGAGTATCTGCCTTTTGGTAACCTCTCTTTCCTGAGGTATGCCCAAACCTTATCCTAAATCTAGAAATGAACTTATTTTCTCGTTTTATCTACCTGCTCTTTGTACTTTTGGGTTGTCTGCAGTAATTTGGTTTTTACTTCATGTTGAACTTGGGAAATGAGTTCTGCTAGTTCTTCTCCCTCATCACTGACCTTAAAGTCTGAAGGTAGATCTATCAGATCCAATGGGCCTCTTGGGTGCAACCCATAAACTGTATGAAAAGGCATTTTGCCAGTGGATCTATTTAGAGAATTATTATATGAAAACTCTACTTGTGGGAGGATGATATCCCAACTCTGGTTATGCTACTTGGTTAAACATCTAAGAAGGTTCCCTAATGATCTATTCACCACTTCTGTTTGGCCATTAGTTTGTGGGTGATAGGCAGAGCTATAGGTTAAGTTTGTTCTCAATTTATTGTGGAGTGTTAGCCAAAAATGTCCTTGGAACTTAACATCCCTTTCTGAGACTATTGTCTTTGGTAGTCCATGGATCCTAACAACTTCTTTGAAGAAGAGTTGAGAAATGTGGGAGGCATCATTTGTGCTTTTGCAAGGGACAAAATGTACCATCTTACTAAACCTATCTACAATCACAAAGACACTATCAAAACCCTATTTTCTCCTAGGAAGGCCCATTACAAAATCCATGGAGATTGACTCCCAAGGCCTATTATTAATTGGCAATGGTTGGTATAATCCCTGATTAGTGGATACACCCTTATCTTGCTGACAGATAGTGCATGCTTCCAAAAAATTCTTTATATCATTAGTCATCTTAGGCCAAAAGAAACTCCTCTTGATCTGGTCTGTGGTCTTATCTATGCCAAAGTGACCACCCATGCCACCACAATGTTTTTATTTGATGATGTCTAGTCTCATAGAACACCTAGGTATGCAAAGTTGGGAACCTTTGAACAAAGGGTCGTTCTGAATGAGAAATTCAGAGAATTCAGTGTGATATTTTCCTACAAGTTGAGAACACACCTTGAATGCCTCTCCAAAATCCAGATCACCTTCATATAGATGCTTTAGAGCATCAATCCCAATGCTTTCTAGTTGTACTTCTTCAACCAAAATAACTCTTCTGCTGAGGGCATTAGCAACCTTGTTTTCTTGACCTTTCTTGTGCTTCAATGTGAATGTGTATGCCTGCAATTGTTCCATCCAATTTATATGCTTTACACTTTGTTTTTCCTGAGAATTTAGAAAACTTAATGCATGGTTGTTAGTATAGACAAAAAATTCTTTTTGGTAAAAGGTAGTGTCTCCATTTTTTAAGAGCCTGCACTACTACATACATTTCAAGGTCATATGTTGAGTATCTTTTCTTACCATTAATTAGTTTTTTAGAGAAGAAATATATAGGTTTCCCCTCTTGTCTTAGGAAAACTCCAATGGCTAGGTTACTAGCATCTGTCTCCACATTAAACACCTTCCTAAAATCAGGTAAGCTCAAGATAGGATATTGAGCAACCCTGTTCTTCAAGTAATCAAAAGCATTGTTAGCATCGTTTGTCCAAGAAAACTTAGTTTTCTTACCACCCTTGATGGTATCTAGCATAGGGGTACATACATGAATGAAGTTCTTTATAAAATCTCTATAAAAGGTAGCAAGACCATGAAATCTCCTCACCTCACCTTGATTTCTTGGAGTGGGCCAATTGAAAATGGCCTCCACCTTACTAGGATCCATTTTTAATGTTACCTTTGAGATAACAAACCCAAAAAAGGTAAGTTCCCTTTTCATGAAGGTACATTTCTCCAAGTCTATGATGAGCTTGTGGTCATGAAGTCTCTTTATCACTTGCTCCAAATGGTTTAGGTGTTCTTCCCTGCTGCTGCTAAAAATCAATATATCATCAAGGTAGATAAAAACAAATTTGCCAATGTAATCAATGAAAATTTCATCCATGAGCCTCATGAATGTTCTTGGGGAATTTATTAGCCCAAATGGCATTACAAGCCATTCAAATAACCCCTCAATGGTCTTAAATTCAACTTTCCATTCGTCTCCTGGCCTGATTCTTATTTGATGGTAACCTGACTTTAAGTCTATTTTGGAAAAGTAGCAAGCAGTCCCAAGTTGATCAGGAAGATCTTCAATTCTTGGGATGGGGAATCTGTACCTAATTACTATTTTGTTTATAGCCCTTCTATTAGTGCATAACCTCCATATTCCATCCTTTTTAGGTGCCAAAATAGAAGGAACTGCACAAGGACTGAGACTTTTTTGTATTAGGCCCTTGGCTAGCATTTATTGGACTTGTCTAGAAATATTTGCATTCTGATTGGGAGTCATCTTATATGGTGCCTTGTTTGGTAATAAGGAGCCTGGTATGAGATCAATTTGATGAGTGATATATCTAAGGGGTGGGAGGGAAGAGGGTAGATCATTTGTAGTAACATCATTGTATTTGTTTAGTAATTCCTTGACCTCTATTAGTATGGGTGCTTTGTTTTTAGATTCCTCCTTCTCCTTAGGTTTCATAATCAATATGAAACTTTCCTCCTCTAATTATTTTAATGTTCTTACCATTTCTTTCTCCCCTATCATGATTACAGTGGGTTCCTTTTTTTATTTTTGTTTAGGCAGTGGTTTCATAGTGAAGGTTTTTCCATCCCTAATGATAGTGTAGGTGTTTTTCCTACAACTATAGGTGGCATCCATGTCATATTTCCATGGTCTCCCAAGTAGAATATGGCAAGAATCCATCTCTACAACATCACACAAAACCTTATCCTTGAAATATCCTAGAGAAAATTCTACCATAGCTTGTTTAGTGACCAGTTTTTGTTGTCCTTTAGTGAGCCAAGAAATATTATAAGGGAAAGGACGTGGTGTTTTCTTTAATTCTAACTTCTGTACCATTTCCTTAGAAATGAAATTCTCTGTTGAACTAGAGTCTATTAACAAGTTACATACCTTTCCTTGGCATCTGATCCTTGTTTTGAAAAGTTTCTTCCTTTGGGGTGGCTCTTGAGTGTGTGGCACTTGCAAGAAGGCCCATCTTATCATCAGGACTGTCCCTTCTTTAGCTTCAAGTTCTTTGTTGTCTTCTTGGACCAACTGTGCTCTTCTCTCACCTTGGTTATTCTTCCTCCTCTCAGGGCATCTACCTACATGGTGGCCTAATTGATTGTAGTTATAACACCTTAGGGGTTCATTTGTTCTTCCCCTACCTCTGCCAAAAGGTCTCCTACCTCTGTAGCCTCCTCTGCTACTTGACTCTCCTTGGTCTCTTCCTCCTTGATTTTTCTCCATGGGTCTGTCATTGCTTGAATGTCCTCTACCCCATGTATTTCCTCTTCCTTTGAAATTTTTGTTAGGGTTGTTGTTACCTCTACCCCTAGAACTTTGATATTGTCTTCTCTTGAGTTTGCCTTCAACTTTTAGTGCTAATTGAAAGCACCGTTGGACTATAGTTGGGGAGAAAAAACTCAACTCATCCTGGATATTTATCCTCAATACTTGCATGTATCTTGCAAGCTTGACACTTTCTAGCTCTACCAATTTGGATTTCATGGAGAGCTTTCGAAAAAATTTAGTGTACCGTGAGACATCCATTTCTTTTCGCCTCAAACTCTGTCTTATCTTATGAAGTTGCACTTCATAATCTTCTGGCACATAAGCCTCCTTCACCAAGGCCATCATCTTCTTCCATGTGCCCACTGGATTCTTATCCATCTTCACCCTCTCTACTTGAGTGAAGTTCCACCAAGTTAGGGCTGACCCCTTTAACTTGGACTTTGCAATTTTCACCTTCTGGTGTTCTGGTATCTCATCACAATTGAAGAAACTAGTGAGTGCATCCATCCAGTCCATGACTTCTTCTGCATCCATATTTCCATTATAGACAGGTTGATCAAGCTTAGTGTCCATGGTTCTCCTCTCCATAGACTTCAAAGTCTTCACAAGTAGCCTATGGTCTACATGGATCTCCTCTTCCTCCTGCAAAGGGGCTTCTTCATCACTCCCATCCTCTTCCATTCCAGAGTTACCACCATTGTTCCTGACTTATTCCTTAAGAATTTCCATCTCTTGCCTCATCCACTTTCTCTCTACATCATGCTCCTTTACTACTCTCAGTAGTTATACATTATTCATCCTATTTGGAATTTCACTTTCTTCACCACCTTCTAACATGGTTGCAACTTGAATCAGTCCAAAGATCCTTAAGTTGCTCCGACACCACTTGATGCAAGAGCTAGGGTATGATAAGGGAAGTTAGACACTAGGTCCTTCCCACTCTCCCAAAGGGGACTTCACACACACAAACCTCTTCTTCATAGGTCTTACACCTTTACAAAATTTCACAACACAATCACACAACTCCTTTAAACATCTTAACAAAGGTTCACTACAGATTCAAGATGTGCAATCTAATTCCACAATCCATACTTATGCAATCAACATCCAAGTATTGATTCATAAGACCCTAAGTGATAACAAGAGTTGTAGAGGTTAAGCCAAGTTTACAAAGGTATTCCTAAGCCTAACAAGACATGTTCCCACCGTTAAGAAATTATAGGGTATCCTTGGGGTATGTGTTCCATAATCAAGCCTTCAACTCCCTGTAGCCCTACACAGAGGGTTTATTAGAAATAACTTCAATACTTCACACTGGACCTAGGTAACTAATCATAATTTTGAGTACCCTCTATTGAGTACTAACAATTCCTAAAGCCAAGGGTTTTGAAGTGAAAAGGAAGTGGCTTGGACATCACATAACCAGACAGGCCTAATTGATAATTAGGTCTCCATTAATAAAGGAAGTACCCCCAAATTATTAAGGGAAGATGAAACTAAGACCTGGAATGCACTTGGGATGGTCCGTAACTCCTCCAACCCCAATGAAAAGTTCTGACTCAACCCCAATCTCATGGAGATGCCGACCATTCTCTACTCAAAACATGATCCAACCCTGATTTCCCTGTAAATCAACTTAGAAATCATGTAGAACACATGTAAACCTCTCATTCCACCAAGGATCAGAATCTTCCAAGGGTGGACATGAGAGGAAAATGAAATTTGGTGAGTAAACCCTAGTTTTGGAGGGTTTCAGACTAGTGAACAAAGAAAATTCTCTAACTTACAAAGCATAGATCCTCAAGAAATCAAACCAAATTAAAATGAAAGGTGATTCACTAATTCTTACTTCCCAATTGGTTTCATGCTCTGGTTTGTCTGTACAGGTCCGTACCCAAAGTTTCAAGCTGACTGTTACAGGAAAATCTGTTATTTTTATTGATTCAAAAAGAAAAATTACATCATGATTGCTTTCCACCCACTTGAAAGGGATATGAAATATTTCCCCAATGGTTACAACCATATTCAAACTATATGTCCATTGGGAAAGTCATTTAGACTTCACAACTAAAAGATGTAAAATATTGTCAAAGTTGCTTGACAACTTTTGACAACATTTTGCAAAGTTGCACAAAAGATGCAATGTTATTGCAGAAACTGAACCTAATGTTCCTAACATACTTAAAACATCCTAAGAACATAAAATTCCCAAATCCTAGGTTCTAGGGACCCTTTGACCAATCGTTGACCAAGTGGCTTATGAATGCCAATCTTGGAAGCAGACCTTACAATTGGGTCAATGAACTAAGAATGATACCCGAAGGACTTGGGCATCCTCAAGACCCCCTAGGAGTCTAATCTTGATGAGGTATTCATGTTGTTGTAGTAGGTGCTCTTGCACCACTCTAGTACAAAGACATCATAGAGACACTCGAAAGACATGATAAGAAAAATTGATAATAACAAACAACAGACAAATAAAATTCATATCCCCTTCATTGTTCCTCTAGTCCAGAGACATCTTTGAGTTACTCAAAAGACATGATTATCAAAAAATAGTTCAAGTTCATTTTCATAATTTATTGTGTTCTGATTACTATTGTAGAAAGATTTGTTTAAATTTTTATTTGGTGCTAAGAAACACTAATGTGTGGGCTCGTGGTGTTGAAAAATATCGTTCATTGATTGTGTTTGATTGCTTATGTAAGATTTTTTTGGAGTTTTAGAGATTTTAAAATGTTTTTGGTTTTTTTATAAAGATTTTATGATTTTTTGGATTTTTAAAGATTTTAATTTTTTTTGGATTTTTAAATATTTTAAGATTGATCACTAATTCTCAAGCAAGCTCACTTTTTTTTCCCCCAGTGTCTAGCAAGGTGTAGGGCATTACTGATGGATAAGTGAACTGATGGATCAGAAATGGATAGGTCATGTTGGAAGAAATGAGGGAATGTGACCTTCAAGGACAGTCTCCTCAAGATTACCAAAGATAAAGAAAAAGAGTATAGAAATTAAGGCTAATGAAGCGGTGTTGGATAGCGTATAGGATAATGACCTAATGTCATAAGCATGTGATCCAACAGAGTGGACATGTCAAGAGACTTCTAACAAACAATTTTGCATTTTTCGCTCTTCCTTTTGATCAAGACCAAGGGGTCTATTCAAAGACAATACTGATAAGATAGTATGATCAGGATAAGGGGTGATGTAGGTATAAGTGAAAGTTTTGGAATTAGCGCAAGGTTGTTCATGGATAGTGAGTATTTCCTTGGGATAAGAAAGATCATGATAGGGTAGCATGAAGGAAAACAAGTGAATAGGTTATTGCAAAGGACAATGAATGTCAAGATATATGATGCTCATCAATATGTTTAACCTTGTCAAGATCAAAGGTGCAAGAGGGAATATGAATACAAATAGGATAGACGCATGATGGAGGATATGATGGATAGGGCAGCGTGGATGGAACTTACCTCTAAGAGAGAGCCCAAGAGGAAGAAATTATGAATGACACCTATTTTCTAGGTTTTTATCATGGTACTTTTCTAAGGTACCACAAGAAGTAGTTCTCGCCATAGGATGGATTTATTCCTCTTTACTTTTTTTACTAATGCACTTGTTTACCAAGTTTTCACCAAGGCACTTTATCTCTTTTTCAATTTTTTTATACTTTTGATTTTATGGAGGAACTTAAGCTTCTTTCTCTTTGGATACTTATCCTTTGAAGGATATGTTATGATTGGACCATTTTGTTGAAAGTGTGCTCAAATATGTTGATAGAATGATGATAGGGGAATGCGACATAGGATAAGATAGATGGTGACTAAGGATTTATGTGATTTATTGGATAAGGGGAATGAAAGGATAGTAAGTAGGATGATAAGAAGCATGTGTAGGTGTTGGGTAGTGGATAGTGTATTGAAAGGTTTTCATAGGGGTGGATGGATAGGGTGACAAGATTGACATAGACACACACCTTGAAGGGAGGTGGAATGATAGATGAAAATTGGGTGGAACATCTTGAGGCTTCGATGTAGGAAGTGATGGAAGATGTTTGGAAAAAGATGGAGTGGAAGCCTCTGGAAGCTTGGATGCCAACACTGGTTTTTATTTTGCACTCAATTATTTTAAGAATGACTTGGGAATCCACATAGCTTTTTCTTTTTCTTTTTTCTTTTTGATTCTTTAGCATACACTTCTCCAATGAGGTATTTAGGAATCCACATTGTCTTTGATTTTCTTCTTTTCTTGTTGGACATTTGTGGTCTCTTTAGTATCTTTTTTTTTTTGTATTCACATGTCTATTAGATAGGACATGGTGATATCCATATGTAAGTGTATTCTTGTATTTTTTATTTTTATCTTGTACATCCACTTTAATTCCAAAAGCCTTGGGAAATGTGGATGAATGAGGCTGATATAGAAGGTTTAGATGGATGGTTGGGTGAAATTTTTTCAAGGATGCATGTCTATGTTGATCTTGAGGTATGATGGGGAAATTATATTATAAGCTATAAGTGATAGTCATGATGGATGGAGGGACATACAGGCCCAAAATGGATGGAAGATATGAGGGATTCAACTTTGGGATATAGGGACCAAGAACGGATTTGGATTATGGTGAAGGTAGATGTTTTTGTTTAAATGGAAGGAGATAAGGTGTGAAATGGATATAAACATCTTTAAAGTGAGTTGCATGGCCAAGGTTCTCATCGTTAGGAGACCTCTTTATAAAAATGGGCTCACAAGTAGCTTTAATGGGAGCAACTTGATGACATCAGAATGCTGAGAAATAACATTAATGATGATCCTGGAATGGTTGTCATTGTTGGAAAACCATTACATATCTAAGCAATTTTTGTATGATTAAATGAATTTATACCAACCGGTATACAATATAACCAATCGGTAACGATAAGTCAAGTCAAAAAATTCATAGGTGAACAGGTGAACATGAGAACAGGTGAATGACAAATCGATAAAAGAAGACAAGCATGCTATCAGTACACCAAATAGTACAAAGACAATAGGTATACTAATATTTGTGACTATGCCACTTAGGTCACACCAGTAAAGGCATAAATGAAGATACCACCAACTAGTCAGTTCAGTGAACAAGTAAAATCAAGGCTATTGTACAGTTTTGTTCAATTGGCTAAAGCGGTTATGACAGTGCAAGATTCACTGAATATGAACAACATGAAAAGTGTAGTACACTCTTTATAGAGTTGAATAAGTCAATTCATTGGTAGGTGTATATAGATATAATTATCAATTCAAGGCATATTCTAACCAATAATATTGAAGGAATATTTCACATTGGAGATAACAACTTGGAGTTTGTTGTGGACGACGCGGTAAGGATTTTATGTTTCGATGAGTTATTTATGATTGATAAAGATATTCTGGAGGGAAATAGAAAACCTAATTAGGTTTACAATCGAAGGTGAATTACTATAAGATGATAGCTATTTCTATTTTGAGAGAGTGATGAAGTTAGTGAAGAATAATTGAAGTGTTGGTTGAAAGTAAGATCTTGGACAATGATTGCAGAGACAATTTCAGAGAAGATTCGGGACTAGGTTCAGAATACAAAGACAAAATTAAAATAAATGATTAGCATTGAGGAGTGCATATCACAATTCAATTTTATTGTTGCATTCCTAATAGTTTCAACAAGCTAAATCCCTTAACAAGGTAGTCTCTCACAAGACTTTATTGTAAATCCCTTAACATGGTGAACACTGTAATAGTGGGATTAAATATTTTAACAAGGTAGTCTGTAATAGGACTTAAGATACTTCTAACAAGGTATCAGTCACTCCTAATAGGGTGAGTCACCTATAAATTTACATATTTAAGCTCCTAACACAAAACTCTTTCCTACTTCAGTGAGAAGATTGTGGGCGTCATCCCCACCGTGGTTTTTCCCTCTAGCCAAGGATTTCCACAATAAAAATATGAGTGTTATGTGTTTGGATGTATTTTTATTTAATTCATAGCACTTTTACTTTACACTTATTTTTATATTCTTCATAGTTTGAAATTTTATTTTGCTACTACTTAGAGGTAGATGTAAAAGTCTGAAATTGTTAGTCGTCCTGATTCACCCCCCTCTCAGTACCTATTGGTGCAAGAGCACCTAGGATAATCCCTAATTCTATTTTTATTTTTTCTTGTACTGACCTTATCCAAGTCAGTAGAGTTTATTTTTGACCTTAGAAGGTCTTGCAAGCGTTTTCCTAGGCGGATTTGACTAGGATCAATCCAACCTAGGTGTTTTATGCTTTGTTGGTGGATAGTGCTAGATTAAGCCTAAAAAGGGGAAAATGGGTCCAAAAGCCTCCAAGGCTTAGGATAGGTTAGAAATGTGCCTAAAAATTCCTCTTGGATTTTTTTACACCATTATATGTCAATTAGAGCTCATTGGGATTTGTTTTATGCAAAGTTGTCAAAGTTGTAAAAATGTTGCATGACAACATTTGCAACTTTTAAAAGTTGCATGACAACATTTGGCATGACCGGATTGTTTTCAAAGAATTATGGTGGGTGGTTAATGTAACAAACTATAATAATTGGGAAGGAATATTTAGACATGGAGGATCCTATTTCCCGAGGTAGATGGATGTAAGGAGTGATTTGAATTTGCAAGAAGAAGTTCTGTTACTGGTTTTTTGTATATAGTTGACTATTGTGATGTTTGTCAGTTAGAAGATGGATTGAATAGTGAGATCCAGTGTTGTATTTGTGTAGTAGTAGTAGTTTTAAGAACTTTTCTTATAGCTTTTAATTTTTTTTGATTTCATTAGATTAGTCTGTTAAATTGTTTTGTTAGTAGCACAGTTGTTGGTGTTGTTTAGGCAATTTTTTGGAGAAATGGCTCCCCCATAGATCTCCACCGTGAAAATCATCATGGACCAGAGGGATATGGAAGGGAAGTCATTGTAAAGTGTACATATGGAAGGAGGGGCTTAGAAAAGCAAGTTAGCTAATTTCGGTGTCATGCCCTAGGCGAGTCCAGTGTGCCAGGTTAGGTGCATGACAGTGATCTAATGGTGTTTTATTGCAGGGGAAAGATTGGGAAATTGGAACCAAGTATGTTTTCACAATAATAGAGGTCCTACATATACCTCCTAGGGATATTAGGCATTTTCCAATCCATTAAGATATATTTCTAAGTAGAAATCAATAGACTGCACAAAAATAGCCCTATTTGCCCTGAATTCTAGGAACCTATTGTACGGAGGCCCTAGAACCCTAAGACCAAAAAAATTCTTAATGTCTTGGAAAAGGGTGTCTGAATATCTATTTTTTGGGGGTTATTTGGAAGGTTTGTGAGAGAAGTGGGAAAAACTCACTGATTAGGACTAATTGACCTATTAGGCCTAAAAGACCAAATCCCTTGATTGTCTTGAGATCGTTTGAAAAACCATTGATGTCCTATTCTAATGGGATCATAGCGGAGGAAAAAATTTGTCTTAGCAATAATTTTACCCCCTGCAGAACTTGCGATGAGATGGTGGTGAAAATTAACTTGGAGACATCCAAGAAGGGGTAAGGGATTGAAGAGCACTTTGTTGATAGTTACCCCAAGGTGAAGCACAAAAGTGACCAACTCACAGAGTTGTGTTGGAGAAGTCCTATGATAGTTGAGAAAGGGCTTGAAAGATACTAGAAGAGAAGGTAGGGTATTTAGAAGGCTAGGAACAGTAGAGTCCTAGATTTGGCTTGTACAAGCACACCTTGAGTGTTTCTATCAAATTGGTATCAGAGCCAATAATGTTTGGCTTGTGGTGAATGTTTCAACTAGAAGAGTCAGTAGGAGAGTCTACAATGGTGACAAATACAGAGCTTGCAAAGAAATTAGATGAGAAAGAAGAAGAGAATATATTGGTGAGAGAGATTGGCATAACTGGAACACAAAGTGGACCAAGTGGAGGAAAAGACTGAGGAAGTGAAAGATAAAGTTGAAGGAAAGAGTAAAGAGATAGCCTTAGATGATGAGGTCCCTAAAGCTGACCCTTTCCTCACTGAAGAACCATTCTTGAAGGCACTAAAATATTTGAGCAGAAAGGAATTGGAAGGAGGTCCTATCTTTACTGGAAAGATGGAACCAGAGTTAGTCCTAGATTGGATTGAAGGACTAGAAAATCACTTTGAATGTGATGGTATAACTGAAGCTTAGAAAGTGAAAGTGGCAAAGGCTAGACTTAGAAGGTCTGCACTCAGGTGGTGGAAATTTATCCAAGATGAGAGAGAAAAGGAAGGAAAGAGACCCATTTCTACTTGGAAGGCTATGATAGCCAAAATCAAAGAAGCATCTGTACCTAGACTATGAAATTTAGTTGCATAAAAGGAGACAAAGTCTTAGACAAAAAGACTTGGATGTTAACTCTTACACTGAAGAGTTTCAAAGGCTATGCATGAGATCTAGAATTGCAGAAGAGGAAAGTGTGAAGGTAGCTAGATACCTTAATGGTATTAAATGGACTATACAAGATGAATTGAGTTTTCTTACTCCCACCACTGTTCAAAGATGCCACCAACTTGCCATAAAGGTGGAAGAGAAATTGAGAAAGAAACAAGACTCAAGTAATACCAGAGGCAGAGGTAGAGGAAGAGATAACAAAGGACAAAGAAGTGGATATGGTGGTAGAAGTTCAGAGTCCAAGACTCAAGGAGAGACTAAGCTTACTGAAAAACAAGAGGGAAGTTCAAGCAAAGGAAGCTTCAATAGAGGAAGAGGCTCTAATACAAATTGGAGAGGAATAGGTAATATTCAAGGAAGAGGTTCCTACTTTGCAACAATGAAATTCTATCACTATAATCAAATGGGACATCCTTCCTATAGGTGTCCAAAGAAAGGATCTACTTCTCAAGGAGGAGACACGAGAGTGAAATTTGTGCAATAGGAGTCTAGTGGTGGAAACAAACACCCTGAAGTACCCTTAGAATTAGAGGAAGGAGAAAATATGATGATAAGAAGAACATTGATCAAAGAACTAGTGAAAGAGGAGCCAAGCCAGAGGAGATAACTGCTCAGAGTGAAGTGAAAGATGATGGATAAAGTATGTAGAGTCATCATAGACTCAGGGTCTACTAAAAACATTATATCAGAGGAGGTAGATAGTAAGCTAAAGATGAAGAGGATTTCACATAGTAACCCATACAAAGTTACTTGGTTGAACAAAGGACAACATGTCCTTGTGAATGAAAAAGCATGGGTGGACTTCTCAATTGGAAGGTATAAAGATAAGGTATTGTGTGACATCCTACCTATGGATGCATGTCACCTTTTACTTGGAAGACCATGGTGATTTGATAGACAAGCCATACATGATGGAGCTAAGAATGCATATTCCTTCAAGAAGGATGGTGTGACTTTCAAAATCTAGTCACTGATAGAAGAAGGAGAAGTGAAGACTTCATGCCCTAATTTCCTATTGGTGAGTGAGAAGGAGTTCCTAGAAGCTCTAGAAGAATGAGAGGGAGTAGCATATGATTTTTTTTTGAAGCCAAAGGAAGAAGATGCAGAGAAGACAATCAATAAGACAAAGATTCCATTAGAAGTACAAGAGTTTCTTAAGGAGTACAGAGACATTATCAATGATGGGAAACCAGAAATCCTACCACCTAAGAGAGCTATTTGTCACCAAATTAACTTCATCCTAGGAGATACCCTTCCTAACAAAGATGATTATAAGATGAACCCTCAACAAAATGAGGAAATTGCCAACCAAATCCAAGAGCTCCTAAACCAAGGCCTCATTAGAAAGAGTATAATCCCATGTGTTGTACCCACTGTCCTAGCACCCAAAAAGGGAGGAACTTGGAGGCTATGCACTAATTCTAGAGACATTAACCGAATCACCATTAGGTATAGGTTTCCTATTCCTAGGATAGAGGACCTAATGGATTGTTTAGGAGGAGCAAAGTACTTTACAAATATTGACCTAAAGAGTGGTTATCATCAAATTAGGGTCAATGAGGGAGATGAATGGAAGAATGCCTTCAAAACTATAGAAGGTTTGTATGAATGTCTTGTGATGACATTTGGGCTATCTAATGCCCCATCTACATTCATGAGCCTGATGAAAAAAGTACTCAAGGACTACATTGGAAATTTTGTTGTAGTGTATTTGGATGATATCCTAATATTTAGTAGGACTAAAGAGGAACACTTCAAGAATCTACAAATTGTGTTCAAGAAGCTGCATGAAGAAAAGCTAATGATCAATTTGGACAAGTGTGAATTCCTAAATAGGAGTTAATATATCTTGGGTTTGTGTTGTCTCATGGAAACCTCAAGATTGATCTAAGCAAGGTGGAAGCCATTGTTAACTGGCCTACTCCCAAATCAGCAATATAGGTGAGAAGCTTTCATGGTTTAGCTCAATATTATAGGAAGTTAATTAAGCAGTTTAGTGATATTTGTACTCCTATGTTAGACACCATAAAAGGTGGGATGAAAACTAAGTTTATATGGAATGAGAAAGCTAGCCAAGGATTTGATTTTTTGAAGAATAATATTTCCACTCAACCCATCTTGACATTACCAATTTTTGAGAGACTTTTTACAGTTGAGTGTGACCCTAGCAATGTCGCTATTGGGACAGTTTTAAGCCAAGAAGGGAGACTAGTGGCTTTTCACAGTGAGAAGCTTAGCGATGCTAAGAGGAAGTATTCTTACTATGAATTAGAGATGTATGCTCTATTCCAAGCACTAAGGAAATGGAGGCACTATCTACTTCCAAAGGAATTTGTGGTGTATTCAGACAATCAAGCACTTAGCTTTCTGAGTTCACAAGACAAGCTCCGTCACAAACACATGAAATGGGTGGAGTACTTGTAGGCTTAAACCTTAAGCATTAAGAAAAAGAAAGGAGTGTAGAAAAAATTCACTGATGCACTTAGTAGAATACTTCTGATAGTACAAGAAGTATAACTACAGAGCATGGATATTGAGAGTTTCAAAGACCTATATACAGAAGATGAAGACTTCACAGGGATATACAAGGTATGCAAAGAGTATAAGAATAATTTCCATGGTGAATTTTATTAATATATTATGCAAAGTGGTCTATTTTATAAAGGAAGTCAGTTATGTGTCTCTTGAGGATCAACTAGAGAAAATCTGATTCAAGAAAAGCACAATGGTACACTTAGTGGTCACTTTGGAGTCAATAAGACCCAAGAGTTAGTGCAGAGGTTTTAATTTTGGCCAAAAATGAATTTAGATATCAGAAAGTATGTGGAATGTTGTGTGGTGTGTCAGAAAGCCAAGGACACATCCTCCAATTCAGGCCTTTATCAACCTCTCCCCATTTCAGGCAGACCTTGAGAATGTTTGAGCATGGATTTTGTTGTGAGATTGCCAAAGACAAAGTAAGGATTGGATAGTGTCTATGTCATAGTAGATAGATTTAGTAAGATGACACACTTTGTCTCATGTAAGAAAATGCATGATTCTTTTCATATTGCACAATTATTCTTCAAGGAAGTGGTGAGAATCCATGGGTTACCCTTAAGCATAGTATCAGACAGAGACACTAAATTCATGAGTCACTTTTGGAAGACATTGTGGAACAAAGTGGGAACCAATCTATCCTTTGGGTTTGCATATCACCCTCAGACAGATGGTCAAACTGAGCTAGTTAATAGAAGCCTTGGGAACCTATTGAGGTGTCTCACAAAGGAGTATGTTCAAACTTGGGATCAACTCTTAGGAAAGGCAGAGTATGCATATAATGATACTGTTAATAGGACTACTAGAAAGAGTCCCTTTGAGATTTTTTATGGACTACACCATAGAGGAATATTTGAGATTAGAGAACTAAAAGATGGAGCCAAGGGTAGTGGTTATGTAGAAGACTTTGCACACTCCATGAAAGAGGTGCATGAAATAGTGAGAAAGACTCTAACAGAGAATACTGCAAAACTCAAGAAAAAGGTGGATGAAAGGAAAAAGGAAGTTCAATTCCAAGTAGGGGATCTTTTTATGGTCCATCTGAACAAAGAAAGACTATAGAAGAGAATTAAAAACAATTTGCAGATGAGAAGATTGGGGCCATGTACTATTCTGGCCAAATATGGAAACAATGCATACAAGGTAGAGCTCCCTAAGGATATTGGTTTGTCTCCGGTCTTCAATGTTGTAGATCTGGTCCTCTTAAAGGGGCCTACTCAAGAACCAAACCAAAGCCTTACTGAGGTTATACAAGAGGTGGAAGACCTTAATTTGAACCCTACACCACCTAAGAAGGTAGAGAAGATACTTGACTCAAGGGCCTACAAGAAGACCAGGCAGAGGACATATTATGAGCATATGATCAAATGACATGGACAAGGAGTTGCAAAGGCCACTTGAATCAATGAGACAAAGTTCAATAAGTTGGGAATTGATTCCAACTTGCTCAATCCAAGGATGGATTAAAATCTTTCATTTGAGGAGAATGGTGCAGGAGCACCTAGGCTAATCCCTAATTCTAGTTTTGGTTTGGCTTGTACTAACCTTATCCAAGTCAGTAGAGTTTATTTTTGACCTTAGAAGGTCTTGAAAGTGTGTTCCTAGGTGGATTTGACTAGGATCAATCCAACCTAGGTGTTTTATGCTTTGTTAGTGGATAGTGCTAGATTAAGCCTAAAATGGGAAAATGGGTCCAAAAGCCTCCAAGGCTGAGGATAGGCTAGAAATTTTCCTAAAATGCCTCTTAGATGTTTTTACATCATTATATGTTGATTACAGGTCATTGGGATTTGTTTTATGCAAAGTTGTCAAAGTTGTCAAAATGTTGCATGATAACATTTGAAACTTTTAAAAGTTGCATGACAACATTTGGCATCATTGGATAATGATGGTGGGTGGTTAATGTAATGGCCTTTAATAATGGGGAAGGCATATTTAGACATGGAGGATCCCATTTCTCAAGGTAGATGGGTGTAAGGAGTGATTTGAATTTGCAAGAAGAAGCTCTGTTACTGGTTTTTTGCATACAATCAACTATTTTGATGTTTGTGAGTTAGAAGATGGATTGAATAGTGAGATCCAGTGTTTTATTTGTGTATTAGAGGTAGTTCAAAGAAATTTTTGTTTATCTTTAAAGATTTTTTGAGTTCATTAGATTAGTCTGTTAAATTTTTTGTTAGTAGCACAGTTGTTGGTGTTGTTTAGGCAGTTTTAGGAGAAATGGCTCCCCCATAGATCTCCACAGTGAAAATAATCATGGCCTAGAGGGATATGGAAGGGAATCCATTGTACAATGTACATATGGAAGGAGGGGCTCAGAAAAGAAAGTTAACTAATTTTGGTGTCATGACCTAGGCAAGTTCACTGTGCTCGGTTAGGTGCATGACAGTGATCTAATGGTGTTTTATTGCAAGGGAAAGATTAGGAGAATGGAACCAAGTATATTTTTACAAGAATAAAGGTCCTACATATACCTCATAGTGATATTAGGCATTTTCCATTCCATTAAGATAGATTTCCAAGTAGAAATCAGTTGACTGCACAAAAATAACCCTATTTGCCCTTAATTCTAGGAACCTATTATATGGAGGCCCTAGAACCTTAAGAACACAAAAATCCTTAATTTATTGGAAAAAGGTTTCAAAATATATAAATTTTTTTGGGGTAGTTTGGAAGTTTTGTGAGAGAAGTGGGAAAAACTTACTGATTAAGGCTAATTGACCTATTAGGCCTAAAAGACCAAATCCTTTGATTGTCTTGAGATTGTTTGAAAAACCATTGATGTACTATTATATTGGGATCATATGGGAGGAAAGAAGTTTTTTAAGCAATAATTTCACCCCCTGCAAAACTTGTGATGAGATGGTGATGAAAATGCACTTGGAGACATCTAAGAAGGAGTAAGGGATAAAAGAGCACTTTGTTGATAGTTACCCCAAGGTGAAGCACAAAAGTGAGAAACTTATAGATTTGTGTTGGATAAGTCCTAGGATAGTTGAGAAAGGGCTTGGAAGATCCTAGAAGAGAAGGTAGGGTCTTGAGAAGGATAGAAATAGTAGAGTCCTAGATTTGGCTTGTGCAAGCACACCTTGAGTGTTTCTATCACCTATTATTTCCAAAAAGTGATATTAGAGCACAAAATTTCTAGAGGAAATGTTTAACAACTTGGGGAAAAGATCCAAGGAGATGGAAATCTATAGGTATGAAAAATAATTGGAGGCAGCCAACGAGATTATTAAGGAGTTGAAGAACAATCTTAAGGCTTCATTGGCAAAAAAGAAAGAATTGTCTGAACAACTAAAGGACTATCTAAACAATATCGATGAATTATCTAAAGGAAGTGTTAACTCTAATGAAGATGAGGCAAAAATAGCATATCTGATGGAAAATAACAAGATCCTAACTGAATAAGAAACAAATATGAAAAGAAAACAAGAAAGTTAAGTTATAAGGATGTGTGAAGTGCTTGAAGGCATGAGAGTTGTTGAAGATGCAAAAAGAATTGCTCAAACCGTAAAGAAGAATGTTGAAGAAATGATTAGAGAAAATGAAATTATACTTCAAAGATTGACACATGAAAACCATGTACTAAATGAATAAATAAGTGACACCGGTGATGAAAACTTAAAAATGTCTTCTAAAAATGAATCACTGAGAAAAAATTAAGCAATATGAACAAATCCTACAAAATATCGATGAGCAATTGAAGAATCAAAGGTCACCTAGCTACTTCTGGACTAGGATATACCGGTGACAAAAAAATTGAAAAAGGAGAGTCATCCAAGTCGGTGTTGAGAAACAATCAAATATTCCTAAGGTTTGTACAAGTCCACAAGGTAAGAGACCTACTAAACCCACTTGTTACAATTGTGGAAAGATTGGACACACTACTAATGTATGTAGAAGAAAATCTATGAATGTTCCAAGAACTACTCATTTTGATGGTTATTGTTATAATTGAAATAAATATGGTCATCAAGCTTATGAATGCAGATCAAGGGCCAATGGTAGATCATCTGAGATGAATTTAAATGGATACTCTTATACATGCAAAAAATATGGACACAAGGCAGAACATTGCAGATCAAGGACACCTAACAAACTAGTGAGTGTTATAAGAAGAGAAGGGAACATGAATGTTACATGCACTATTTTTGGAAACTATGGATACGTGGCTATGAATTTTTGATTGAGGAATCCTAGAGGTAATTCTAGACAATGGTGTTAGTAATAATAAAGGGGGGGTGAATCAGTGGCCTCAAAAATATTTCAATAATCAACCCAAAAACTTAGTACCACAATATTAAGCCTCTAGTTATCTCTAGTCCTATAAGATGAATGCCTCCAAATACTTTTATCAAATTACTACTACTCATAATGCATTGTAAATCCTTCTATTGTATGTTTACCAAATAGCAATATGTTAATTTACTCAAAGACAATCAATTATCTAGAGTATACCGATCAATCCAATTAAGTTAAGTGTAATGCAAAAATCTAAAGTAATGACTCATAAACACATTGACACATGGATTTTTAACATGGAAACCCTATTAAGGGAAAAACCACTTGGGACCGGTAACCCAAAATTTTCACTCTTCTGAAGTGAGCTCATGAAGAGCCAACCCTGTTAAAGGTTACAAATACACTATTAGGTGTGACCTTGTTAGAGGATTTAAAAGTTTAGTCTATCACTTGATATCAGGCATCTCTATGCTACCTTCCTTGATCAAACCCTCACTTGTCCTGTCAATAGGTATCTGGCATCTCATGATATCTTCATGATCAAAATTTTTGATACTCCTTAGGATGTATCTCAATATAGAAAGGATCTTTAAATCCTACTTAGTTAAGAGACTTTCTAAATCAATGGATAAACTAAAATAGTATGATCTGTTCACACATACAACTTATACTTGCAGATTTTCAGATCTATTGTAATATCATAAAACTATTTTGATCAATATATCTCAGTTTATACCTTTGCTCCACTTTGATTCTGCTTGGTGATGTTGTGCTCTGTTTCTCGATGTCCACAGAAAAATTTAGCTCTTTCCTCGGCTTGTTGATCAGGAATGTATGAAGTTTCTCTTCAGCGTCCTCTTTTCATTCATTCACCCACCACACCAATTTGTAATGAATTGAGTTGTCTGTTTATAGACATGACTTCACCGTTGTTAGGTTCTTGATTTTCTTGATCTTGGCATGATCCACAATTCTTTCCAATTATATTTAAAGCAAAACTCATGTTTTATCTCACTGAGATCTTCTTGCCAACTGGACAAAACAACTTTAAATCCATTACTTATCTCTAGATTTATCTTATCGATGAAAACAAAGATAACTACCATTTAACTCTATATTTAGCTTTGCCAGCTAGATATTTTGTTGTTTCTGAACTCAAGTTAATTTTGGTGTTTAACTCTTTGATAGCATCGGTCAACACTCCAGTTCACCTTGGGCTTCTCCGTCGGTTTACACTATGTTTATGGTCGTCGGTTATGCTTTTGATTCTTCTCGTTGGTAATGCTCATCATTGTTCTTGCTCAGGAATCACTATGACTTGAATTTTGGTGATCTTTGTCCGTTGGTGTCCACTGACCGTCGGTGTTTGAAGTCATATTGTGAATGCTTGTCTTTTATGCATTACTGAAAGCATAATTTTTTTCTCTTTGATTCTCTGAAGTCTTTGACACTTTGATAATAACCGATTAGATTATATCAAGTTGACATCAATGACAATACAATCCATTAACTGATTTAATGTACTACATGATCCTTCTGCCTTTCGATCATCAACTTAACATATTCAAACATTTAATCAGTTACATGTCATAACCTGGAGCACAATAGGTATGGAATTTTTTTATTGTCATTATATTAGACATCTAGCAAGGGATTGTAGATAAAGGAGCTGGTCACCAAGCAATGAAGATATGTTGGATAAGTGAGGAATGAGATCAAAAAGGTATGGGTGAAGAAGGAAGAAAGTAAATAAGATGCCAATGCATCAACATGTAACCCTCTGTCCTATGAATCAGGGGATTCATCCTCAAACTAAGAAAGTAATTTTTTCTTAGGGACTGAATTTCATTGTTATATCTAACCTGTCCCTTATAATGATGAGCGGTAATATCTATTTTCATAGTAAGATGTGTTGGTTCCAGAAAAGTTTTTACACTTACTAAGCTGCCAGTACACCCTTCAAAACATTCTATAGAGAAGCCAACTCCAATCTTCAAAGTATTAAGAGGATTGGACCAACTAATAGGGACACTGAACTATTCCTCTACACTTTAGGTTTTGCAAAACTAAAGGGGACTCCCTTTAATGCCTTTGAATATACACTGAATGGAATTAATACAAGCATAAATCTCATATCAATCTTAACACAATTGAGAGATACTAGATAATAGTTAATTACCAATCGAACATCAACCTTGTTGGGGGCATGAGATTAAAAGAGCCACAACTAAACTAGAATACAAATAGAATTTATCAAAATATAGAATAACCAGGTATACTTAACCACCAAAGTAATAATTTCCAACAAATCCTAGACCAGTGCCTTATTTATTGGGAAATATAGTCAATTTACCATTTCTTGTGCAAATACACAAACTGTGACTGATTCCTTACCCAAATTATTATTTCCTTAATATAATAGTAGGTTTAATGTAATCTAAAATTTAACTTATTATAACGATCCCTGTAAAAACCCTATGAAATAATGGATCAATTTTAAGCATTTTAATTTCTCCTTGATCAAAGGTTAGAATTAAGACATACACATGTAAATAATATGCAGTGAATTGAAGGAGAAATTAGAATTTGTTAAATTCACAACTCATAAAACCAACACAGAGGAGAGCACCAATCAAGATTATATTTCATTGATGTTTCAGAACCATAATCTGCATACAGTAGTTTTTTCAATGGAAATAAGACTCAATAAGAATACAAATCTGATACTAAAACATATATTCCTATGTCAATTGTAAACAAAATTCAATTATACTAGTTAAACCTGATTGTGTATGAAATAAGCCTATTGGAAATTTGGACAAAATTTCTCAACACTTCCTAAGTGATCTTGGAAATTATTTTATAGAGTAAGAATTGCAACAAGCTTCAGATCACTTAGGGAAAAATTACATTTGGAGTGCTTTAATAATAAAGACCCGAGAAGAATTCTTCAAATCTTCAAAATTTTCTACGCTGGAAGTTGGCTTCATCAAAATGAAATCTACCACTTTTATCTGTAGGTAATCAGATAAAATTTCTTTGATTTATGTAGTATACCCATAAATTTTGATGAAAAATTAAAGGCACCTATTTAGATAATTATTCTCCCTATAAACAAGCTCAAGTGCCAAGTCAACAACCACCTGCAAAAAGACAAACATGGTGAATCCCCAACAGTTTCAATCTATCGTCTTCTTGTTAATATCTATTTCCCACCTAGAAAACTCTGTGTCTATTAGCCACTCAAAATATCTAACATTCTCAATCTATCTAGCAACCTCATTCCATCAGGCATCGATTAGGACCCTTGTATAAGAGATAAAATTAACCAAATCTACTTTAGCTCTGAACAAATTGTCTAATACCTCATTAAATATCACTACATCAAAATCATTGGTTAAATCTAACAAAGTTTCAATGCTCTCTACAATTAAATGAAAATCCCCTATCCATGTGGGGATTCCCTTCAACTTTCCCTCCTTATCATAAATGCTAGGGAAATAATCATTATAAGATTCGACAAAGATCTTCAATTTTCCCTTTATCACCTGGTCCTTCCTTGCAAAGAAAGCAAACAATTTATTTTTTTTCCCCACTATTTTCTTTGTGTTAAAGATTTTATTAGGCTAATCAGACCTGTACACCAAAATTACATCTATCTTTTCAAATGACACATTCTTGCCTGCCTACAAGGTAAAATTGGGATTAAAAAATGTCATGGCCTCTTAACACTTTCCTTTAGCAGATTGTAGGGATACACGGGAACCATGGATAGTACTCAGCTTACCCTTCAGGATGTCCACCCTGTGTTGTAGAATCCCCATTAATACTCTAATTCCCAAAGTATCATTTTCTTCTTCCAATTCCTCTATTCTTCTAGCATATTTATCCAATTTATCATTAACCTCAGTAGGAATAACATCTGATGCAATAAGAGTGAACTGACTGGTATTTCCTATAACAACATCCACTCTTTCACAGACAACAGGCATATTAGCTAACTTTTCATTCAACTCAGTGATTCTTTCCTCTAGTTTTGCATTCAACATAAGCTGCCCCTCATATTCCTTGGACACTCTAATGGGGATATTGTACATTTTTCCAACCCTTTTCTCCAAGTATTCTTCTTTGGGTCTGTTCAGAAATGACACATGAGTCAGCCAATCTATAACTTCCACATTGCTCACATTCTAGATATTCTAGTTGAGCTTGTTTCATTGCCTCTGATCCTGTATATCTAATATCTTTGGCTATTGTCTTGCAGGGGCAAGTGACCAAATTACTAATTTTTTTCTCTCAGGGTCAAAACCTGAGCCTCTCAAGAAATCCACAACCTCAACCTCATATTTGAATATTTGGTCTGGTTGTTTCCTTATTTGGTCAATTAGGAATGATGACTGCATATCCCATCCATGTAGAAACAACATTCCACTTCTCTTTACCAATTCTCTATCTTGTCCTACAAATAGTACATGACTGTCAGGATCATAATCCTGCAATGATTTTACCACTTTCTCCTTGTTCTCATAAGTGTCACCCTTAGGGCTTAATTTGATTTTCAGTTCATTTTCTTTCAATTTGAAAAGAAAACTCTTGAACTCTTCTATTTGGATGAAATCATCATCATGCGTAAACAATTCAGTGATCAACAATATGTCATCTCTCTTAGCCACCAATGCTAGACTTTATTCCCCTGTTTCCACACCTTGTGGTATCTTTTGAGCATCCCTCATAGTTTGTCTAATCTAGTGAAAGTAGGGGCCCTTTTTTAGTAATTAATTCCTTTGACATGTCCATCATTTGGGGAGCATGTTCCTCTTTGTTGTTGGTTGTTGGAAAGACTCAGGTTCATCTCCCTCCTCCACTTCCACGGAGTATTCTCTCATGAGTGGAACATCCTCATGTGATGATTCCACATCTATAGGGCTAATTTTGGATTCTGCTCCTCCAGGTATTTCACGCATTTTCTCCATAATTTCATCTTGCTTCTCCATGAGTATTTTTAATTCATCCCAATATCCTAATTCATTGTAAAAACTAGGAAAAGAGGGATCCATTTCCTTGAATTTTGCCTCCACTCTCTGGATATCATTCCATTTCCTTCTCTTCTAAGATAATTCATCAGGAGAAATTAATTTTCTGATAATGTCCTCTTTAGGCAATTCCTCATGTGATGGAAAAGAAACATTTTCCATTTCCTTCAGGTTAGTTTTCATGAACCCTTCAGGGTCACACATTCTTGCCTTTGTAGTTTGTAACTTGTAATGTTCTTAAAAAATTATTAATGGGATCCAAAGCCCATTTTCCCACTCTGAAATCCTCCACCACCCATAACCTAGATAGGAAAGTTATTGTCATATTCTTCTTACCTAAGTATTCCTTATCTGCCAGAGTCAACTACCAAATGAATTCAATAATTCCCACCCTAAGAGGGATATACTTTGGTAGAAGGTGTGATGGTTGAGGGCACCCATAAATCCTAATGATTGCAAAATTCTCAAAAAGAAAAGCATCACCCCAATTATGCCTTATAGGCCCCTTACTATTTGCATGTAAGGGTCTAATAATTTTCCTAAGGGTAAGAGGGATTCTATAATCTCTTTCTCCTAAAAAATCCCTAATAGGGTCCACAATCCAATTTTCAAAATGTAAGAATGAAGAAAGATAAGTAGTGATTTCCCATACCCTTTTCCATAGTTGAATTAGCATTGGCATAGCCATATCCTCCTTCAATAGGATCAACTTGTTATCCATGTGGTGATAATTTTAATACAAAATGAGATGCATGAAGATTGAGTAGTACTTGAAGTCAATCTTGGAAGGATTGCTTCGTATTGCCTCTAGGTCACTCTAAATTATGTCGACTATATAGCCAACACAATCATACTCTTTGTTCACATGAGTATGTTAGATATCCATAACCACCATCACCAAGTCTTATGGTACTATCTTTCCTCCTTCAGCTCCTAATGCCTTACAGAGACCATATACTATATATTTGAAGTAATTGTAAAATGTATCCAAATCAAAAGGCTCATTCACGTTATCTAGGATTCATAAAGGTCTTTTTCCATCCCTAGACATGGATTTTGTATTAAATTCTTCTTTAGAATAGTCTTGTGTAGATGATATATCCTCTTTTCCTTGTCCAATTCTATATCTACACTCATGACACTAGAAATTTTGAATTCTTCCACAAAACTAGCTCTATCAGTCCTTACTAGAGCGGCTTTGTCTCTCTTTCTTATGCATTTAGAAGGGGGAAATAGTGTTTTGCTAGCACCCTTACTAGATTAACATCCATGAACACATAAGGAACAATCAATTTAGCCATTTTCAGAACTAAAGGATTACATACTGGAATATCCTTCATTCTGTTATTAAAAAAGAACAAGAAGAGTGATGCACCAGTAGAACCCAGAGTATCTTGATTCTTGCAGCGAGAATAGGTATCATGTCATGTCCGATCATTGGCTGAAATCACATTTGATGTCCCTGGTAGCAACTAAACCTATCCTTCTAAAAAATTATCTTTTTTTTGCTTCCCTACAGCTGCAGACTGGATAGAGGTACTTGGACTTGCCATTTCTCCAAAATAAAAAATATTCTCTGAACTACACAGGAAAGCCTTTTCTCTACAATTATTCTCTCTGCTATTGGAATAATGAAATGGTGTGTATTGAGAGAGGAGGGGCGAATTAGTACCCTTAAAAAATTTTCATCAATTGACCTTTAATCCTTTAGTAATCGATTCCTTGCATTACCGACCATAGATGTTTTTCTATGTTATGCATGTAATGTCAAATCATAAACTTAATTGCATGTAAACATCCATAGAAACATTCATGAAATGTAAGTACACATGACACAAGAATTGGTAACATAGAAGACCCCTGTTAGAAGGTAAAAGCTGTTGTGGGGATGAAACCCACAAAGCTTCACTATCTATAGAATGGAAGGTGTCGGTTAACGCTACAAGTTTGATCACTTCTGATGATCTTACCTTGTTAGGAGTAATATTTTAGACTGGTTAGGTCAACTCTATTAAGAGATTTAGAAACACTATTTAGTGTGCACTCTATTAAGAGATTTACATAAGGATTGTTAAATCCACCTTCCTAAAGGATTTCTTCTATTTTCTATGCTTGTTAGAATGCAGTCAAAAATACTTATTGACCTGATTATATGCAATCTTGAATTGCTGAGTACAGATCCTTTAAGTTCACAATCTATTTGTATCACCTATTGTGAATGATTAATACCTCTATTATGCTTGGTAGCCTTGAATCTTGTTCTTCATAATTGATTTCATCTTTTTTTGTCCTTCTACATAAAATTCTCTGTCTGATCCATAGATGTTTGCTTCGGCTATAATCATCATCACTTTCATATGTTCTGATTGATTACACATCTATTTATACAATGAATTGACTGTTATATTATGGTGATTGATCAGGAAAGTGATTTACCTTTCAAGTGATTTTTTTTTTTAGTCTTATTTTAGCCAATTTCTTAACCGACATGTTCTAACCCTAAAGCAGCATAAATTTTGTATAAATTGGCTTAGGGTTAAGGTTTCATTATTATGTTGTATGTTTTACAACAGTATTGAGCTGTGAGGGATCTGCACATTGCGATCTGATTTTAATCACTGGATAAGAATAATATTGGACTTTTTTGTTTGGTGGACGTAGTCCAGGGATTGAGTGAACCACGTTAAATCTTTGTGTCTTGTGTTCTCATCTGGTTTGGTTTATTATTCTCTATTATAGATTATATTTCTGCATGTAACTGTTATTTTTGCCGTATTAATCCTAACAAGTGGTATCAGAGCTACTATTTTTTTTATTTATCCTCTACAAGAAGGTCTCACGATTGAGTGGGAGTCTCATGGTCAAGTGGGAGTTATGGCAGACGAGGGTAGATTGAAGGTTGAAAATTTTAATGGGCAGAACTTTCAGTTATAGAAAATGCAGATGGAAGACTATCTCTATCAGAAATATTTATGGCGACCTTTGGAAGGAGTGTCCAAGAAAGATCTAGCTATGTCTCAGGAGGATTGGAACATTCTAGATAGAAAGGTACTGAGTAGCATTCGCTTATGCCTAGCTCAATCAATGTTGTTTAATATTAAGAAATCAACGACAACTAAAGAGTTGATGGAATCCCTAGAAAATTTGTATGAAAATCCTTCTGCTTCAAATAAGGTATTTCTTATGAAGTGTTTATTTAATATGAAGATGGTAGAAGGTGGGTCAGTGGCTGATCATTTAAATGAGTTTAATATAGTTACTAGTCAATTATCCTATGTGAATATTAATTTTGATGAAGAAATTAGGGCTCTCTTGATTCTGTGTTCTTTGCCAGAAAGCTGGAATAGCTTGATAATGGTCGTTAGTAACTTTGTTTCTAATACGAACACCCTAAAATTTGATGATGATATTGGTGTTATTCTGAGTGAGGAAATTCGTAGGAAAAGCTCAGGTGTATCTACATCAGGTAGCGTGTTGAATGCAGAAAGCAGAGGCAGAACAAGAGATAGAGGAAAAAACTCTGGAAATCATGGGAAATCACGAGGGAAGTCAAAGGGAAAGAGGTCTCAATCAAGAGGACCTAGTGACTGTTGGTACTGTGTAAAACTAGGTTATAAGAAGAAAGATTGTTGGTCTTAGAAAAATAAATAAGGAGACAAAGAAGAAGGAAATAAGGAGGAAAATGTGGTAAGTAATAAATTTGATGATGATGTTTTGGTCCTTTCCCTTGAAAATGCTGATGATTCATAGGTTCTAGATTCAGGGGCTTCTTTTCATGCTACACCCCATAGGATTTATTTTATTGATTATGTCCAAGGTGATTTTGGGCTAGTTTATTTGGGAGATAATGAACCTTGTCAAATTGTTGGGAAGGGAAGAATTAAGATTAAGTTGTAGAATGGGAATCATTGGCTACTACAAGAGGTAAGACATGTTCCAAGGCTGAGTAGAAATTTAATTTCAGTAGGGAAACTAGGTGATGAGGGTTGCACAGTTACTTTTAATGATAAAAATTGGAAGGTCTCAAAAGGTTCCTTAGTAGTAGCAAAAGGTTTGAAAGTAGGCACCTTATATCTTTGTACATGCAATATTGTTCCTTCTACTTTAATTGTTACAGAGAAAAATGAATGTTCAGGAACAGTTGCTAGAGTTAAGAAGGTTGAACATGAAATAGTTGATGTGGATACAGAAACAACACTATGGCACAACAGACTTGGGAACATGAGTGAGAAAGGTATGAAATTACTTCACTCAAAGAAAATTTTACCAGGTCTAAAATGTGTAAATTTAGATTTTTGTGAAAGTTCTGTATATGGGAAATGAAAGAGAGTTAGTTTCTTGAAGGGTGGGAAGGAAAAGAAAGATAATAAATTAGAGCTTGTGCATATAGATGTATGGGGGCCAGCTCATGTATCTTCCCTTGGTGGCTCTCAGTATTATGTTACTTTTATTTATGATGCAACTATGAAAGTATGGATTTATTTCCTTGGGCATAAATCTGATGTGTTTGAAACTTTTAAGAAATGGAAAAGCTTGGTTGAAAATGAGACTAGAAAAAGATTAAAATGTCTCAGATTTGATAACGGTGGTCAGTATTGCAGCAAAGAATTTGAAGATTATTATTCCTCTAATGGTATCTATAGGCAAAAAATGGTCCCAAGAGCTCCACAAGAAAATGGAGTGGCTGAACGCATGAAGAGGACAATAATGGAGCGTGCAAGGACTATGAGATTTCATGTTGGGCTCCCCTTAAATATGTGGGTAGAGGCTATAAATATTTCTATTTATTTAATCAACAGAGGTCCCTCTACTCCTTTGGGTTGTGGTATTCCAGAGGAAGCATGGAATGGTAAGAAGGTAAGTTATTCTTTTCTCAGAACCTTCGATTGTGAAGCATTTGCACATATAGATTTTGAAAATAGAACCAAGGTGGAAGCAAAATCAAAGAAATATGTATTTTTTGCATATGGTATTGATGAATTTGGGTATAGACTTTTCAATTTTGAATATCGTAAAATTGTAAGAAGCAGGGATGTCATATTCAATGAGAAAGTGTTGTACAAAGATCTGTTGCGACAACATGAGAAGAAAGACACTGATTATGTAGAGTTGGATGATACTCCAAAAGATAATGTTCCAGTAATTCCTTATGCTCCGCAACAACAGAAACAACAAATACCACACACCCCAGTGAATGTTAGACGATCAAAAAGGCTAAGTAGACCTCCAGATAGATTTTCACCTTCTCTGTATTCTATTTTATTAACTGATGGTGGTGAACCTGATTTTTATAATAAAGCTATGCAAGTGGATACAAAGCTTCAGTGGGAGTCTACAATGACAGATGAAATGGACTCCTTGCTGAAAAATTAGACTTGGGATTTATGTAAGTTACTTGCAGGTAAACAGGCTTTGCAGAATAAATGGGTTTACACGTTGAAAGAAGAAGATAGACCTAAGAAAATATTTAAAGCCAGATTAGTCATAAAAGGATTTGCAAAGAAACATGGTATTAATTTTGATGAGATATTTTCTCCAGTTGTTAAAATGACTTCTATTCGTATTGTTTTAAGTATTGTGGCTACTGAAGATTTTCATTTAGAGCAGCTTGATGTTAAAACAACTTTTCTTCATGGTGATTTGAATGAAGAATTATATATGGTACAACCACAGGGATTTGAGGTCAAGGGTAAGGAGAGTTTAGTGTGCAAATTGCAAAAAAGTTTATATGGCTTGAAGCAAGCACCTCGACAATTGTATATTAAGCTTGATACTTTTATGAATGAGAATGGATACACTCGATGTAATTCTGACCATTATGTTTATTTCAATAGGTTAAATGAGGAAAACTACATTATTTTATGGTTATATGTTGATGATATGCTTGTAGCTGGGTCTAACATGGATCATATTAAGGGGTTGAAACAACAGCTAGAAAAATATTTTGCTATGAAGGATTTGGGGGAAGCAAAACAAATCCTTGGCATGAAAATTTGTAGAGATAGGAAGAACATAAAATTAACTCTATCTCAGGCTGATTATGTTGAAAATGTGTAGCAAAGATTCTCCATGAAGGACACGAAAGTTGTCACTACACCTTTGCCTGGTCATTTTAAATTGACTAAGGAGATGTGTCCAAAGACACCAGAAGAAGAGGCTAAAATGGCCAAGATACCTTATGCTTCAGCTGTAGGGAGCTTAATGTATGCTATGGTATGTACTAGGATAGACATTGCACATGTAGTGGGATTTGTTAGTAGGTATATGACTCACCCTGGGATTGAGCATTGGAATTCAATCAAATGGATTCTCAGATATTTGAGAGGTACATCTAATAAGTGTTTACACTTTGGGGGCTCTACTACTACTGTTCATGGCTATGTTGACTCAGACTTGGCAGGAGATATAGATACTAGGAAGAGTATTACAGGTTATGTATTTACTGTTGGTGGGACAACAGTGAGTTGGATTTCTTGGTTACAAAAGGTGAATGCTTTATCCACTACATAGGCAGAGTATGTTCCTGCTACTGAGGAAGCCAAGGAGATGATATGGCTTCAATTCTTCATGGAAGAATTGGGACATCCATAGGCGGATAACTACATGTATTCAGACAGCCAGAGTGCCATTCATCTTGCAAAGAATTCTTCTTTACACTCAAAGACAAAGCACATATAGTTGCGGTATCATTTAATTTGGTTAGTTTTCAATGATGGGCAATTAAAGCTGGAAAAGATTCACACTGATGATAATCCAGCAGATATGTTTACAAAGGTTATAATGAGGGAGAAGCTGAATTCTTGTTCAGCTTCAGTTGGTCTTCTAGATTGAATAGACTAATAGAACAACAGAGTCTAGGAAGGTTGGATCTAGTGAGAGCTTCACAGGGTAGTGGTTTAGCTACAAGATCAGTCTCCAAGTGGGAGAATTTTTGGTTTATGTGGAGTCTGATCAGTCCCCAAGTGGGAGATTGTTATATTATGGTGACTGATCAGGAAAGTGATTTACCTTTCAAGTGATTTACCTTTCTGCAATGCATCTTATTTTGGCCAATTTCTTGACCGACATGTTCTAACCCTAAAGCGGCATAAATTTTGTATAAATTGGCTTAGGGTTAGGATTTCATTATTATGTTGTATGTTTTACGATAGTATTGAGTTGTGAGGGATCTGTGCATTGCGATCTGATTGTAATCACTGCATAAGAATAATATTGGACTTTGTTGTTTGGTGGACGTAACCTAGGGATTGGGTGAACCACGTTAAATCTTTGTGTCTTGTGTTCTCTTCTAGTTTGGTATATTATTCTCTGTTATAGATTATATTTTTGCATGTAACTATTATTTCTGCCTTGTTAATCCTAACATTGACCTATTTTGGTTTTACGCTTTACACTGATAACTCTATGATCAAAGGTTTACAACTTGGCCTTGATCTCCTAGTTTCCATGTTTACAATCAATTAGACTGATTAAAAAATTACATTTGCTTTACTTGTCCCTCAAGAAATGGTTTTAAAGATAAGCTTAAAGCTAAATATAAAACTCAAGTGTTTTATCTGATGTGTAAATCAGATCCATATTTCTCAGAAATAAAGTTGTCTCTTGGTAAACTGGTGCTCGGGTTGCTTTGTAGTCTTTCCTTGGTGATGTCTTTGTAGACATTCTGCTTCTCATTTTTCTCTGTAGACTGACTATCAGTGTTCACAATGAATTTGTCTGTCGGGTTCCTCTATGAACTTGTCTGTCGGTGAAAACTAGCTTTGGTGTTCACTTTCACTTTAACATTTTTGGTGACCTTTGTCAACTATTGTTTGTCAGTTTGCACTATAAACCTATCTTTCGGTGATCATGTTACCAACAGTTCAAAAATTGTATCTTTTGTATACTAATGACAAAATATTATCCTTTAGAATTATCAATCTCCCCCTTTGTGGTGCGAGAGCACCTAGGCTAGCCTCCATGTTTGTTCATTTTGGCTTGTACTTGATATTGGCCAAGTCAAGATAGGTTATTTTTATTTTGACCTTAGGAGGTCTTAGCAATGTAGGCTAAGTGAGTTAGTCATTAGGACTAAGGTCACGTCAATAGCCATTGTTTGTAGTTTTCAAATTATTAGGCTTAGTTGTTAGTTAATGAATTGGAGTCTTGAATATGTCCTAATCTCATAAATGAGGACATAGAGATGCCATAGGGTCTTTAATGATCTTGGATCCCTGAAATAGAGAGGATAGAGGTCCTAAAATGTAGGGAGGAGGCATAATTGAAAAGATGCCAAAAGTTGCTATTTTGTTGTCATGACAACATTTGTAATAATTGCAAATGTTGCATGCAATATGGTTACATCGGATTCTCCTTGAAACTAGGAGTGGGGAATCGACCAACAAGGCCCTACAATAGTGGAATAAGGCATCTAGTGTAGGGGAGACTTGAATCATGAACTTAGTGGATTCATTGTAACAGTTGGAGAAGAGTAATACAGTCTGCAATTTTGTGTTTCCATAAATCCTGAGCATTTCCTTGTGACAGTCATACTTTATGGATTGAAAGCTTTGAATTAATGGTTTTTTTGTGTTCTTAGGAGTGTTTGGAACATTTCTCATTCAGTGACCAAGTTTCTTTGAGGTATTTTAAGGTCTATTTTAAATTATTTTGTGTTTAAGTAGTTCACTAGTCCTGTCCTAATCAGTCAGTCTAGATATGACTCCCCCATGAAATCTAACCATGGGAAACTTCCAAGGATAGATGGAAATTTTATGTAGTGTACATAGTTGTAGAGTTAGGAGTTAGGGAAAGGAAAGTAACTATTTTTAGAACCAAGCCCTAGGTGAGCATGCACTATCCGGTTAGTGGTTTGGTGGAGAAATAGTGAGCATTCATATGCAGGGGAAGATAGAACTGTACGGTCTAAGCACATGATAAGTTAGGGTTTTGTGTTACCTTGACATACTGAGTTGGTTGAGTTCATACCAATTAGTGGAGACAAGTTTTGGACAAGTTTAGAATAGTGTTGCAGACTGTCCTAGTTTTTAGGCCTATTAGCCCTATAAGACCTAGTTTGTAGGAACACTATGTATGGAGGGCTACTGAACTTAAAACCTTAAAAATGTCTTGTAATGTGATAAAGGGTATCTAGATATGGTCTTATATTTTCAAGTTCTTTGGGAAAGTTTGAAGTTAATTGGAAAAAACACCCTAGAAATGGCTACAAGGAATTAGGCATCATTATGCCAAAAGTGTGAACTCAATTGCGAAGAGTGAATAGATCATTCTAGATGGATTCCAAATTGATCAAATGTGATGTCCATGTTGATGGAAACCCTTGCAAATTAATCAAGAATGCTAGAGTTAAAATTGGAATTTAGACTCTTCTAAGTGTGAGTAGGAGAAGTGGAGAAGTGAAGTAATGATAGGGTGTTAGTCTTTCAAAGGGTGAAGCAAGGGTGGAGACTCTTAGAGGAGAGTAAGATTAGGACTTAGTTAATTATCTAAGCCTAATAAGGACCTAGAGGAGATTAGGATCCTTGAAGAAGATAGAGAAGATCTTCTTAGTGGATTGTGCAAGCAAACCCATTGGAACACTTACATCATATTGGTATCAGAGCTTGATTAAAGATCAGGCTTGTGGTGGATGTTTTATCCTATTGAATCAGTGGGAGAGAATACACCTAGAGGATAAATTCATGGTGACTAATGTTGAGTTAGCCAAAAAGGTGGAAGAACAAGAAGAAGACAAGTCATTAAGAGAAAGATTGTCTCAAATGGAGCAACTCTTGGGAGAAGTCCAAGACAAAGCTGAGAAGATGAAGGATAAGATTGACCAGAAAGAAGAAGAAGAATCAAGGGAGAAAGGAGTGGATATAGAAGAAGAAGCTCCAACCCCTGACCCTATCAGTGACCAAGAACCCTTCTTAAAGGCATTGAAGGATTTGAGTGGTAAAGCTTTGGAGGGTGTGCCACTATTTAGTGGACAAATGGATCCAGATTCAGTATTGGATTGGATAGACAACATAGAGAACCATTTTGAATGTCGTGGTATCATAGAGGCCCAAAAAGTGAATGTGGCCAAGTCAAGATTTAGAGGTTCAGCTCTCACATGGTAGAATTTTGTTCAAACTAAAAGAGAGAAAGAAGGAAAGAGTCCTATAGCCACATGGAAGGGCATGGTGACTAAGATGAAGTAGACCTATTTTCCTGATGATTATGAAGTGTAGCTACATAGGAGGAGACATAATCTCAGACAAAA
>MU223600.1:697171-721481 GCA_018584345.1 Thuja plicata | reverse complement strand
TGATGGGAACAACCACTGTCAATGATCCAATGATCATTTTTACTCATATAAGAGATTAGTGCAGTTTTCTCATCATCATCAAAATCTTCTTTCATTGCAACATAAACAACTTCTATATCATTGTCATCAGAATTAGTAGTGTCATTGTCAGAAGTTTCTTCAACAATATAACAAGATTTCTTACCTTTGTCTATGTAGTCCTTATATTTCCTGAAGTCTTAGTCATCCTTTCTGTCTTTGTATTCTTTGTATTTTTTGTCCCTTCTTTCATCTTTTTCATTTTTGTCAGGACATCTAGCAGCTATATGACCAACTTTGTTGCATGAAAAACAAATAATAGGAAGTTTACCTCTGTATTTTCCTTTTCCTCTGGAAAGCCTTTTTTCCATAAGTGCTTCAAGTTCTTCAAGATCATCATCAGAAGTGTCACTATCACTGTCCACATGTTTCTTTCCTTTCTTAGATTTATTGAGAACCAGCTCTGATCTAAAAGTAGAATCAATCCCTTGTGGATTATAGTTGTCATAATTTGACATTTCAAATGCAGTGAGTCTGCCTATCAGATTTTCCAGATTCATCTTATTGTTAGGAGTACATCTCAATTCTTGAATTGTAGAAACTCTAATAGCATATACAAGAAGTAAAGTTCTCATTACCTTGCTCATAATGGTGTTCTCATCAATTGTTCCATTGGCCCCTCTAATGGCATTTACAACTTCTTTTACTCTACCATAGTACTGAATAACATTTTCACCTTCTTGCATTTTCATCTCATCAAAATTACCTCTTAGACTTTCTGATTTAGCTCTCAACACATTTGTGTCTCCACCATAGACAGTTGCAAGTTTGTCCAACATCTGCTTTGCATTTTTGCATCTTTTTATATCATCAAACTCTAAATAGCTCAATGAGGAGGCGATCTCCAACATTGCTTGATTGTGCTCCTGCTTTTCTTTTAGTTATGCAGCTGTGAGAGGAGTAGTAGGTGGTACATAGGCATGTTCAATAAGTCACTTAGCATCATCTCCAATACCAACCAAATGTAGTTTCATCAAACTGTGCCATGCAGGGAAGTTATCTTTGTTCAGCTTAGGAACCTCCTTCTTATACATCTTGATCCTTTCGTTCCAAGTACCTTCAAACTATTTTCAGGAGTCCAAATCTCTGATACCAATTGTTAGAATGAATTTAGAATAACTGAGAGGGGAGGGGTGAATCAATTATCCTCAGGTCTAGATGTAGCAAATAAAAACTTTCTATATTTCAGATCTACTCGGCAGCAGTAGCATAAGTCAACAACTTTAATCATGCAGTTTACTGTCAATTGAAATTAGCTTGTGGAAACATAACAGTAAAGAAAACCATAAGCATTCACACAAGTTGACACAAGTATTTAACTTGGAAACCCAATATGGGAAAAACCACCAGTAACATGCTACCAATTTTTCACTCTTCTGAAGTGATGCCTTGTGAGGAGCCAACCCTGTTAAAGGTTACAATAACACCTGGTAGGTGTGACTTGGTTAAAGGATTTAATCACCCTGTCAAGAGTGGCCTTGTTAGAGGACTTAGAATTTTCCACCTGAATTTCACCTTGTTAGAGGATTTATACAAATGACTGTTAAGTCAACCTTGTTAGAGGATTTAACTGATACAATGGTAAGAAAGTAATCAACAGTTGTGATCTGATACATCCAACTTACTTTGCAATTCAGATCCAATTACAGCTCTGATGTTAACTTACTGGATAGCCTACATTGTCATTTCAACCTTCTGATCTTCTTGGAAATCCGTCAAGCAATCACACATGCAACTCTCTGCTTCTTCCTTTTGCCTTCTCTGCTAGATCATGCCAAATAGTAAATCAACTATGCAAACCTCTTGCATACACATACACTCTTGCACACTTCATGAATAACCCCTTGAGTATATCATATACCTCTCTATCTAGGTCAAATAAATCTTTTGCCGCTTAAACAAGATCGTATATCTTAGGTTAGGTCAGATCCAATGGATCATTCCATCTTTGCATTAAATTTACTTCTTCAAAGTAGTCTCTAATTAAATCTTGAAACCATGCATTAATTACGATTACCCATACATTAAATGATGTGGATCAATCTTTAACTAACATTACATATCCCAATAAAATTAACTAAGTCATCCAGAGATCTCAAATCTCATCATTAATCTAATTTCTATAAGTCGGCCAACATCACTGTTTTCACTCGACAATTTCAATGGTGCTTGGCTTTGAACAACTTTTCTCATCACGAACAACTTTACTCGACACAAGCAACTTTGCTCGGCACAAAACAACCAGAAAAACTATCTTTGAAAGATAAACAACTAATTACTTTGCCAAAGTGCCAACTGATCAACTACCCTTTTATTTGCCTTAACTCAACCATTCACTTGGTCTTCTTGTTAAATCTTCTTCATCATCAGTAGATATGTTACTCAAATAGATAACAATAGTCTCACCTATTAAGGTTTGACAACAATAACAAAATAACAATTGCTTGCATTGTCACTTTCCAACAATTCCGGGGTTAGTCTAGCTTCTAGACCTTCTCATCCATTTTCTCATGCAGTTTGCAGCTATGTTTCCATATCTACCACATGTTGTGCAATTTGTCCATGTGTTGTAATCCCAAACATATGAGTTACTGACTTTTCTCAGTTGATGAGCATTTTCTTGTTCTTTTGGCTTCCATGCTTGCTTTTTCTTCTTCCTGCATTCAAGGGATTTGTGCCCATGCTTTTTGCAAGTAGAACAATATTTTTCCATATAGGTTTCCTTCTTTGGTTGTTTCACCTTAGATTTGCATTCATGTTCTTTGTGTCCTTTCTTGTTACAGTTATAAATATTTCCTATGAATGTAGCTGTGGATTTAGGAATACTTTTAATTTTGCTTCTGCAAACATTTGATGTGTGGCTTGGTTTTCCACAATAATTGCATGACTTCTTCCTTGGTCTTGGATTTGTGTAGAAATCTTTTTGGTCATCTTTTTTTGATGATTCTCCATCCTCGGTATACCCTAGACCGGTATTGTTTTTGAGTCTCCTTTGTCCATTCATAAAATCATCCATTCTTTTTGTGCTTTCTTTAGCTTTCTTGATCATATCAATGTGTTGTTGTTGAATCCTTAGTTTCCAATTTCCCATTTAGTTCTATGTTCACTTAGTTTTCATTATGACTCGTAAGAACAATTTGGTTGGTGATCTCATGATGATGTTCAATAAGTCTTTGTATTTCTGATTCTCTCTCTTATAGCTTTTCAGTGATCTTCCTCCTGTCATCAATAGCTAGTTTTCTTTCTTGCTTAGCTTGTCTAGCATTAAATTATGACCTCAATCATCCTTACCATCTATGTCTCTTGACTGATTTGCAGTGATTTCACTTGTCCATCTAGATTTTGATTGATTTCATTCAGACTTGTAATGCTTCCTTCAGATGTGTCTGATGTATTGCAAAATATAGATCCTAATGACTCAAACAAATCAGGTATCTCTTCTTCATGATATTCTATTTCATTACAGCGAGATGCCATGACCTTTCTTTCATCTAGTAGCTCTCTCATTTTGATTCTAGCTTCTTTTTATTTCTCATAGAAGATCTCTATCTGCAACTTCTGATTCTCAATATTCTTATCAAGCTTATACCTTTCCATTGTATGATCTTTTCTCTCAAGTGATTTAAAATTTTCCAAATAAGAGATCTAGCTTTGATACCAATTGTTGGAATAATGGAATGGTGTGTACTGAGAGGGGAGGAGTGAATCAGTACCCTTAAAACTTTTTCATCAATTAACCTTTAATCCTCTAGTAATCAATTCCTTGCATTACCGACCATAGATGATTTTCTATCTTATGCATGTAATATCAAATCATAAATTTAATTACATGTAAAAATTCATAGTAACATTCATGAAATGTAAGTACACATGACACAAGAATTCGTAGTGCAGAAAACCCCTATTAGAAGGTAAAAACTATGGTGGGGATGAAACCCACAAAGCTTCACTATCTGCAGAATGGAAGGTGTCGGTTAAGGCTACAAGTTTGATCACTTATGATGATCTTACCCTATTAGAAAAAACATTTTAGACTGGTTAGGTCTACTCTATTAAGAGATTTAGAAATACTATTTAGTGTGCACTCGGTTAAGAGATTTACATAAGGATTGTTAAATCCACCTTCTTAAAGGATTTCTTCTATTTGCTACACTTGTTAGAATGCAATCAAAAATACTTATTGACCTGATTATATGCAATCTTGAATTGCTGGGTACAGATCCTTTAAGTTCACAATGTATGTGCATCACCTATAGTGATTGATTAATACCTTTGTTCTTCTCCATAGCCTTGAATCTTGTTCTTCATAACCGATTTCATCTTTTGTTGTCCTTCTGCAAAAAACTCTTTGTTTTATCCATAGATTTCTGATGCGGCTACAATCATCATCACATTCATCTATTCTGATTGATTACACATCTATTTATACAATGAATTGACCTATTTTGGTTTCACGCTTTACAATGATAACTCTATGATCAAAGGTTTACAACTTGACCTTGATCTCCTAGTTTGCATGTTTATAATCAGTTAGCCTGATTAAAACAATTACATTTTCTTTACTTATCCATCAAGAAATGGTTTTAAAGATAATATTAAAGCTAAAATAAAACTCAAGTGTTTTATCTGACGTGTAACTTAGATCCACATTTCTTGGAAATAAAGTTGTCTCTCGATAGACTGGTGCTTGGGTTTCTCTATAGTCTTTCCTCAGTGATGTCTTTGTAGACATTCTTTTTCTCGGTTTGCTCTGTATACCAACTATCGGTGTTCACTATGAATTTGTCTATCGGGTTCCTCTGTGAACTTGTCTGTCGGTGAAAACTGGTTTCAGTGTTCACTTTCACTTTAACATTTTTGGTGACCTCTATGAACTGTTGTTTGTCAGGTTGCACTATAAACCTGTCTTTCGGTGATCATGTTACCGATGGTTCAAAAAAAATTTCCTTTGTATACTAATGACAAAATAGTATCCTTTAGTATTATCATATGCAACTGTAACAATTTAATTCTCAAGGCACTTAGCTTCTGACATAAAACAATATTGGCAATGGATACACAAATAATGGCTATGGGTATTGGTTTTAAAGCTTGTTCTTGAGTACCAACTCTCTGTCCATCAACTCACCATTAATGTTAATGCTCATAATAACTGTGGTTAGCCACAAAATGAAAATGGTCATGTCATCATGTCGCAAAATCAGAAGCTTAGTATTTTTCAAAATCATTTGAATAACATTACCATAAAAACTAGAAAATCATAGTCATGTCATCTTCTTATTTGGCCCTGACCCCACTTGTCACTTTTCAACTCCTGTCAGTTGCGTTTGTGGAAACATGTTTAACTTTGTGACTCAAAAGTGTGACTTGTGACCTTGCACCAACATGTAGTAGTTACCTCCACACAGTCGCAACCTTCAAGGAAAACCACATCATAACTGCGCGACCTTCTGCCAATAGCTATCTCTAACCTTTTCACAGGGTTGCAAGCTTCAAATGTTTAAGCCAAAAAATATTGTGACTATGCGCCAATCGTTGATCATGATACAGTGTCTATGTGTCAATATCTCGCAACACCGTAGGCAAGCAACAAAATCTCCTTCAAACCTTGCGAGGCCGCACCAATTTATTTTACTTTACATTCTCTCTTTGACACATGGTAGCCTTTCGCACCATCACAACTGTTACTCCAATTGCACATTGACGTTTTCATTAGTTATCAAGCAGACATAATGGACAGTCGATGACAAAGTCAACATAAGACAGTCAGTATATATCACCAAAGTGCAGAGTTAACCGAGAGCTGTAATCATGCCCAGAGTTAACCGAGTGTAGTGATAACCGAGTAAACAAACCAAACCGAGCACAGACAACACCGAGCTACACAAGAATAACCGAACACAAGTATAACCAAGATATATAGTATACACCAAGCACCGAAGAACAACATAAACTGAGTGGAATAGAGTCCACATAAAAGTTTTTTATGGCACATTATTCTAAGTAACAACTTTTGAGCCGACCTAGATAACGGTTTACACGATTGAGGAGGACATTAATTATAGATTTTGTACATTAATTAATTCAATGTAAATTTTGTAACTGTTGATCTTAGGTTAAAGATGTAATTTTTGAACCCTAATTAGGTCATATCATTTGATATATAATTGTATAGATGTCAATTTTTTTTAAGTATGTGGATCAAGAAATGATCAAGTATCCGCCATAATATAGACATCAAAGATCAGACAAGGGATTCGAGGACATAGACCACATTGCAGAAACCAGTTTACAGAACTAAGGCAAGGCTACCAAGCAGAACAAATCAAAAGGTATTATCATTCACATTGAGGTGATATGTTTTGTATGAACTTAATGGATTTGTATCAATAATTTTGAGATTGTATATGTTTTAGATCAACTTTTTGTTACTCTCTAACAATTGTAATAGACCAAAAATCTCTTAACAGAGTAGAATTAACCATCTTATTGTAAATCTCTTAATTGAGTGCACACATAGATTGTGTTGCTAAATCCTCACATGAGGTAGATCTAGTTGATCTTTTTGTTACTCCTAATAGGGTAAGATCATCAGAAGTGATCATTTTTTTAATCTTTAACAGGATATCTTTAATACTGTAGTAGTTAAGTTTTGTGGGTCTAACAGTGGTTTCTGCGATACTAAAATACTAGTGTCATGAGTACTTAATTTCATGTATGTGTAATGTTTATTTTACATGCATTTATATTTTAGCATTGATACTATATGTTTGGGATAAGCAATCTACTCAGTTGGTCACTACAAACAGTGAATGCAAAGAATTAACTAAAAGTTTTTAAGGGTACTGATTCACCCCTCCCCTCTCAGTACACACCATTTCCATTATCTTAACATTGGGCCAACACACAAAAACCTTCTTGGTCATTATAAAAGATGTGCAACCATGTGCAACATTTCAAAATAGCCTTTCTATAAGGTCATGACTGTTTGATGTCTAAGAATAAGACCGTTGCAAAGGCGCGACAAACCTTAAAAGGAACTGCTAACTTGCAGACATGAACATTCTGCCTTCGACTAACTGCCACAGTTATTTTGCAAGGATAAACAAGGAAGAACCGGCTCAAACTTAGGAATTTTAATTTTTTACTCAACAATTTAATTTCCATTTGCTTGACAGATGAGATGAAATTTCTACGAGGCTAACACAAAAGGATGTCAATTTTGGAAAAAATTAACAAAGATCTAGCCAAGGTTTATAGTTCTAACAAGATGCATTGATGTTAATTTTTATGAATTACATAGAGATGAAGTTGTAATCGGTAGAGTGATATCGGTGAACTACATTTAATGTTTAGTTCCAACTAGCCATTGGAAAAAAATTTGCGAAAATAAATTATAGGCAAACTTATTCATTAGTCACCTTGCATTTATAGTGTTTACAAGAGCAGAGTGAGAATTCATATTGTGATTGATTGTGAGATCTATTTGAGCTAATCAATTACATAGATTTGAACTATGAATTTGAAATCCCTAACTAAGATATTTAGCAAAGTGGTGATCATTTGTGAAGGAATTTGGTGTGTTCGAGTTACAAAGCATAAATTTATTGAATCACTATGGAGTCAAGGGTTGCTACACCTAAATTGATCGAGATAACAAAGGTAGTAGAACCAGAACATAAGCTACACCCATTGAATGCAACGGAAGTTAAAAAAACTAGTGTCATGTCCCTAATTCCACCTCATGTTCTATTGATTGAAGACATAAGAACATTTATTCACTGCAATATTGTTGAGCTGGGCAATGCGAAAATATAAAAGTACTTAGCGATGTGCAACAATGTTGAACTTAAAGCCAAGTTCAAACATCTTCAAACAAAGGGTTTGACACACATTTTGGACTTAGCAGATATTTTCAAGGAGGAATGGATTCAATATGTCTTGAGTCATTTTCATAATCAATTCATATGGCTGGAGGAAAAAATAAAAATCACCAAAGAATTGATTCATCTGATAACAGGTTTCTCAGAGGACAGGGAACCCTGCACCCTAAGGAAAATATCCACAAAGGTTTTTGGAGAACTCACTAAGTCCAAGAAAGACCATAGAGATATGATTATAGACAACATTGAGGATCGCAAAGTTTGTTTGCATCCATGATATCTGGTTACAATATGATAGTCGGTTGAATAGTGTACCCTATGGAGCTTTTCATGCCGCTTACTAGATAGTGAAGGAAGGAACAAGATATGACCTAGCTGAGATGGTGAGATTGTAGATTTTGGTAAGATTGAAGAGAATTCAAACAGATAAGAAGCAATCACTAAATTTTGGATCACTTTTGGTATGTATGCTTTTCTATGTGCAAAACTTTTTCCCTGGTAAAGGAGTGGTAACTTGGAAAATAGATAGACCAGCTTTATACAAAATAAATGAATACATTTGTGAACTAGGTGATAATATTAACAATGTTATGTGGGGATATTTCAAAGACTTTCAAGATAGAATGTACAAGAGGTATAGGATACCTCCACACATTGTGGACAAGTACAAAGATACTATTTGTTTTCTAGTTGATATGACACTTGTAAGATACAAGTGATAGATCCCATAATTTGATGGATACCTGAGATGGGATATGAGACTGATGAACATCTATTAACCTTTAACATTGAAGCTTTATCAAATATATGGGGTAACAAAGAAGCAAAGAGGTATGGTACTTTTGAGGAGGCATATGAAAGAATCACTTTGAAACTCAAAAATCCTAGGATTGAGAGAAAAGAAAAGAATATTATTAGTCATTTGGAATAAAATTTTGTTCCTGGTGAAGGTACCAGTTCCACAAGTGAGAAAACAAAGATTATTCTCGATGCTTATGCTAAGAGGAAAAGGAAGCAAGTAGAAACTCATATTAAGACTTCATAATTACCATCAGTAGATGAGTCTGGTGTGGAGAAGAATGATAAAGGTAAATCTTATGATCCTATGCCACCTAAGGCATCTAAATTTTTCAAGACAAGGAAATATGTAAAAAGGAAAAATAGAGGAAAGGAAAAGGCCTCTCCTAGCAAGAAAAAGAAGAAGACATAAGTAGACAGTGAAAAAAATGATTTTGAGAAGGAAATCACTGACATGGGGAAGTCTACAAAGACAAAGTTCAACATTCCTAAGAGTGCAACAGAAGTTGATAGTGCAATAAATAAACATGGAATGGTTGGTAATATCAATAAATTTAAATTATCTAAGTTATCTACTGAGGAAAAGAAGACTATTGAAGATGGTATTGTATTTCATTCTCACAAGTTCATCAGAACACCTAGTCAAATCAAAATTCATATTGCTGATGAATTATATAGAGCAGTTAATGTCAGATGGGATTCTTCCCTAGAGACTGAAAAGGAAATAAGAGAAAGGATACTTCTATATATCGTAACACATTTGACAGTAAAGGAAGTAGATGAGGCACTTGAAAAATATAAATCCACATTTAGAATTGGACATAGGACTACAAAGCTACTACTTGGGAAGGAGAAAGAAGTTGAAGAAGAAATGGTGGTGATATGGAAAAGAATATTCAACATGGATCAACCATGGGCAACAGACATAGCAGGTATATCTCAAGTAGATGATACTTTTAACATGAATGATTTAATAAGAGATGTGTCAGGTAGCATTCCAAATATGGTTACTCATATAGACCTAACAAAATATTCAACTAATGATGTTATGATTGAGGATATCACTGATAATCATGAATCTCCTATGGTTGGATGTGAAGCTAAAGATATTCCACTTCACTCTCCACTTGATGTAAATCCAATCGATATCAATGATGATATAGTTGGTACATCAGAAAATAAGGTTGATGAGACAAAAAAGAGTAATGAAACAGAACAGGTAACTAAGACCACTGAACAACCAAAGGACATGTCAGATTAGGTTAAGGATACGGAACAAGGTGAAGCTACTCAAGAAAAAAAAAAGATGAAAAATAAAATATAAAGAAAAGGACAGAGAGACAAACAATGATACAAGTAATACTGGTACAGGTGAGGAAAGCAATAAATATGGAGTTGATACACCAAAGGTTAACACCCCAATAACTCAGAAACTAACACAGAGGATACCAGTGAGAAGTAAAAGAGAAAGAGAATGGAAGAAGAGGAAGAAGAAGAAGATGAAGAAGAAGAGGAAGAAGATGATCCAGAATTTTAAATTTAGAAGAAATATTTTAATAAGTTGAAGCCAAAGGAAAAATTACTATTTTCAAAGAAACTAGCAGAAAAGGCTGAGATGAACAAAATTAAGAAAAATAAGTACCAAAAAAAATACGAAGGAAAACCATTGCTACACTTTTTGATCTAGTACCTGATGTAGATATTGATGAAAAAGAATCTATGATTGATCAACTAAAAACCTTAGTTGATGCAAGTAATAGTCTAGATCATGACATGGAAGAGGAAATTATAAAGAGAGCAGAGAAGAGATTGGAGAAGGAGATGACAAAGAAGCTACTGCAGAAGATTGCACTTGAGAAAGTTTCTCTATATGAACCAATTAAGAAAATCAAGGAATCATTACTTGAGGTTGGACAAATATTTAACAAAACATCTATTATGACCAACTTCACTGCAGAGATTAAGACAAAGAAGGAAGAGCTAGAAACAAAGTTGGCTACACTTGTCAACAAATTGGATCCATTGAACAGTTCCATGATGGATCAATTTGCAAAATTGAGAGAATTGATATACAAGGAAATGGAACTTCAAGTAGAGGAAGACATGATAAGGACTACATTTCAAGAATTACAAATATTTATGACTCCACACATGGATATTATCCAAGCCTATCTTAAGAAAGTTGAAGTGTTGATAGGTTGTGGAACCCATATTTGCAGAATAATTTGAATTCATAATCAATCAAGGAAGTATCTCTTTGCACTTATTTATTTAGATTCTATATCCTTCTTGTTTATATATTATGATTCTTACTTATATTTCTTATGACTTTTATCAATACTATAATTGTTTGAATCTATGACTTTAACAGTTATCCTTATCTACCATTGATGTCTTCGTATTTCCTTTGGGTGCAGTTTTAATGATAACAAGATCAAAGTCAAAATACAGTCTCTGAAACCATGTGGCCATAGAATTATCCTTTGTCTACCTATCATGTGAGGGTATTGTGAAAAAATGATGATCTTCCATCCATTGCATGGTGGCGAAGCCAATAGATCTTGATCCTGCAGAGAAAGAAACTATCAAATACAGTTGTCAACAGTTTGAAAGTTCACGACTGATGTACATGCAAATTCTTTTAATTGACTTGGCACCAAAAAATGATCAGAGCATTTCATATGGGATCCATTCAAATAAATTCAAACTAAGTGAAATCCACACAGATTAAGATCTAATCCAACGATTGAGCGCGATGGCATTATCTCACGTCTCACGACGTTTAAACATCACGCGATGGCAAAAAGGATGACAGATGTCCCGGGCCTACCAAGATATAGAGGTGAAATAATGTGGATACATATGTTGGCATTTGGTTGGCGGATCAAAATGACTGGTTTACACGGAGGTGCATAAAGTAAAGTAAAAGATGGATTACTTAAAAGACATCTTTTAGCCTATGCTTTACATCAACGATTGGCACTTAATCTAGAGGGTAAAATTAATCGGCAGATAACCGAGGTACCTAAGGAATATCTACGACCATAAAATCAAAGATCCATGATTTAGCATGATGACGTGATTGAGAGATGAATAGATTTTAACCATTGCACGGTAGCGAAGGATGTGACACGTGTCAACGGTAGGGAAAAGACAAAAAACTTTGACGAATACGTTATAATTGACTTATTATGTGGCATATAAAATATTATAATCTTCTATTTCACTTAGGGTTTTCTTTATTATTGATTATTCGACTTTGCATGCAAAAAATAAAGGTTGCGAACACAAACGATCAGACGGTCTAGATTCTCGACATCGTGATGAAGAATCACATATAGATGTGATGATCGACGCCATGGTTGCAGTTGATAAGAGGCAAAAAATTTTATTCCATAAACCATGCACAAGAATATCTATGTGATTGCCATGCCCGGAGAAAATGATTCAGTATCATCAATACAAGATGAAGGATATGTCAAAAATGATTGATCTGGTTTCAAAGTCGACAATATCAATAATACTATCATACTAGACTGGGTTATTTGATATATCAACAATGATATCTAGTTCCATGCAGTGATTATGAATAAGAATGTGGATGGATATACGGTCGAAGTGCCATCATAATGCAAATCCACTATTCTAAGTTGTCAACTCAAACATATTATGAAGAAATTATCAAATTACTATCATTAGTTATTAAATGAGGATAACCAAATATTATATTGTTGTAATCATTAGTATTCAGTTATTTATCTTAGGGTTAGGTATTTGTTAGGAATCATCGTTTTGATCTTAAGCTTGTTTTCATCCTTTGGGTTTCATACTTATAAGGATACCAAGATCAACACATGGGAACATAAGACTTATTGTTATTATAGTTAGATGGGATAGATGGATCAATAACTGCAAACTTAAATTATATTGTACTTTTTTCCAAAATCAAATAAAGATAAGTCCCTTTTCCTTTCACATGTACAATTCTTTCATTATCATTTTACAATTGGTCCCTCGAATAAACCAATAGAACTTATTCAAAGTGATAGTTTGATGCGCATGCTTCCTGATTTGATTCCCAGTCTATATTTTCAATTGGTTTTCTCATTTCGCATGGTTAAATTCTATTGATTTAGGCCTCAGTCAATTGGTCTGTCATTTGAGAAGTCTTACCCCTTTTGAAATATCTTTGAATTTGTTTTAGGTTGCATGTACATTTCACAACACCTTTGAAGTGATAAGTTTCCTTGTAAAACTATCTCTGAGGTTGACCATAAGATGGGAATGTTAGTGACTCTATTACCCATTGTTGATTGAGGCACTGTTCTTTCTTGATTATTGGATTATGGTCATAGTTTCATTGTTGATAGTTTTTAGATACTATACCCATCTTCTCTATTTAGTTTATATCTTGTATCCATCAATAATTATTTAAATATTTTGCAACATTTCATTTAAACACTTGAAAGTCCATTGCTCCTAGTTCAGGGATCTCAGTAGTGGTTTGCCATACTTTGAGATAAGGAAGTTTTGAACACACACTATATGACCTAAAAAACCCTAAGGATTTGGGAGATAACTCTAGGGTATAGGTTCACCAGCCTTGGTTCTACAGAGCCAAAATTGTAGAAGATTGAAACTTAAATCAGGTTGAAACCTTGTCAGTTGGAAAATCACTTGGGTTTCTCACCATCGGATAGGAAAAATCCATAGGAAATCCAATCTGTTGATTTGAGCACCAAAAAATTGGCAACTCTATTGGGGAGATTCATCATTAAAGAACAATTTTTAGAGTTTATGCTAATAGAAGTTAGGCTCTGCTGGGAGAAAAGAATCCAGAAGAAAAATAATGTATTTCCTTCTACGAAGAAGGTGGCGACTCTACAATTTTAAAGTGGTGATAAATTTGGTCATATAATTTGGTTATTGACTATCTCATGTGGGGTAGAAGATCCTTGCATCCATATCAGCTTGAATTAGACTTAAACCTAAGAAAATGCTGGACTTCAAGTGTAAAGATGTTGTATGTACCACGTATGATATACCCTGATAAGGATGATCAAGAGTATGCTTGTGAAAAATTCCCTATTTCAAGCCATCATAGCCATGAAAGTAGTGATGAAAATTGTAATGCTTTGTTCCAAGGTAATAAAGGAGGACATGAGTCTCAACATGATCCAAATCAGGGAATGACTGAAAGAGAGAAAATAATTAACAAATGGGATGTTGTATTTTGTGAGATGGCCAATGCAAGATCAAAAGATGAAGAAATGGTCATGGCTCTTAAAAGACAACCAGAAGAGGTACTGAGGAAAATGAGAATAATGAGAAGGACAATCAGATCACCAAGAGATAAAGAAGATCCTAAGGATGATAGAAATGAGTTTAAAATCCTCCTCATAGGAAGAATAGTGGACATGTTTTTAACAATGGTCATACCAACCCTTTATTTGAACCCGAAAATAGAGGAAGAACTAAGAAAAAAAACAATGATTGGGAAAGAAGAGATCATTGGGGACAATGGAACAATGGAGAAAATCATAACCACAACAATAGAGTGAATCCTAACAAATCTGACCAACATGAACAACATAGAAATCACAATAGCGGAAGGATGTGTAGTGGATATTAGAATAATAGGGATCAGAATTATGGCCCAAGAGATTATAATACCAACTCAAATTTTGGACCAAGAAATAATCAGAGATTCCAAAATGCAAATCAGCAGAATCAAAGACATGGAGCTATCAATCAAAATGGAAACAACTATAGATCCCCAATGTTTTTTGACAGATATAGATAGTTATATTTTTATGGCATAAGTGGATGTCCTAATGACATAAAAAATTAATTAAGGAGTGCAATTCCAAAGTTTTTAGGGAATGGGTCAGAATCAGCTAAAGTGCATTGTGTAAATTTGAAGAATGTTATCCAATAATTTGATGAATTCAATGAGGATGTATACATGAAGATTTTTGTTCAATCCCTCATAGAAGATGCATCAGAATGGTTTAGAATTATGCTAGATAGATCCATATCTAGTTGGGATGAATTTCTAAATTAGTTCATAGAACAATTAGGTGATCACAATGATACTTCTTTTTCTTTACATGAGTTGATAAGTATGAAGAAAAATCAAAATGAATCTGTGGCTGCATTCAATAAAAGATTCAACAAGGTTCTAAATAGGATTCCAAGGGATTTTCATCCTATTGATGCCTTTATAATTAATTTTTCTTTTGATAGTAACAAATTATGAAATCAGATCTCATAAGCCTTCTACTTTGACACATGCTCTCAAGATTTCTATAGCTATTGAAAATGATAGGAAGACATCTAGTATAATTACCAAGAGGGAGGACACTTGGTTGTTCAATCAAAAAGAGCCTAAGAAACATAAGTAGGAAGATAGATTAGATAAGCTTATGACTATGGTGAAAGGCCTCCAAGTGAACAATGGAAGAGACAATTTTAATTATAACCAAAATAATAGGGTACCATACAAAATGACAAATATAAATTGCAGGATATGTCTTATAGCACAGAATGGAAGAATGGGAAACCAGCGAACAAATAATTACATATTCATGATCTATTGAGGAAGAACAACCATTTTGTGGAAATCTATCCTTGGTGTGAAGGCTGCAGATTACCACATTCTTATGAACATTATGTTGTTGCCCAAAGATGGAGATAAGATGAAGATCAGAATGATGATCAACAAACCACAGTGAATAATTTATCAACAGATCCTATGTGGGGATATGATGATTATAGCTCCTCCAATGAATACTACTACAGGGATGACCTATATCAATATGGGATCTATCAGGAGAGTACTCAAAGATTAAGAGAATTAATAGAAGATGAGAAGAAATCATACACAATAGATGTAGTAGAAGAAGCAAGAAGTAACTACAGGTTAAGGATTAGAACAGTAAATTTAGATAGACGAAAACCTGACCAAAGAACTGATCCAAAGAGGCTGAAACACAAAAACATTTCTCAAGATAAATAGGTAGAACCTCAGGACTTTCCAACAATAGTAAGAGAAAAGGTGGTTAGTAAATCTCTTCCCAATGAATGTTATTTTATGTCCAATTCCTTATCTCAAGTTAAGATATATGTTCCTTTCTTTGAAATAGTTAAAATACCTGAATGTAAAAGTGAAGCTTTGAAAATATTGTCTAATGTAGGTAATAAGGAAGATCTTAACCAAGAAGTAAAGGATCCTCCAGCTATTTATCTAGGAACTCCTTTAAGCAAAAATGGAAATCAAATTGATCCTTTCTATCTTACTCTATTGATTAACAATAGATTGGTAAAGAATTGTATGATAGATTCTGGAGCAGCAGTGAATATTATGCCTAATGATGTAATGAAAGAATTAGGAATGAATGTTGATACCGAATTTGGTAGATGTTATGCTAAGGATAATAGATCTGTTCCTATTGTAGGTATAATGAATAATGTTGAATTTAAATTTACTACATGTCCTAAAATGTCTTATAAAATGGATATTATTGTGGTTGAAGTTCCTGCCAATTATGGAATGCTTCTATCTAGACAATGGTCTAGATTAGTAGGAGGTAGTATTCAATTAGATCTTACTTATGCTTCTATTCTAGTGAATGGCATGGATGTGAGAATTGATAGGGAGACTAGAATTCCATACATTATTAAGGATGTGGATCAAAGCTTGGTTACACATTTCTATCATTTTGATATGGATAAATTTTAGGTAAGTATTTCAAAAAATGCAATATATAATATGAACCTTGAACTGCCTCACAATAGGTGTGGAATAATCATGCTCAAGGCCTTTCTTAGGAATAGTTTATTCAATCTAAGGACTACTTCTCCCATCATGAGGTGCATTTAACTTGTCAACCCAGGGATGTATACTTGAAATGGTCGACATGATATGTGCACTAGGTTCCTTAAAGAGTCATTATGCTTATGCTGCAGGAAGGTAAGTAATGCATAAAAGAACCCTACACTAGTACTGCAGGAAAAGAATACACTTATCTCCTTACTGAAATGAATGCTAGAAATTGCAAACTCTACTTAAACCTATAATTTCAACCTAGACCATCCATTATAACTATTCTTGCAGATGCTACAGGAATATTCACAAGGTACAATGCTACAGGAAGAAATTGTAACTTCTATCTGAAATACTGGAAATACAGGAAATGCTGGAAATGCTGAAAGAAAATATATTCTATTCTAACATATTCCACCTCCCAAGTGGGCCCCCTTTGTTGGTTTCTTCTAATCTATTAACACAGAACGTAAACCAAGAATTACTTCATTGTATTTCAAAAACTCATTACATAAAAATGATACATGAAACTTAAAATAACTTCTTGTAAGATATAACAATTTTCTTCCAAAAACTTCTCTCTCTAACTTTCCTCTAACTACAAACTATCAGTCCAATCCCTATAAATAGAGGATTGAACACTTATTACAAAACATAAAAGAAACTATCTTGCTGAAAACATGTTAGAGAAGAATATGGAGACGCAACAGCCCACGGTGTGGGTAATAAAGCTTGGGCGACCAGTTCAACATAATAAAGTGTAGAGGGAATATAGCAGCACTACATCCCCACATCCTGGAATAGTGGCTCCTCCATTGTAGCAGCTGTGTCTCCTGGCGCTATGATGATCACTCTGTCATAGCTGGTCCTCAACAGTCTTCCTTGAATGCTGTCGACCACTCTCCAGCCGCTTCCTTTCCTGAAAAGTTAGTTGTGATGCAAAAATATTCATGCAACAAGCTTAATCAAATTAAATCCAGATATTAGAACATATATTCTGATGGTTATATGAAATACTACACTATATGTATAATATTAGAAAAATATGTCACAAATATCTACCCATGGTTTATCACAAGTTTTAACTGGCTAGGTTCACAAATGTCTTGTCAGAAATTAGAATAGAGTATTTAAAATTATAAAAAATAAAGGCAATAATTTGGCCTCATCATCTGCCCCTTGGTTAATCAAATGCTTGTCCTCAAGCATTGCATCTTTTGGCAGTTGACCTAATATCACCAACTTTAGTTCTTCCTCACCTCTGGCTCTTGAAGGAGTAGTAGAATCCTCTTTTTCTTTCCCAAACTTCCCTTCTATGATCCTCCTATAGCCTATCAAGCATGGCAGTGTTGATGTCATACAGGGGCCAAAGGATCATGGGTGGCTGCATTGTGAGCAGACACCAGATTTCCTGCCTGATTTGCCTACCCAGCTCCATATACTTTGGTTCTCGATGTATGAGTGCTTCGAGGTTAATGGGGCTATGTGGCTCTGACCTTTTGAATGCCTCTGATAATCTGTGCCACCTACTTATGGCACCAGTTAAGGCTCTTTAGAAGACAAAATAAGACATGTCATATTCTACATACACATCTATTCTGAGCTTGAAAATTTTCTCTTATTTCCTTTTTAATATTCCCATATGTTAGTTTGAACCAATCCCTTAGGAATACTTCTGGTTGACTTCTTTCTACTCTTAATGGCAGGGGTTCCATTTTCTCAAGTTCTCTATAATTCTCCAGTTGTCTATCATAGTTGGCCTCGTTGTGCATCCAAGAAATTAGGGCCCTTAGGTGTATATCCCCTATGTAAAGTAGGGTGTTCCATTCAGTCTCTGTAGGGATGATGAAATTATGCACATACAACTCATAGAGTAAGTTTTGTTGCCAAGATGGAAGGGTCTGGTATAAACCATAAAATTCCTGGGCTGATTTGAACTCTGCGTTTACATCCTTGAGGGTCATCATCAACTGGAATAAGAGGAATTATTCTTTTAGATAGATGGTATAGACCCTAGGTGGTGGTCTACAAGAAATTATCTGGTCACTCAGCATAAGGGCATGTTCCATTCTCTGTTTCTGTCTTGCCAACTGATCTTTTAATTCTGCAATTTCCTCTCCTTGTTCTGCCATTACCTTCTGCAATTTATTTTTCTCTTCTCCCCATAGAGTGGTTGTCAACACATGCTTATTATATAACTAGAAGAGAAGCATTTGCAGAGTAATCAGACCAATATTTTCATCCTAGTTATTCTTCCTCCTTTTTTCCCTCCATGACTGCTCTAAGAAATTTATTAACCAAGTTTGCTTATAGGAAACTAGGGCAGTTTCTGTGCAAGCTAGCTGGTGAGTTATAGGGGTTTCTTTTTCATGGTTTGGAACATCCTGATGACTAAATCCTAGGTCATTTTGACATACATTTGACTTAGCTTCACACTCCTCATCCAAATTTTGAGAAATGTCTGGAATCTCAGACTGGCTAGGAGAATCATCCGAAACAATATGAATAGGATTTTCCTCCTCAAATTGTTTGGGGGAAGCGGACTGGATTTTGGTGGGTACTTTAGGGATCTACCCTCTCATCCGAGAGCTTCTTCTTATAGGGGTTTCCTCAACCTCTACAACCTTTTTCTTACTAACCCTCTTTGGTTTCTCTGCTGCAGGAGTAGTGGCTGCAGGAACTGACTTCATTTTCTTCCCTCTCAAGACTGTAAGGTTTCGTGGCTCTGTTGCACGAACCAAAGTTTCTCCTTCTAACTTCCATTTTCCTTTTGTTCGAGCGAAAGTAGGTACATTGCTCATATGATTAGGTAAAGGAATAGCTTCTTGTAAATTTTCAATTTATGCCCCTTGGGTATCTTTCTCAGCAGCTGGGTCAGGGGGAACTGCATTATCTTGGCCAATTTGCACATTAGGGGCAATCTGAGGCTGCAGGTTTTTATAATGGACAAATTTTTCCCATGCCATAGGAGAGACATCTCTAAGAGATCTTTCTATGAGAAACTTAATTAGGGCATGGTGAGTAACAAAATTGTCATTTCCTTTTTGGGTTTCCTCAGCACTAATGCATAGCATATTAAACAAGAAATTGGGGACATTCATTGGGATATTATGTCGTACATAACTAAGCAGGTTAAAATGATGTGCATAAAAATTATAAAATCTTCCTTCATAGGTGAAATACCTGATAATGTGCGTGGCCAACTCATAATATGGAAGAGGAATGGACATTCTTTTGCACCCCAATTTAGTAATCTCCAGAAGAGGGTCACCTAGGAGGGTAAACTAGGCCCTAGCTGACCTGGCATCGTGCGCATTGGGATAGTGTTCCCCTACTTCTGGAAAACCAGTTACTTCTGCTATTCACTCCTCTATTGCAATGACTGTCAACCCTCATACCATTGCTTGGCCTTCATCAAATGTGTTTGCAAATTTTGTTGTTGCTTCTTCATCAAATTCTGTCAATTTCAAGAAATATCCCAGCCATCCACAGGCATTAAGTCTTCTTACTGCCTAAACATCAGAAAGTAAAATACCATGAACTACTGGTTCATGCCACTTCAATTGACCTCCCATTTGTGCTTACCAAATTCAACCTCTACTCTGTTCTTGACAATTACCTTCTTCTCTTTTGAATTTCAAACTACCTCTTGTAAAACCACAGACCCTTTTTCACATTCTTCTGGTATTCTTAAAATGAAAAATAATAATGTACATTAACAAAATGAATTATAGATATTCATGTGAGATTTATGTCATGGTTTTAATACTGGATCACATCTAGTCTGAAAATTAGGGGTTTATTTGGGAATAAAGGTATGACACTTGATACTTGTGTGATGCGGTAGTTGGATTTTAATTAAGACAAGGCCGAAGTATAGATTTGAGGATCTTAATGAGTAAATAGAAATGACATTTAGGAATTGGTACACTTCCCTACCCCCTGCGAAACATTGACAAGTGTCCTCACTTGTTAGACTTAGCGGGAGGTATGGAACTAGCTTCAGGCCGCAATGATACATTTATTGCAGTATTTGATATAACCAACGAAATCTATGTGCTAAAAATGGAAATAAATTTGAAAAGCTCGTACCTATCAATTCATGGTTGCACGTGCCAGTAAAGGTGGTGAGAGTGGAATGATGGCTGCGGTGGCATGTGTTAGCGCATGTTCTCTTTATTGAAAGCATAGAAAAATGATGACGTGGGAGGTGGGTGGATGGAAGATTAAGCAATGAGATGAGTTGGAAAAGAAGAATGTAGAAAGTGAATGAACAATTGAAATTTATGAAAAAATAAAGTTTTTATTATGGTCATGTTTCAAAGGAATTCTTATTGAAGAGCTGCAAGAAGAAGGTTGGCACCCTTTGCTGCAAGAAGTGTTACCTGCTGATCCTTGAAAACTGGCTGGTTGAATTGCTGCAGGAAGTCTTCTTTCGTCTGTGGCTGGTGATACAACTTTAGTCGATGTCCATTGACTAATAGCTTGAAGTGTACAGGGTCAATTGCAGTCAATTGGATTGCTCCATTTGTAAATACATGGCTTATTTCCTTTGGACCCGGCCATCATGTCTGTAGCTTGCCTGGTATTTCTTGGAATCTGGAATCATACAACAATACCCAATCTCCAACCTGGAACTACTTACTCTTAATATGGAAGTCATTCCACTATTTCCTTTGCTTTTGGACAATTTCCATGTGCTACAGGGCAGACTTGCGCATTTCATCCAAAGAATTGAGATGCAGCAAGTGCTCTTTCTGTGCTGCAGGAAAATCAATATTTAACTCCAGGATTGTTCTCAATGTCTTGTGTTCAAATTCAATGGGTAGCATTGATGCTTTACCATATAATAGTTCAAATGGAGTGAACCCTATGGTGGTCTTCCATGCTTTTCTATACACCTAGACGACTTCTGATAGTCTGCTGCTCCAATCTCGGTGAAGCAAATGTACTATTTTTATTAAGATTGCTTCTATTTCCCGATTTGTAACTTCTGCTTGTCCATTGGCTTGAGGGTGATAGGGGCTTGACTTTCGATGTCTGATATTATATTCTTTCATGAGCTTTTTTATTAGATTGGAAGTGAATTGGGTACCTTGATCAGTAATAAGTTCTCTTGGCATGCCATATCTAGTAAAAATTTCTTCATACAGAAATTCAGCAACTTTATGGTCCCTAGCATGCTTCATTGCTCTTCGACCCATTTTTTTAGGTAATCAGTGCACACCAGAATGTATGACTTCCCATTGGATGGAGGGTCTATTGGACCAATAAAGTCTATTCTCCATTTATCAAATGGTGTTACCACAACCTGTGGGTTTAAGGGCATTTCATATGATCTTGTTGGTCGGCCCGTTCTTTGACATTTGTCACACTTCCTTGTATAACTGGCTGCATCTTTGTGAAGTGTAGGCTAGTAGTAGCCAGTTGTTAAAATCTTTAGTGCTATTCTTTTGGCTGCATAGTGTCCCCCACATGGTTCATTATGACATGCATGTAGAATTTCATATGTCTCATCTTCTCTCAAACATCTTCTCATGACTTGGTTAGGTCCAGTGTAAAATACTGTGTTATCAATCCAAGAGAAATGGAAGCTTTTCTCTACAAGCAGCCTCTTATCTTTATAAGAGAAATGTGTGGGCATTTTGTTAGCTGCTAGGTAATTAGATATATCAGCATACCAAGAATTTTGGACATCAATATGAAATAAATGCTCATCTAGAAATGCATCATTTATCAAAGTAGTATCTTCTTCAGCATGGTGAATTCTGGATAGATTATCAGCTACCACGTTTGCTTTCCCTAGCTTGTCAATGATTTTTATATCAAATTCCTACAAAAGAAGAAGTCATCTTGCTAACCTGCCTATGATGGTAGGTTTGTTCATAAGATACTTAATTGATGCATGGTCAGTATGACCAAAGATGGGATAACCAGTTACATAATGGCAAAATTCATTTAGAGCATAAACTACTGCTAGCAATTCTTTTTCAGTCACTGCATAGTTTAATTTAGGTCCATGTAGACTCTTACTGATATAATAGATTGCATTTTCAAGGTTTCTAGACTTTTGTCCTAAGACAGCACCTACAACATAGTATGAAGCATCTGTATGTATGTGAAATGGAAAAGTCCAGTCAGGACCCCTAAGTAGTGGTGCAGTTGTCAAAAGTGACTTGAGCTGCAGGAAGGATTCATCGCATTCTTTTGTCCAAGCAAATTTAGCTTCTTTGGTAAGTAAGGTGTACAAAGGACTAGCTATTTCACTAAAGTTTTGGATAAACCTCCTATAATAGCCAGCGTGACCTAGGATATATCTGACATCTTTTTGCTTAGTAGGAATAGGGAGTGTGAGAATTACCTCTATCTTCGCAGGGTCTAACTGGATTCCAACTTCAGAGATAAAATGTCCCAACACCACTCCTTCCTACATCATCATAAAGCACTTTTCACTGTTGAGAGACAGGTTGTGTTCCTCGCATCTGATTAGTAATTTCTCCAAGTTCTTTAGGGCTTCCTCAAATGTGACACCGAATGTAGTGAAGTTGTCCATGTAGATTTCCATGCAATCATGTGATATATCAGCAAAGATATTGATTACAGCTCTCTAAAAGGTAGTAGGTGCATTGCATAATCCAAATGGTAATACTAAATAAGCATATGTGCACCAAGGGCATGTGAATGTTTTCTTCTCCTGTTCTTCGGGGGCAATGCTTATCTGATTGTAACCAATGTATCCATCCAGAAAGGAGAAGTATTTCTTTCCAGCTAAATTATCCAAGACCTGGTCAATAAAAGGTAAAGGAAAGTGATCCTTCTTTGTGTCATTATTTAATTCCCTGTAATCCACACATATCTGCCACTTACCTCCTTTCTTAGGTACAATGACCAATGGTGATACCCACTTGCTATTAGAGATTGGATAGATGAATCCAACATCCAACAACTTCTGCAACTCAGTTTTAACTATTTCTCTTAGTGCAGTATTTATTCTCCTCTGAGGTTGACAAAGTGGCAAGCTTCCATCACTGATATAGATTCTGTGGGTGCAGAGTTTAGGGTTTAGTCCCTCCATATCCCCATAATCCCATGCAAAGGATTTTTCATGCTTCCTGAGGAGCTTGGTTAACATTACAAACTATGATTGGGACAACTTGTTGTTTACATGGAGGTTATGACCAGGGGAAAGTTCCACTATTGTTGTTAGCTCTACCATTGACACTTCGGGCACTAGACTTGTAGCTATTTAACTTGTCAGTAATTGATCAATTATTTCAGGGGTTGTTGGAAACACACAGTCCTCATAGGTACATAGCTATAAAATAGAACTCTCTAAAATATCTTTAGCCACAATGCATTCATTGGTAAGAACACTCTGTATCACATCATCTTCCTCTTGCATATTTAGAAAAGATTGCCTATGCAACATCATGAGTTGGGCTACTGAATTTAGCTCTTCCTCCTCGTCCCCTAAGTCTGGCCAAATAGGTTCTCCCATTTTTGGCTGGGGCTGGGCAGGAGGATATAGGGCTAGCTTCCTTATGGCTTGACCATTTGAAATTGTCATACTGCCTAATCTGCAATTAATTGTGGCATCAATGGTGGCTAGCCAGGGTCTTCCCAAGATTACAGGATAGCCAGCAAAGTTTACTTTAGGTGATAGGACAAGAAAATCAGCAGGATACTCCCATGAATCTAAGGTAACTACCACATCTTCTATGAGACC
>MU223600.1:676884-687554 GCA_018584345.1 Thuja plicata | reverse complement strand
TATTAGAGCTTTTACGTCTGTCACCTTCCCATAAGGAAATCCTTGAGAAAGCTCTGATCAAAACTAATGTTCCAACCAATCTAGATCAAGATCAATTCCAAGCTATGGTGGGGCATTTGACAACCCCGCATTATCTATCCTTCACTGAAGATGATGATCTAGCCATCAACAAACCACATAATGCTCCACTCCATATAGAAGGCATTGTACAAAACCATAAGATTAAAAGAGTGCTAATAGATGGAGGAGCTGGTTTGAATATATGCACTCTAAAGCTAGTCCATGACTTGGGATTTTTTGAAAATGTTGTCAATCCAACAAATAAAATCACCATCAAAGCTTATGATGAGGAGGAAAGGTCATCCAAGGGTTCAGTTGTAGTTCCTATTAGAGTTTGTCGTGTGGTTAAAGATGTGCTTTGTCAATTCTTGGATATGGATTTGGTGTATAACATTCTTTTAGGGTGACCTTGGATTCATTCCATGCGAGCTGTGCCATCAACGTATCATCAATGCTTGAAATTTTTGCATAATGGTCAAGAGGTGACCATCAAAGGAGATCTAAATCCTTTTCAATATTGCAATACCATAAATCCAACAACTGAATCTTTGGTGCCTTACAACCGGATTGCACCTTCTCCACCAACACCCATTGATCTCAATAATGAAGCATCAACTTCCAAATCCCATGAAATCAAGGTAGATATAAAAGAACAAAGTATGGGAGAGTACACTTTGGGCCAAACTTTGTGTATCACAGAGTTACCCTTATCTCCTAAATCATATGGAAAATTATTGATCACTAAACAACAATCTGAGGGCCCTTCTACACTTGTTTATGGCACATTTGTGAGTGGGGGCACCATATCAAAAGAGGCTGCTGAGTAAAATGCTAATTATTTGTTACATCATCATAAAGATCCAGAGAATAAAACACATGAACCTATATCGCTAGATATATATGGCACAGGATACACTTTGTTACAAAAGATGGGATATCAAGGAAGTGGACCTGTAGGGTTGCAAAGAGAAGGTGTCATAAAACCAATCCTAAAAAATCTGAATTATCAAAGAGACACCACTGGATTAGGATACAAGGGAGAAGGACCAAAGGAACCTAAAGGAAAAGAGAAGGTTGAACCCTTTCACAAAACTCCTACGGCTCCTGCATTCTGGAAAAATGGTATGTATGTAGATCCAGCAAAGCAAAAGATAACACAAGGCATCATTAACTGACTTAGAAATAATAATGATGATGATGATGATGATGATTCTCATAATTATGAATGGGATTCATTCTCTGATTATACTAAAGATATGGAAGTTGATGATGTTCATGTCGATGGTAACAATTGCCATGAGCAGACGAGTCCAAGGATGGAACCACTAGGATTCAATCCACCTGATATTTCTCTTGGCGATTGTGAGGAGAGTGAGAGTTATCTTGAGATAGACGATTCGGATGAGAGTATGGAAATAGACCTTGCTGATACAATCATAAACTTTCAAAACTTTTCTATCAATACCATTTCATCCTTTGAGACTGAACCAAATGATCCAATACCCCTTATCCACCCTGAACTTATCACCTGGGATTCTCCAAATTACCCCGAACTTGATGTTTTCCATAATGATGATGCTATTATTGACTATCTCAGAATCAGAGATCATCTACCGTCAGGAGATCATAAATTAGGATTCCCCATAGAACTCAATGACATGGCTTACTTTGGAGAGGGTGCCAATCCTTTTAGTTGTAAAAATATGAAAATAATAAATCGATCTAATGGTGAAAATCACTCAGTGGTAGTGTTAGATCCTAAAAAAGGGAAAAGAAAAGACATATCTGAGGGTGAAAACCTCTCTAAGGTGCCTAAAGATGGAAGGATTGAAACTCTCCCCAACTATATGTATCAAGAGCAGTCTGCTATACTTATTGAACCAACATTGCCTCTTAACATTGGCACAAAGGAGTCACCACGCATTCTGAAGATAGCTGCATCCTTAACAGAGACAAAGAAAGATGCCTTTTCACAGTTTTTCAAAAAGAGACAGATCAATTTTTCTTGGTCTTATGCTGATATACCTGGGTTAGATCCACATCTTATTATGCATCATTTGTCTATTATACTTGGGGTAAAGCCTGTAAAGCAAAATCTCTGGAAAATGCATCCTCGTATTGCACTCATGGTCAAAGCAAAGTTAAGAAAAATTTTGTATGTGGGTTTCATTCGAGCTATTGATTATGTTGATTGGATCTCAAATATTGTACCAGTATCCAAGCCAGATAAATCCATCTAGATTTGCATAGATTTTCAGGATCTTAACAAAGCTTGTCCCAAAGATGATTTTCCTCTATCGAATATTGATATTATAGTTGATTTAACAGCTGGGCATGAGATGTTATCCTTAATGGATGGGTTTTCCAGTTATAACCAGATTAAGATTGCACTAGAAGATTAGGAAAAGACTGCTTTTACATGTCCTTGGGGGACATACTGTTGGAATGTGATGCCTTTTGGGATTAAAAATGCTGGCGCTACCTATCAAAGAGCTATGACCACAATCTTTCATGATATGATGCATACCGTGATGGAAGATTATGTTGATGATATCTTAGCCAAATCCAAGAATAGAGAAATTCATCTAAGAGTGTTGGATAGGATATTCACCAGAATGGAAAAGTATCAAATAAGATTAAATCCCAAGAAGTGTGCATTCGGGGTTACATCGGGCAAACTATTAGGATACATTATTTTAGCTAAAGGAATAGAGGTGGATCTAGAAAAGGTCAAGGAAATCATGGAAATGGCTTCACCAATGAATATTAGTCAATTGAGATCTCTACAAGGGCGCCTTCAGTCAATCAAAAGATTTGTCTCACAATTAGCCGACAGAAGTCATCCTTTTCAACATCTGTTACATAAAAACATCTTATTCAAATGGGATGATAAGTGTGAAGCAGCTTTTACTAAGATCAAACAATACTTATCCACTCCTCCCACTCTTATGTCACCAATTTTGGGAAAGCCACTCTTGCTTTATATTTCAACTACGAAAGTTTCCCTCGGTGCCCTGTTGGCCCAACAAGATCAAGAGGGAAAAGAGAATGCTATCTATTATATCAGTCGCACCCTTGTTGGATATGAACTCAATTATTCACCAATTGAGCGTGCATGTCTAGCAGTGGTCTTTTCTTCACAAAAGTGGCGACATTACATGTTGTCTCATTCTATCCAGCTCATTGCAAAGATTGATCCTTTGAAGTATCTTTTGAGAAAGACTGCATTAATAGGAAGGTTGGCTAAGTGGATCATGTTGCTTAGTGAATTTGATATCGAATATGTGGAAAGGAAGGCTATTAAAGGTCAAGTAATTGCTGATCAATTGGCTGAGGCACCATTGACGAATGATTATCCTATACAAATAGAGTTTCCAGATGCACACATCCTAACATTATCTACACAAACCTAGAGGCTATATTTTGATGGATCCTATACTTAGCATGGTTCAGGAGCTGGGGTCTTATTTGTTACGCCATAAGGATATACCATACCAAAGTCCTACAAATTGCTTTTTCCTTGTACAAACAATGTCGCTGAGTATGAAGCACTGATGATTGGGTTGAAAATGGCTCTACAATGGAACGTGACTGAATTGAATGTCTACGGAGACTCTCAGCTAAAAATCAATCAGGTTAATGATGAATATCAGACTAAGGATGACAAGTTGTTACCATATAAACACATGGTAGATGACTTTAAGAAATATTTTTCAATCATCACCTTTGAACAGATTCCAAGGCAGGAAAATAAGGCTACAGATGCTATGGAAAAAATTGCTTCTTTGTTTAATGCAGATGATACAAAAGCCCGTTTTGAGTTCTTAGTGGAATCCTTGATTTACCCTGCGTATGATAATCCTAATACGCGTATCATATGTCATATTATCAGACAATATTTCCCTAACTATGGAAAAAAATATTCCTATCTGAAAGATAATATCCTTCCCCCCGACCTATCCAGAAATCAGAAGCGAACCTTTCTCCACCAAACCTCCCGCTATCTCCTAATATTCGACACCCTGTATCGGCGAGGTCTTGACGGTACTCTCTTACGATGTCTTGAACATGCTGAAGCTCAAACTTCTTTACAAGACGTACACAAGGGTATATGTGGAACACATTCAAGTGGTCCTTCCTTGGCTAAGAAGCTCATGCGTATGGGTTACTATTGGCCTACTATGGAAATAGATTCTTTTCACTTTGCTCGGAAATGTAAGAAGTGTCAAATTCATTGGAATCTTATTCATGCACCGGCACAGCAACTACATCCTGTTACAACTACATTTCCATTCATTCAGTGGGGACTCAACCTCGTGGGCGCAATTCACCCTCCATCTTCCAATAGCCATAAGTAAATTATAACCGCCACTAAGTATTTTACCAAATGGATCAAAGTTGTTCCCTTCATCACTGCCATAGGAAAACAAGTTGCTGTGTTTATCCTTAACGATATCATTTGCCGATATGGCATCCCCATGCACCTCATTACAGATCATGGGAAATAGTTATGCGCCAAATTCCATATCACCCACCATTATTCGACTATCTATTATCCTCAGGGTAATGGCCAAGTTGAGGCGTCTAATAAGACTATTGTCAAAATCCTGCAAAAGACTGTCAATGATGCTGGTCGTGACTAGCATGTCCAGTTAAACCCTGCCCTCTGGGCCTATCATACTTCCATCTGTACTCCAATCGGTGCCACACCATATTCCCTTGTTTATGGATCTGAAGTTGTCCAGCCCCTTGAGGTCAAGTTACCTTCTCTTCGAGTGTCCCTGAAAGATTTGATTCCAGATGAAGAGTATAGAGTTGCATGACTAACTGAATTAGAGTTGCTGGATGAGCGCCGTCAACGAGACTTTGATCACTTAAAAGACTATCAGAAAAGGATGTCTCATCAATATAATAGTAAGGTGAAACCTAGATACTTTCAGGTGGGTGATCTAGTCCTTCGAGAGAATCCCAAAAATCAGCAGCATCATGAGAAAAAGGGCAAGTTTGAGCCCAATTGGTTGGGTCCTTTTGTGATTACACCAGCCTATGGTTCTAGAGCCTATCAGTTGTCAACATCTAAGGAAAATCCCTTGGATGAGCCTCTTAAGAGCATGCACCTAAAGAATTTTTATGCATGAGATCCCAGTGCAAGGGATAAAATCAAAAAAATCAAAAAAAATCAAAAAAGGGAAAAAATCAAAAAAAAAATGAAAAAGAAAAGAAAAAATCAAGAGAAAATTGCAATAAAAGCATGTGGTGAAAACCTGGAAACAGGTGCCATTTGTGACAAGCTAGCTCCTCCTTCTATTAGGATTCTTCTAGCATCTTGTCCCATCTATATATAACCATAATAAAGTGGCTTTAATAGTCACCATTCACCTTGTACATATCATAATAAAATGGCCAATCCATGATTCCTACCCATTTGTATAAATCCCCAATAAAACCCCATCATAGCTTGGTCTACTGTCTTGGTCTTCACCCTAGTCCAGTGTGTCTTTCTTCACCCATAATAAGTCAGTCCATCACCTAGTGGGGGGCATTTCCTCGACCTAGTTTTTGGAAGTGGATCTGCGACAGTCGTGACTCTAAGAGGATAGAACGGAGTATTTTTGACCAGACAAGCAAACACAATCAATGTTTCTTATACGATGCTATTCTAATCATGATCCATCACCTATGACATATCTTTCAAACTATGATTGTTTATCTATTTATTTGCAACAACATCATTATCAACCAAACTGATCAAACAAACTCAACACTATCTTTTGGCAAAGAAATGTATATTCATGATAGGCATGTTAGGATGATTTGTTATAAGATTATGCATTCATATCAGAATTGCATTTGTCATCATGTTTCCTATGCTATTCCTAGATATCTTTGACATGAGCTTAACAACTCCAAATATGTCATTAATTAGGATAGCTGGGATGGAACATGATATTTGCTTTGATTGTTGTTTGTGGGGTATTTTCCAACGAAGTCAAAGGAACAAATAATTGGGGTGTCTGTGCATAAGAGCCTTCATCTGTTCCATAAGCATGAACAACATTATAAATCATGTTGGTATACGAATTCTATTGACAATGATGCACCACACATACCTTGACTCCAACTATTTGTTCCCTGATGAAGGAGGGGGATATTCCTTGTCTGTTATGCAAACAAAACTCAGGTCATCTCGGTTCAATTATACCTAGATGCTTGTCAAGTTTGCTATGTTAAAATCCATGCAAGAAGTGCTCAGGTCATCCTGGTTTAATTATACCATGATGCTTATATTTTCTTGCAACATAACGAGCTCAATGATGAAAAACAAATTCCAAAATTTGTGAAGTTTTAAGATGGTTACTGAAGTTGTGGAGATACTCATTTTTGCATATCATTTTGCATATCATTTTAAAATAGATCATTGAAGTGCTCCTGTTATAAAATTTTGTAGGATATCTTGTTTAGGTCACCTTGTTACCTTTTGTCTTTTCTTCTTGTGTCAGATGCATGGTTGTTTAAAATTGAGGACATTGTGGATAAACAAAAACATAATAGCATTTATCATAGTTCATTGCATATAACCATTTATCTTTGCATGTATGTCTTAAAGTCATTGCATTTATCATATATGACATTTCACTACAATTTAGGTCATTACATTATTACCATTATTATACATTCCATTTTATATCATTATTACATATCATTCATTTATTCTCATTTTGTCTTCCATTACGTTCATTATCATTATCCATTTATATTAGTCACAACGCATCCATTTGACATTAATCATTATGAGAATAATCATAATCATTTTGCATCCATATAGAAATAAAAAACATGATAATTACTAAGTCATACAGTACAATGCATAATCAAAATCATTTATCATATCCTACATATGTCAGTATCCACATATATGTAAATCATCATAAGCAATGCATCATAGAATCATGTCATATAGAAAGTCCATCATCAAGAGTCCATAAAAACAATATATCCAAAATGTCCAATGATATATCATAATATAACCATGTGTCCAAAAGTGTCCATCAAGTCTACAATAAAGATACAATAAATATGATAAAATGGAGCTATAACATAAGTACAAAATGTATATCCAAACAGCTAAGACCCACTGCCTCTAGACTCTATCTATTGATGTCTGCGTGCTGCAATCAAAGATCCTGATCCTAATGGATCTCCTGAACCTGGTGGTGGTCTATGTGGTCGTAATGAGGTACCAGCACTCACTGACCCATGCCTCTATGGAGCTGCGGTCCTAACCCCATATGAGCTCTCTCTGAAGCTACCAATCCACTGATCCTGAGGAACCGCCTGTCTGTAGGCCTCTCTCCAGTAGGTGATCTCTCTGCCAGCCCTCATCATGAGTCGCAAGATGTCTGCATGTGGACCCAATGACTCTGTCAAATATAGATCAGCTAACAGAGTCTATGCCTCTCCAAGCCTCTCTATGGTGATATCTTTCTCCTATCTGGCCTCTATAACCTCCTCCTCCAACATCTCCACCCATCTCTCTAGTCTGGGGAAGCGGTCAGCCTGCAACTGTAGCATCGCTAGTCTAGCTAGCACTACATCTACATCAATGTCCTCCTCCTCTGTTGCTACCCTATGTAAGTAGGTATCCTGACCCCCAATATCCTATACATCATCAGCCTATACCTGTACATCATCGGCCTGTACCTGTACATCCTCATCCTGCCCCTGTACATCCTGTCCGTTAAGCATCTGTACGTCATCACCAATATCATGCATGGGCTGATCTGGTGCCTGCGCTGACTCTTGTATACGTACATGTGCCTATATAAGGGGATCCCTCTGTGCAATAGGTCATGGCCGTCTCTATCTATCGGGTGGAGGCATCAACCCCTGTGGACGTACACCCCCACCTCTCATCCTCGGACCACCTCTACCTCTCCCTCTCTGAGGAGCATCCCCACCATCATCTCCCCCATCATCATCATCCCCTCTGCCTCCACCATGGCCTCATCCTCATCCTCAACCCCTGTCTCCTGGCTCTCTCTGTGGAGGCCTCTTAGCTGGATATGTCAATCTAGGGAAAGGGTGATCCCTCATGTATCTCTCATACTCAGCTATCATCCCTGGGTCTACGACCCCTTGTCTCATCGACCATGCCTGAAATGGCATGTCCAAAAACTCCTGCCTTGCTGTCTCAAAAAGGTATCATCGGCCTCCAGTCTCGTCTCTCCTGGAACGTCCGTGCAAACTCTGTGGTCCCATGAGGCATCCCCTGTATACGGCCAAACTGCCAGAGTACCCTACTAACCATCTGCCTCTCTATGATGAAGGGAGTCCTCCCTATCATCCATCGTGTCTCAAAGTAATATCCGAGTTGATGCTCGTCATCCCATACCTCACACCCTAGGTAGGGTCTCCAGATCACTGAATCTATAGTGTCAAAAGTGTATCTCCACAACTCTAACTATCCCAACTTACGCTGAGACTGAATAGATGCATAAAGGAATATATAGGGTTGTCCAGCCCCTCAAAATCTAAGTGTTGTCGGTCGTGTGATGGCCATATGCTCCTATGCCCAGACATGGAGAAGTGTAACCCCTACAGATAATGATGCACTGCCATGGTACACCACCTGATGAAGATCATGATATAAATGTGCTAAAAGGCACACTCCCTAGGAAAAATGGGTCCCCTCATCCATCATCCTCTGAAGTGTCCTGCCGCATCCGACTGCGAATCCATGAGATCTCTGATCTGGGCACACGTATCCTCCAATCGCGCCGGCTAATATGACAGGTAGTGGCTCATATAGCGCCACCATGTCCTCCCAACTGATCTCTGCATCATCTATCTCATCATCACCAAAAACCTCTCTGCACTGAGGCAATCCACCATGCCGATCATAATGAACTAACTTGCCAGTGATAGGTAGTCGAAGGATGCAATATACATCCTCCAATGTCACGGTCATCTCGCCGGTAGGTAGATGACAGGTACTCATCTTCGAGTGCCATCTCTCTGCTAGGGCCATTAGCATACCTAGATTTGCCCGAATCTCGGGCGTATAAATCACATGATATAAACTGGTCGCCCCAATCAGGACTCTATCAGTCTCTCGTGACATCAGTACATCGGTAATATCCTCCTATCAATATCAAATCAAAGATCAAACTATCAACTATCGATCAAATAGATCTATATATTTATCCTATCTATATGTCAATCGAACACAGGTTTATCACATGTATCAGATGATAATTCTATCAATTATCTATCACTCAAGATGGTTTACTAGCGACCATGCTACAATATTGCCTATCTTGATATCAACATCAATCACTATCCAATGATAATTTGATCTTATCAGCCTATCTCTATGAAAGTTTGACCTAATTTGACTTTCCTATCTATTTGAAACCTAACCTGCTATAACTGCACAGCATTTTCTAATGTTTGCGCAACTTTTCACGAATGCGCAGCTCAGAAGAATGTTTGCATGACTTAAACTAACAAATGCGAAAAATTCACATTTGCATAGATTTTTTGCACAAATGCATGGCATCAGACATCTTATCTGATGAATGTGCAGATCCCCTAAATGAATGCGCACTATATCACATTTATCGCTTAAAGCTATGCATTGATGTGCCGCAACTGTGCATTCATATTCCGAAATGAAAACTCAAAATTTTCTACCCTACCTATGATTCAATCTATCCTAAAACCATGCTACAAATCTATCTAGCAAGCATATTTGAATCAAATTAACAGAGCAGGATCGACCACTCAACGGCTCTCCAAAATCTGGCGATCTCTGGAAGCGTCTGACTCGCTCGAAATGGTGATCGGAAGTGGGAATGGCATCTTCTCAACTCTACTCTTCACTCTCCAAGCCTCCAATCTCCAAATGACAAGTGTACACAATAAGCTTATTGTGGACCCTTTTTAACCCTATATGTAGCCTGTGGACCCGTTTTTCTTACCCTATGGACCCTACCTATCAATATCATTCTGTCTCACCTCATTTTTCACTCCAAATTTCTTCTGATTCTTTTCGTGAGATTGATTGAAGCCTTCGAAAAAAAATAAAATCAAAATCAAAATAATATTTTTTTCAATCAATCTCTCAAGGGGGCATGCAAAGGTCATTCTCGGCAAACATAGTCTGGGGTAGGGGAAAAGCGCTTGATTTTTCTTTGAAACAATGTGACAAGCACACTATTTCAAAGAGGGGCAAAATGTATACACTAAAAAATGGCTTCATTGATTAATCAATTAATTAAATATTTATTATTTAATTAATGTTGACTTGATGAATTGATTAAATATTTATTATTTAATTAATGTTTATATCTTCTATTTATTTAATAAATTATTATATTTATTAGGTAAATTCACTATAGTCTATGTTTCTTATCCTAGGTCTTCTAAATTAGTCCTATTAAAAGTGATTTAATTAAATACACAATCACTAAATATGACTAATTCCCCTAGTCCACCTCATAAACCTAGTCACCTTACACATCACCTTGGCTAACATAATTAATTATTATTAATTAATAATTAATCATTATCCTCACCCACACATGTCCTATTCTTAAGGGCTATGTGGC
>MU223600.1:632233-650919 GCA_018584345.1 Thuja plicata | reverse complement strand
ACTGGATTTCCTTGGTTGACCGAGTGAGCCCGGTATTAACTGACTTCTCAATATATTATTCTGGAGTGCTCGGTAGACTCTGTAACTTGCTTCTCTTACCGTCTGAACTCGGTAGTCTTGGTAAACTATCTAATGACTGATATGACATTCTGAACTCGGTAGACTCTGTCTGATGACTGATATGACATTTGTGTAACATCAAGGACAACACACAATTAATCAATTGTTTCCAACATGTGCATCAATGATTAAGTCAGGATCAATTACTGATTCCAAGATCATAAAATGGCTAACCCTGGACCCAGTGGACCAGAACAAGATTGAGGAGGCAATTAGAACAATGATGAGTATATTTAAATATATACCAATACAATTTCATAACAAAATGCCAAAAGAACTATGAAATAGTATCTTCCAGAAGGACTTATGCATTAAAGAATGAGAAGGATATAAGGGAAAGAGTCCTAGTTTCTCTTATGCCTCCCAAATCCAAAATGGAAGAAATCAAGGAGATAATGGAAAAACATGTAAAAGAGTTCTCACCCAATATGAGAGCTTACAAGGTTCTACAGGGAAGGCTTATAGAACTAGAGAAGGAAAGTAACAAAATTTGGAGTAAAATACTCAATAGACCTACTGAGGAAGCAAGCCCCGACAAAGGATTATATGTCACAAATGAACCACACAATGATGACTCTTCGGCTAAACCTAGCCCAGAGCATATCTTTATAAATGACACAGAGGATGTCACAATAGTAGAATTGGACAAAGAAGAATTGAACACTATAGGAAACAAGGATATGGACGTTGCAGATGAGACATGGCCCGATAATACAATCATTGATATTACCATAGCAGATCCTGTAGATGAAGTACAAAGAGATAAAGATGTCACTGTTGTCAAGGACCAAACTGACAAATAGGACACTACAACAGAATCAGCATAGGTAGACACACTAGGACAAATACCACTGTTGATACAAGCTATCAACATTATCTTGGAAAAGGAGAAATAACCAGATAAGGAAGCAAGCATACCCAAGAATAAGGGAAATGATGAACAAAAAGATACATCTGATGAGAAGAAGGATACAACCGATGAACAAGTAGTCATCGGTGGAGAACAAAAAGATGGTGATAAAAATGTTATAAATATATATATCACACTCAAAAAGATGGAGATAATACCAAAAAGGATGCACAGATTAAAGATACAGATGAAGTGCAAAAAGAGAAAGGTGAACAAGATAAGATAGTTGATACCACTCCTAAGAACACTGAAGGAGATGTTGCAGATACACTGAAGGTAGATAAGGAGATGTCCTCAGAAAACCAAAAGGCAAACCCCGAGTAGTAGGAAAAAGGTGCAACACCACAGAAGCCTTCCTCCAGCACTTCACACCAGGCATAGAAGATGGTTATGGTTTTGCATGCAGGTGCGTCACAAAAGAAGAAGAAGAAAACCAAGAAGGGTAAGTTGGAGGTCACACTTGATGAAATCATTGAAATACCAAAGTGTGATCCAACCACATTGGACTATGAATCTATAATAGAATATGGAGAGATATGTCAAAGGAAAGCAATGCAGGCAATGCTCAAAAAAGAACACAAAGATTCTCTAATGCTTTAAAATAAAAGAGATATATTACAACAGATAGTTCCTGACATTGATGTTGATCATAATGCCCCCATTCTGGATCAACTTTTCATTCTCACTGATGCCATCACAACATAGAATGTGGATGCAGAAAAGGCGATTGAGGAACGAGCGGAATAGAAGTTCCAATTCAAATTGATAGAAAATATCATCCAAGAAGTGGCAGAAAATAAGGTAAAGCTTTATTTGATCCAATCATTACTAAAGATGTTTCCTTAATTCAAAAGCTATGCACTTTGGAGAAATTCACAAAGGATAATAATGATAAGATTGCAAAGATTGATTCCAATCTAAATGCAAGTGCTCAAAGTCTAACCACAGTTGGAAATGCAATCAAATTGCGTTATGAAAAGATAATTGAAATCAAAAGGTTAAGACAAGAAATTTGGGAAGCAAAATCACAATTCAGAGAAGAGGTTACTGAGCTACAAGATCAACTTTTACCGAACCTCACACTTCTGCAACAGCACATAAGTTTGGCAAGAAAGCTAATTGCAACCCCAAAAATGTCTGTGGCAGACAACATTTATGACATGCATGACAAGATCACACTAGAGCATATGGCTCTTGAGCATCTAAAGGATAAATGGGAGAAGATGATGGAGGAAATGAAGACCTCTCACTCTCATATTTTTGATAAGCTATAGGTATAGACCTTTGCCCTTATTATCAAAAAAGGGGGAAAAGGAAAATGATATGTACAGAGCATATAGTAAAAAAGGGAAAAGGAAAATATAGCACCAAGGGAAAAGACAAGGTGAAAAGTAAGAAATAGTATAAAGACAAGTGTACATACACATATACTATACTATACCGGCATATGCATAGGGCGAGTCATGAAATGACGAAGTAATATACATGGTGTACATACTATAAACATTTTTAGTATTTTGCACATATCAGTTTTTGATACTAATGTCAAAGGGGGAGATTGATGACATAAGTTTTTCCATTAGTATGCAAAGAGAAAATATTTGTTATGAACCGTCAGTTACACTACACCGAAAGATAGGTTTCAGTTCAGACTGAAAGTGCTAAGTATAGAGAAACCCGACGACACAAGTTTTACTGTGTAAACCTAAAGTGCAACCCGGAGATGATACAGAGGAACCCGACAAGAAGGTTACACTATATAATGAAAGAGAAGAAACAAAGGAACCCAGCAGAGCAAGGGAACCCAAAATACTTTTAAAGAAACCCAAGCATCAGACACCAAAAGTCAGTTATAACCTGAGAAAAGTGGGTTTGACTTGCACGTCAGATAAAATAGTTATGCTTTATATTTAGAGTTTATATTTGTTTTAAAACCATTTCTTGAGGAAAAAGAAACATAATTGTAATTGTTTTAATCAGTCTAATTGATTAAAAACATGCAAACTAGGAGATCAAGGTCAAGTTGTAAACCTTTGATCATAGAATTAATTTTGTAATACGTGAAACTAAAAAGGTTAAATCTATTGTATAAATAGATGTTATAATCATTCATTTAAAATGGATGAGAGGATGATTGTAGCCAAGAAGCACATTTATGGATCAGACTGAGAGTTTCAAGAAGCAGAACAACAAAAGATGAATTTGGTTATCAAGAACCAAGAACCAAGGCTACCGAGCAACAGAGGTATTAATCAATCACATTAGGTGATACTTTATACATGTGATTTGTAATGGATCTGCAATTAGAAATTATAGATTGCATACACTCATGTCAGTGAGTATTTTTGTCTGCATTCTAACAAGTGTAGCAAATAGAATAAATCCTTTCAAGAAATGTGGATTTAACAATCCTTTCGTAAATCTCTTAATAGAGTGCACACTAAACAATGTTGCTAAAGCTCTTAACGGAGTAGACCTTAACTAGTTTCCACATAATACTCCTAACAGGATAGATCATCAAAAGTGATAAAATTGTAAGCCTTAATCGGCCCCTTCCAATCTGCAGATAGTGAAGTTTTTGTGGGTGTCATCCCCACCACATTTTTTACCTTCTAACAGGGGTTTTCTGCGTTACCATATCTTGTATTATGTGCTATTGTTTTCATGAATGTTTCTATGAATGTCTACATACAATTAAGATTATAAATTGATGTCACATTCATAAAGAAAGAACAACATATATGATCGGTAAAGAAAATATTTGATTACATAAGGATAAAGGTTAATTAACGAAAAGTTTCAAAGGTACTAATTCACCCCTCCCCTCTCAGTACATACTTCCCATTATTTCCAACAGATTTTGTTAGATGTCTTGTTCAAACATTTGTAAGCTTTACTCTTAGTAGAATATCCAAGAAATATTCCTTCATCACTTTTTGAATCAAATTTACCATTTCAATCATCTTTCAGAATATAACACCGACTACCAAATATTCTAAACTAGCTCACATTAGGTGTATAACCATACCATAGCTCGTAAGGTGTTGTGTTTGTGTCTTTCTCCAATTGTACTTAGTTTAGTGTGTGTACAATTGTGCTAACTGCTTCTCTCCAGTATGTTTGTGCAACAATCTTTTCAATCATCAGTGTTCTGGCACAATCAACAATTGATCTATTCCTTCTTTCAGCAATTTCATTCTGTTGTGGTGTCCACGGTGTAGAAACCTGTCTTTTGATTCCATACTCATTACAAAAGTTAGTGAACTCGTCATAAATAAATTCACCTCCTCTATCAGATCTCAAACACTTCATATCTCTACCAATTTCTTTTTCTACTTTAGCTTTGTACCATTTAAACATCTTAAATGCTTCAGATTTTTCTTTTAGAAACATGGCAGTCATCATTCTCGAGTAGTCATCAACAAATAAAATAAAATATATGTCCCCATAATAGCTCTGTGTTCTCATTGGTCAACATAGGTCTGTATGAACTAACTCCAAAATATCATTAGATGAAAAATTCTTGCTCTTAAAACTAGATTTTGACATCTTTCCCATTTGACGATTTTTGTACATTACATGGTCTGGTTTAAATAAGCTTGGTAAGCCTCTAACTTTTCTTTTCTTACTAATCTTGACCATGTTGTCAAAATTTACATGACAAAGTCTTTTATGCCATAACCATATATCTTCATTCTTTTTCAATAAGAAAGTAGTTTCAATAGTGTCAAGGTAGAATAGGTTACCTTTAGACTGTTCACCAGTGTCAATCAACTTTCCAGTTCCATCATAGATTCTAGCTTTTCTATTTTCAAATGTGACTCGGTGACCTATATTATTCAACTGTAAAAAACTCAACAAATTATAGTTAAGTCATTTTACCCAATATGCATTCTCACATTTGATTTGATTGTTCATCATAATAGTACCTTTTCCTTTCACTTGACAAGGTGTATCATTTCCCATTCTTACTAATCCACCATCATAGTGTTCAAGATATTCAAATTTTCCTTTATCTCTAGTCATGTGATGTGTACAACCACTATCAATAGCCCAAATATCATGCTTACTAACTTTAGAGATAAGTGTTGTTTCTACATACCTTTCATCTTCATCTGAATCATCCTTCAAAGCTACAAACATTGTCTCAATATCTTCATCACTTTCAGAACCACTGTCAGTATCTTTATCTTTAGCAATGTAACAAGTCTTCTTTCCTTTATCTTTGTAATCTCGGTTATCTCTTTTGTCATACTGTCGATTGCTTTTGTAGTCTCGGTCATCCTTTCTGTAATTAGATCTATCATTTCTATCATCATTCTTTCTGTTAGGGTATCTTGCAGCAAAATGGCCAATCTCTTTACAGTTAAAACATATAAGAGGTAGTTTACCTTTATATCTTCATTTACCTTTGTGCAATCTTCCAACCATTAAAGCTTCAAGTTCATCAAGTTCCTTATCATCACTATCACTGTCACAGTTATTTCTGATTATGTGTTTGCTACTAGATTTACCAATTTTTAAAGTAGACATAAATACGGATTCCATAGATGGTACAATACTATTGTCAAAGTTATTCAGCTCAAAAGAAATCAATCTTCCAACAAGACTATCAACAGTAATATTATTTCTAGGTGTTGCTCTCATTTCATGTATTGCAGAGACTCTTATAGAATAAATAGGCAATAGAGTTCTAAGAATCTTACTCACAATAGTGTCTTCATCAATAGTTCCACCAGATCCTCGAATAGCATTCACAACTTCCTTAAGTCGGGTATTGTACTGTGTTATATTCTCTCCTTCCTTCATTCTCATGTCATCAAACTTTCCTCCAATACTTTCAGCTTTGGTTGTCATTACATTTACATCTCCTCCATAAACTATTGTAAGCTGGTCCCACATCTCCTTGGCAGTTGTACATGTCTTGATATCCTCAAATTTTGCATCAGTAAGTGAAGAAGAAATCTCCACCATGATAAGGTTATGTTCACGTTTCTCTTTCACCTGATTAACAGTCAAAGGTCCAGTAGGTAGAATGAATTAATTATCTAGATAACCTTCAATGTTGTCTTCAATCCCTGATATGTATAGTCTCATTCTTCTTTTCCATGTTGGGAAGTTATCCTTGTTCAACTTTGGTGCGTCTCTCTTGTACATCTTGTGATCTTTAGCTTAAGTCCCTCAAAACTTTCTTCTAGGCACTGTATGCTCTGATACCAATTTTTAGAATAAATGAGAGGGGGGTGAATCAGTTAGAAATAGTTAGCTCCCAAATTATCCTACAGTCCCAAATTCCTCCAGATGTATATAAAAACAAATTCAAACATATAATTCAACTCGGTGAAAATGTATTCTATAATTTCAAACTTTAGTCAATAGTGTTTACCGAGTGTTAGTAAATTAATATGGTTATTACCGATCTAGGTCAGTAAATTAAAGTGTAAATTAAAATAAATATCCACAACATTCATGCACATTGACAAATAGATTTTTAACGTGGAAACCTTGCTAAGGTAAAAACCACTTGGGACCGGTAGCCCAAAATATTTTCACTCTTCTGAAGTGAGCTCGGTGAAGAGCCAACCCTGTTAAAGGTTACAATGCACAATGTTAAATGTGACTTAGTTAGAGGGTTTAAAACTAACAGTTCTCTCTTGAATATGCATTCACTATGGGGTCAACAAAAAAACACTCAACATTCATTAGAATTCCATAATAAGGACTTTCACTGTCCTACTCGATTAAGAGATTTATCTGTAACAATGGTTAAACTGATATAGTAATGATCTGATTCAAATACAACTCTATTTTGTAGATTTTTAGATCTATACTAAGTACAAAATACCTTTGATCAATTTGTTCACTTTAATTCATCTCATACTTCATACTTGTTCTGCTCAGTAATGCTCTTTCCTCTATTTGCTCGGTGATATTTGCAGAAAATGCTCAGTTATGTCTTTAACCAGTTGGATTAGTCATGCATATAATTTGCATGTGCGCATCAGGTGTATCATATATGTATGATTCATAATGAATCTCTTGTCTCTTATATAGACATCATAGTTCATTTAATTTCCATCATTTAGATTTTTGTTGCTTAATCTCCTTCATTGATTTTCCCGCTTAGACCATCCTTGATAGTTGTGTTAAAAACATGTTTCAATCTTTGTTGTCTGATCCTCATTGAATTTTCATAGTCATTTGATAAAATAACAAACTTTATCTTTTACCTCAAAATCATCAATTGTTAGCTCAGCATGCTAGTCGGCCTCAGTTTGATTAAATTTCTTGGCCAATACCTTGTTGTGTCGGTAATCCCTTGCTTGGTTATCACTATGCTCGGTATACACTGTGTTTTACTCGGTATTCACTGTCTCTCGATGTATAGAGAACTCTTTATTTAATGACCACATAAAGATTGGTTGTTCCAAATCTTCAATCCATAAAAAATGTTTTCCACCATAATGATACTCAAATAAGTTGACATCAATGACAATACATTAGCTGATAAAGTTTATCATCACTTCTGCAACTTAGTTGATTATCAACAAATGACTTCAAACATACAATCAGTTGTAGCTCATCACCTTTGTCTTTTAGTGACGAGTTTTAAAATAATACAATTTGATTAATTCAAACTAATTAATTTCCTTATCCATGGGAAATTTTAGTGTTAATTTGATTAAATGGCTTAGGAAAATTAATTAATGAATGACCCTTGATGAATGATCATTGGTCATTGATGAATTTATGAATTATGTAATTAAATTTATCTAACTTAATTACACAATTATGTTTAGGATTATCTTGATTTGATCATGATTAGGATTTGATCTTTTGATTAGCATTTAGGCCAATCGATTTGGCTAGACCATTTTTAGGTGATTACATCTCTTACTAAAAATATCACTATGTCATCAAGATAAACAATCACAAACTTACCCAAGAATTTCTTCAATACCTCATTCATCAACCTCATGAAATTACTCGGTGCATTACTCAATCCAAAAGGAATCACCAAACATTCATACAATCCTTCATTTTTCTTGAATGCAGTCTTCCACTCATCTCCTTATCATATTCTGATATGATGATATCCACTCTTTAAACCAATCTTTGTAAAATACCTCCACTCAAACAACCCATTATGTCATCCATCCTGGGAAATGGAAACCTATACTTCAGTGTGATCCTATTTATAGCTCTAGAATCAGTACACATTCTCAATTCTCCATTATCCATTCTTCTTTGGTGCTAACACTACAAGTACTGCACAAGGACTCAAGCTTTCTCTGATCAAAGCTTTCTTCGACAATTCTTGCACTTGTCTATTCAACTCTTCATTATTTGTTGGGGTCATCCAATGTGCTACTTTATTGGGTAAACTTGCTCCAGGGATTAGATCCATGTAATGACTAATACTTCTCATTGGTGGTAATCCATCAAGTATATTATCTAAAATTATGTCCTCATACTCTGTCAGAAATTCCTTTATTTCCTTAGGCTATCCTTCTTTTGTTCCCAAATAAGACTTCTTAGGGATCAATGCATAACACATATTTTTACTCTTCAAACCATCCTTGAATAATTTCCTTCCTTCAACCAACCAAATTGTAACACTGGTACAATTCTCATTTTTAGGAATCTCAATCAAAGACAACAATACTTGTTTCATCCCATTCAAAACAATAGTATACCTATTCTTTCTTCCATCATACAAATATTTTCTATCATACTAACATGGTCTACCCAACAAGCTATGAAAAACATCCATAGGCATAATATCACAAAGAAATTCATCATGATAAGTTCTTATCTTCAATTTAACTAGACATTGTTCACTTACCAGTACCTTATGATCATCCTTTATCCATGTTATCTGATAAGGCTTCAGATGCTTCAATATCTGTAACTTCATCTTGTCAACCAACTCTTCAGAAGCTAGATTATCTGAGCTACCAATGTCAATGACCACTTTGCAACATTTTCCTTCTACCTTGCATCTTGTCTAGAAAAAACTTCTTCTCAGCAATAGATCTTGATTTGTCTCTTCATGATATAGGAATCTCCTTGCCATTGGGGCTTCACCATCCTCTGGTTGATTCAAAGGTTAAGTAGTTTTCTTCTCTATACATAAGCAAATCTTCCCTTACTCTCTGTCCTTTTCTCAAAATTACCTTGAGTACACTCAAAGGTTTGGTTTCCTTCTCCACCACACTTAAAACATGTTCCTCTAAACACTCTTCTATCATCCCTTTTATAGCTATCTGATCCACTTCCTCTCTGAAATTTTATGTCATCTCTTCGGTATGATTTTTTCTCTTTGAATTTAGTCTTTCCTTTGTTCTGATATGAATAAGATCTTCCACCATTCGAGTTTATTCCTCTCTAAAATATTCCACCTCTTCCTCTTTGTCTTTTCTAATTCCTTTTGTTTAACTTCTCTCCAGTTTTTAGGGCATGTTGGTAAGGTTCCTCTACACTGCAATTTCACCAAACTAATCTCATCTTGAATTAATGTCCTCAAACCATTTAGGTGCCTCACAACTCTTTCAAAATCATCATCAAAATGACGAGATCTGATATCAAATGTATAAAATTTCTCAGTATACTCCTTCACAGTAAGATCCTTTTGCTTTAGATTCTACAACTTCCTAAACAAACTTACTTGGTAACCACCAGGTAAAAACTTAGCTTTCAATTTGTTCACCATCCCCATGATCTGATTTTATCCTTGCCTCTTCTTTGTCTTTCATTCTAAAAATGTTCCCACCATAAAGATGCATGTCCTCTCAACCGTGCAAGCATACTTCACCTTCTTATCTTCATTTGTACCTTCATAATCAAAGTATTTCTCCATCTCTATGATCCAATCTAACAATTCATCTACATCCAATTTTCCAACATAATCATGTGGATTGAAATGTGGTCTTGCATTCACTCTAGGTAGGAATTCTATAAACCTACCATCTCCTTGTTCATGTTCATGTTCAGGTTTCTCTTCACCTCCTTTGGTTGCTTCTTCATTTCTTTATTCTTCTTCATCACTTAAATCCTCAATATGTCGATCTCTTCTCTGGGTCATCTCCACAGCTTCTAACCTAGCTGCAATTTGTCTCAACATATCCAATACAACTGGATATGCATCTCTCATTCCACCTCTATCATTTCCTTTGCGAGCCACATTACACAAATCCTCTACAATTGCAACTCAAATACTCTCTTTGCCACCCCACAACAAATCAAGCTCAGGAACCACGATCTACTTCAACAAAATTAGAAACTCGCTTTGATACAACTTGGTGCAGTCAAGGAGGGAGGGAACTCAAAGAGATTTATCTAATCCTTGCAGCAAGAGTCACTTAACATAAACAAAAAGTAACAACAGATATATATGCAAGATTAGTCTTCTTTATTATCAAAAAATCATATACAAAGGATCTGCAACATGCAGTCATACATGCCTGATTACAATCAAAATTCCTTAGAAAATCCTTAGCATGCATATACAACAAGATAATCTTATGAGATCTACCCCTTTTTGAAAAAAATCATAAGCTTATAAATCCTTCACAAATAACACGTCGATCTAGACAGATCACATTTCCCAAGAACAGAAAAATGTATTACAAAATATTGGTCAGGACCCAAATCATCAGGATCTACTTCCAATAAAATAAATAAGAATCATGATCCATCAAGTAGGTCGGCCACAAATGTAATATCATCGAGAAATGAGTCATTAAGATTCGTCGATCAGGAAATCCTTCGTGAGATCAGAAAAACACAATCTGGTCAGAAAACATGTAGAACAGTTAGGTCCCGCCAAGAATCTGCAAGATCTCAAGCCTGAAACGACCAAATGAAGCGTGAACCTAGGAAAAGGTTTCGTATTCAATGCCACGAACACACTGGAAGGATCACAACTACAAAACATCCAAACTGAATGAACACAAAAAGAAACTCAGAGACTGATCAAACAGGAAAACAAAAAACAAATATTTTTGGTTGATGCAAGATTGCAAAGATCCCAAGATGCTCCTGCATTAATGATATATTTTAGGGTTGTTGTGGAACCCTTGGGAGTGATTGCAAGACTTCTGCTTATGCACAATCATGTGATGATTATTGTAAGTTTCTTTATTGCTTATGAAATATATGTTTTGTTTGTGCTTTGTTGCATTTAATGCTTATGTAATTGCAAAAAAATCATTAGTATATACTTTACTCTATTGTTCCAAGGGTTCCTTGGTGAAGCTTTACACGAAGCTATTTGTTATGGTAAAGGTTGCTATAACCTCCCTATTGATGATATTTGTAAGAATTCGTTGATTCAGAGGATCGCGACACCCAATTTCAAGTATTTGGAAATGGGTGAGGCCTCATCCTTGACTGGATTATTGCCCTTAAGTATAATTTTTAATGTTATTTTTGTCCTGAGAGACAGAATAACAAGGGAAAGAAGGTTTCCAAAAAAAGGGCAAGTGGGCAGATTGTGGAGGAGGCCCTCAGAGTTAGTAGATGGGGTAAGTGGGCTTCTTGCGAGTATAAGTAGGTGGTTAGTGAAGGAGTTTCTTTTCCAAAGACTGACTCACAATGCCAAGTCAGATCTGTATCAGCGGATTTGGTTGAAGAGGTTGAGAATGAAGTGAGTCACAATGTGAAATTATTTTCAAAGCTGGGTCTGATTAGGCATTTCAGAGGTCTTTGGCCAAGTCTTTGTGATCTTCACAAGTGGATTTCTGAAAACTGGGAGCCCATTTTCGAGGGGTGTGTTCAAATCTACCTAAATGCTCATGGGTTATTTGTTGTTGTTTTTGAAATTATTTATTCACTCTACTTTTATTTACTAATTGTATTTAGTATTACAAAAAATTATTATTTTGCAGAATTATAAGTATATACAATATATTGTTCTATTTATAATATAAAGTTTATTTTAAGTTTTTATTTATTTTAGTTTTATTAATACTCTTGCTTTTATTTAGGAAAAAAACAAATCCTACTTATAAATAATTATTTATTTAAATTATTTTAATTTATTATGTCAAAGAAAATCGACCAATGAAAAATAATGAAAATGAATTTTTATGAAAGATTTGCCTGTGTCATTAGCTTTTTAAATTATTTTTTAAAACTGTTCCACAAATCCGCTCTTATCGCCTCAAATTTTAGACCAATAGAACTGTTACAAAATGTGTATCTCAATTTTAAAGACAATAAAATATTTTTTACACATGAAAAATATGTGGAACAGGATTGGTTAAAAAGGTATTCATTAATAACATGTTAACTTCAGTTACATGGCTATAGTTCTAGGGAAAATATTCCCTCCTAAAACTTCTCAATACATTATATTCACATTATATTCATACCTGTGCAAGAAAAAGTGTTGACTGTTGGGTTCATTTTGAGGTCACGGACACTCATTCACTTGTACTTTTTGTCGGAAGAAGATTTAAAGTTTTCATTTGCCTTTATTGAATTTCAACGCGTCATCTACCTACCTCGTATATCTGTTCAGTAAATAGAGGTACAATATGTTTGGTAAGAAATTTTGCGGAATTTTAGGTATTAAAGGTTGGAAATTATAACAAGACAGTCAACAAAGAATTGTCATAAGATTACCATGTCTTCCATAGTTGTATTTTGCAATCTTTCTTTTCACACCATAATGCTTTTCACAAGTACTTAATTTTTCATTATCTAGTTACCAATTAAACACGAAACTTTGAAGTTTTTTTTGGATTAATAATTCTCAATTCACCTTTAGATTTAGGTGGATGCAATAAAAAGGAAGTGGTTCTAAAATCAATATTTTCATTTCATTAAGGCCTGTTGGGGGGCTGGAATTAGACTGGAATTGACATTATCTAATTCTGGATAATGCCAAATTTCATGTTTGGGTCCATGAATAAAAATAGAATTGGAATTACAAAATTCTCATTTTGTCCCAAAATGGGCATATCAATCTTCCATCCAAATAGGTGGAATTGGAATTTTGAATTTCGAATTCCAATTCCAATTTTTACAAAATCAAATTTAATATCTCGTCGAATCCATGGCATGATAGATGTGTAAGTGTATGTGTGTATATGTGCGTATATATGTATATATACACAAATATGTGTATCTATGTGTATATGTGTATATATATACAAATGTATGTATTTGTGCACGTATGTGTGTATATATACACATGTGTGTATATATATGTGTGTGTGTGTGTGTGTGTGTGTGTGTGTGTGTAGACACACATGTGTGTATGTATATACACATGCACACCGTATTAAAAAAAAAAAAAAAGAAATAAACAATTAAAATTATTTATGCATCTTCTCAGTCATCTTCCGGGTGAACCAAACGGGTCCAGCCCATATTCCAGAAATCATTTCTAGGATATGTATCTTCCAGAATTGTAGCATCTTCCAGAATTGACCATATCCAGCATTTGGTATTCCAACACCCAAACGGGCCCAGGGAAAAAAATTATTGAATTACTTTTTTTTTTCAAATTTTCAAATATTTTTTTATTGAAAAAATATTGAAAATTTATATAAGGAATGAATGTAATCAATATATTATAAATTATATTAAAAAGGATTGTTGCCTTAACAAAACAGTCATCAAACAAAAGAACAATTGATTGATGGCACCAACAATGCAAGGTATACATTCAACTAGTAAGCAATGTTGGAAGGCATTAGGGGAAAAGACCAATTACCGACAGGGGGTCCAATAACCGTTATGCTTTTGTCATAGATACCCCCCAATTACTGATACTAAAGGAGCCCAAAAAATAAAAAACACATGTACCAATAGTCGATCACACATGTACTAATAACGGATTATTTTTTTACCTTTTTGGTTGGTAATTGGCCCATTTGTGCACCACTATTGGGACATTTTGTAATGACTACTAAGACATTCGGCCACAAGTACTGACATTTTTTTAGTAAAAGGACTATTGGTGTAAGAACATAGCCAGTATTGAGCGAGCATTTTGAAATGGCACTTTCAGACCACTTTGCGCTCCACGATCTCTACAGAGAGATCTGTGAGTACCCAAAAGCCGAAACCTTAGCTTTAAGCACTTCACTGACCTATGGAGGTACACCAAAAAAAATGGTAAAATCTGACCTTACGGTTTAGGAGTTCTAGGTGCGCGAAGTTACCCTGGGCGGCTACTAGTACTCTTTCCCTATATATGAGTGGCAAGGAAGATTCTATTAGTTGCCTAGATTCTATTAATCATCAAATGGAATTTATTGTCCCAACAAGTTAATTTATTTTTAAGTTCATCAAGGTACAAATTCTACATTTTACTTAGTGACACTCCCAATCCAAATAGGATACCAAGATATTAAGTTATTTCACCGTTACGGTTTGCTTCCAATCTTAATGAATTTGTTTGGGATATTAGAAATGTATTTTATGATGAGCTACTTAAAATTCAGCCATAGAGCAATATAGATCTAGAATATAAAGTGTATCATATTTTATCGTTTTTCGAATTTCTAAATAATTAATTAGCTTCAATTAAAAAAAGGGCAAGTTAATAACAATATTATTGTGGGGGATGGAGATACCATATGAGCTTCAATTGATTGGATCTCTACATCAAATAATCCAAACTATCTATTGTAAGCAATATAAAAACGGAGATAGAACACAACATTGTTTGATTGATTGTTCCAACAAGAATGATTCTAATATTAAGTTATTAATAACTAAATGAGCCTTGTCACATCTAAATAACTTCTAAACATGTACATGAATTTTACTCCCCAAAAACTATTGCAAGGTGTACACCCTTGGTCTCGCTCAGACCATGCAGCAGTTGGTGATAAGGGTTTAACTGTCTCTTGTGGATTCTATAAGTCTAGTGGTTGTATCGAGCATGACAAGTCGATCTTTTGGTGCAACGACAAGCACCCAATCTAACAATTGGTATCAGATCTAAGGTCATAGGTTCCAACCCCATGTATGTTCTAAGGGTGGGAATGTTGCAAGGTGTGCGCCCTTGGTCTCGGTAAGGCCATGCAGCGGTTGGTGACAAGGGTTTAACCGCCTCTTGTGGATTCTATAAGTCTAGTGGTTGTATCGGGCATTGACAAGTCGATCTTTTTGTGCAACGACAACCACCCAATCTAACAAAACCAACTATTGTTAGATTTTAAGGATGAGTTTCCAACATATCCATTCATATGCTTTGTTAAAGTCTAATTTGACCACGCCTTTAACGAGTAGTTTGATTCAAATGGCTAGTGCCTTCATAATAATTTTTAGGACATGTTTAGTGAAGTGATTGGTTGCTAATAAAAAATAGTGTCCTCATTTTTCCCTATTTAAAGATATTTAATTAATCATTTGTTTATATTTACATCTAAAGAGGCTTATCCAAATCTTCCAAATCAAATGGATAAAAGTCATCTTTAATATTTAATGTGAGACTGGATAGTCGAACAAAAATCTATTAGTAATCCATTGTTCCTTGGACTTTTGTTGAGTGTCATACAAAATAGAGCACATTCAACCTATTTTAGAGAAATATTTTAGTCCAAGCACCAACTATAACTAGGGTTTATTTTATTAAGAATACAATCCTTGAATATCTCTTAAAGAGTTCCTAACAACTTTCCTCTTTGTAAATTTTCTTCATTTTTTTGAAACAATATAGTTATCTTAGCGGGATTTATAAGTAGAGTACTATGATTCTCTATTATAGGTTATCTTCTCACATTTTTATTCTTGTATTCTAGATAGTTTTAATAAAATCATCCAAACACCATGATGTAAGTAGGGATGGGGTTGCTATGATGTCCTTACTGGCTATAAGGACTTTCTTAGGCTTTCTCCTAGCCTATTAGGGTTCACTTAGATACCCTCCTCTGTATAGGATCACAATCCTATCCTTCCAAGTACCCCACCTAGTTGCACCAATTCAATTTCTTGTCAAACTAAGGGTTCTACCTTGCTGCCAACCTTGCATGTTCACATAAAATGACTCTTTCTAGTTTCATAGTGAATGGGGGATGTGATTAGATGTTATTAAATCCCATTTCACCTTCTGATTGCAAACCAATTAAGTTTAATGGCCCAATCTTGCAAGATTGTCCTCTTTGCACCAAATAGGGCTACTAGAATTAGCCCTCCAAATGAGGATTTCTCCTTCTTACTCAAAAAAATCCTTAACAGTGTACCAAATAGATTTTATTTATGAATACCCTTTTGGGAGACCTAAAATATTTTGAAGGTCCCAACTCCCCAAGTTGTTTGTACACTGGAAAGCCACTTTTGGCCTAAAATTGAGGGTTTTCAATTTATTTGGACAGTCTCTTCAAGGGTCTCTTATAAACCATAGAAAATATTCACTTGGGAACTTCTCCTTATGGATTTTGGTTCTTCACACATCCCCATTATTTAATCCAAACTTGGATTGAAGCTTTCAATGCATTCAACCCGCTTCCTCTTGTCTTCAAGCTCTGATGTTGCTTAGCCGGGTGCTATCAACTCGCCTAGGGCATCATGTTAAAAATGCCAAAAAAAAATTTTGGGGCCCCTTCTCCTGCACACACCATGTTATAAAATCCCACTCCCATATACCAAAAACCCATAAAAATTTTATCGTGGGAAAGGGAGTGGTAAGCACATCTCCATAAATTGCTCAAACTGGGGCAGTAAACTGCCTAGACACAAAAGATTTTTTAAAACCTATCAAAATGAACTCTTCTTAACTTTCTTATTGAATTAAAAATGTTTGCATGTACATGATAAATAAGGATCCAAGGTTAGATCATGGATTTCAATCCATTAGCCTCTTCATGCAGTCAAAAAGCAGCTCGGAGACTGTCCATTGTGACAACAGAATAACACTACACAAAATATCTTCAAAGCATGAGAAGATTGTTGGAAATACAATAATGGGAAAGAAAGATACTGAGAGGGGGGGGTGAATCAGATCTTCAAAATTAAACACTTAAAACAAAATGATCCACATTCATACATAAATGAATCTAATGTAATCTCAGATATCATCCACACCATGAAATAAATAACACATTACACAATAACTTGGTAACCCAGAAACCCAAATAGGTAAAACTGGGGTGGGGATGACACTAAAAAAAGTATCCACTACTGCAGTAATAAAGTGTACCTGTTAAGGTTACAATGTTTGATTACAAAATGTAATCTAACCTATTAGAGGTCTGCCCGGTTAAGAGCTTTAGATCATTACAATCTACCCTATTAAAGGATTTAAACTTACAATGAAGTAACCACTTTGTTTAGAGATTAAAAAAAGGCCTACTAAAACCACTCTGTTAAGAGATTTTCACCTGATACAATGATTAAAAAGTCTCAATTATTGATCCTCTGATATGCACTCTAATGCTGATGACGGATCTCCTCTTTTCAGTATCTCTTCTGATCTTATAATTTGATATACCTTTACTCTGATGTTCACTATGTTATGCTCTACTTGATCTCTGCTTCTTAACAAAATAACCCTCTGTGCATTTCACTTCAAAATGCAGTCGCCATATACCATACACACACTTACGAAATAGGGTTTAGAAGCAATCTAATATATCTGTTCAGATCTGATAGCGAGATCTAGATCAACGATCAAGATCTGATATCCATGCCTTGATGGTAAAACAATTAATGCTTACAATGAGTCATGCATAGGATAAAATAATTAAATGCATAACTAACTCCGTATAAGAATATTAAATGCATACATTAGTCGGCCCAAAAAGCTTATATAAGTCGGCCATATCACTTATCCTTGAAGTTTGTATCATTCCAGACATGTATACAAAAAACTATTCTGCTTGGCACTTGACTGTTCTGTCGCTCGACATTTAACATCTCTGTTGCTACTCGGCTCGGCAATGGAACTCGATGACTGCTCTTTATAATACCTCTGTAGTTAAGGATTATGCATCCTTTCCACTAGAAATAATACATTGAACTCATTAAATTATTGACCAGGGAGCGTAAAATTGAAATGGTGACTGCAAAGTATATGCTCTAATCCATTCTAAAAGCCATCATTATAGTAAATAGAAAATACTTGAAATGGGACTAAACTAGGAACTAAAATATCAACAGCGTAATCTATAGATAAAGGAACCTGCTGGGATAGGAAGTTTAACTCTATGCTAAAGGAACAATAAACTAGCTAACTGCCTTTGCTGCAGGAACAACCGTTAGTGCTGTTACTAATGGTTGCAAGAGCAACAGAGTCTTACTTGCTTCAAATAACTTGCAACCTACTTATTTAAAATAACTTGCAACCTACATAACTACGAATTAGATTCACCTCCTGTGTGGGCCCGCACGGAAGCGTGAATGAACAAGATCTCAGATACTAGAAATTGAAGCTCTCATTAATTATTCATAAAACATGGATTACAAAAGATGCAGAAAACAAGATTGTATTTTCTCTTTGCTGATTACAACAGACTACTGGAATACTAACTCTATCTCTATCGACGTGCTGCTCAAAGTTTAGCAGTCATTTTATTTAAAGGGAAACTACAACTTACAACTAAAATCTAGGATTACTCCATTAGATGAGGATTGTAATCAATACAAAATATCTCATAACAGAATATGGCAGTTATTCAATAAATTGTCCCAGAATGTA
>MU223600.1:590226-610204 GCA_018584345.1 Thuja plicata | reverse complement strand
TCTAAGGTCATCATTTATACTTTTTGAAACTTTGTGAGACATTAAAAAAATAGAAACATGCATGTGTGTTTATACTTAAATCAATGTTTAATGATTGAACACAATTGATAGAATTTTGAATTTCTAAGGTCGTCGTTTATACTTATTTGAAATTTTGCAAGACATTTTAAAAAAATAGAAACATGCATGTGTGTTTATAGTTGAATCAATGTTATGATTGCACACAATTGGTAGAAATTTGAATTTCTAAGGTCATCATTTATACATTTTTTAATGTTTTCAAGACATTTGAAAAAAGTAACATGCATGTGTTTATAATTAAATCAACATTGTGATTGCACGCATTTGATAGAAGTTTGAATTTCTAGGGTCATCATTTATGTTATGTTTAATGTTTCTGAGATGTTTTTAGAAACAAAGAATCATCCATGTGTGTGTTTGTACATTCTTTCTGATTACTTGGCCACAAGTAGACACACTATATTCATTTTGAACTTATATTTATTTTCCATACACCTAACAATAACAAGGAGCCAATAAATACCTTGGAGTCTTCCCAGCAGTTCAAGACAGTTATGAAACTCATTAAAACTTCTGCACAACAAAGAATGTGCAAGAAAGAGTTGATGCAAACTAGTAAGTATCCACGAAGCCAAACACATCAAGATTGATAGAGAATTTTTCATATTTTTCATCCCAACATATTGTGTAAATGTTTCTTTCTTTGAGAGGTTACTTGCTTTGTGACAAGGATTCTCTTGCATAGATACCTATCAAAACTTCTGTATTTTGTTTGTTATAATCCAAAATGTTATGTAAGAAGGCATTTTCTCTATTGTTATCCCACCTACCATCACATTGTTGATCCATTTGGACATGCACATGAAATAGATACAATCATACAAGTTGGATTGGTAACATGCTCGTACTTGCCTATTTTTCTATTCCCAAACTTTATGTTCATCATCCAGACTCACTTTCATGTAAGGTTTGAATCATTTCGAAAATCAAATGATACAGACCAAATATTTTTATAACATCTCTTTACCAATTTTGTTGCACCTCATCCACTTAATTGAGACTCAGTTACTAGTTTGAGAACAAGTCAGCTTATAAAGAAAAGCTCAAATGCTTGCCCTGCTCCATTATTCTCAAAGAAGGGGTACCTGAAATATTTATAAAAATTGGCCTAGAAAATTTTCAATGTCCTCAAACATGATTGAAATGGCTTTGCTTTCTCAAGCAAATATAATGAGACAAAAATAAATTCGTGAGCTTTTCAGCAAATGATCTCAATAGAAACTGAATTGAAAACATAAAACATTGTCCATATGCATCTTAAGGTTCTAATCTCTACGCATATTGTCCTCTTTCTGATCCTTTGTAGCACAAAAAATGCTTCTAGAACATTATGAGTTGTCAAACAAACTTTGTAATTTCTCAAATAATAAAAAGCTCCAACATCTGTTCTTCCTTGCAGCAAGTTGCCCACAGTTCCTGTCTCTGACTCAACTTGATCTATACCGATTCAAAAAGTATTGTGTCTAATTATGTGGATAACATCATTGAAGGTTGGTTTCACATGAACTGAAGCAGGAGCTTTTGCATATAATCTTCCAAAACAACACTAAAATCTTGCATCCAAAGGTCTTGTTTTGACCATACTTTTGTGCTGGTTAGAACCAATAAACTCATGAAAAATGGTTGATCAAGAAATTTGACATATTTTTGGTTCATCGATTTCTTGTTCCATCTAGAAGATAATGAATCTTTTGGAAACTTATTCACACCAATTTCTTACCCTGATGTTGGTGCCTCAACTTACAAGTCATTTTTAGGTGCAATATTTATTGATATAGCATCGGTGGCTTTGTTCAATGTTGATACGTTGGACATATTTTGATAAACTTGTGAAATTATTGTTGTTTATGACTTCGTTATGTTTTTCTATATCTTGGATGAGTTTTTGTAAATTTTATCCTTATTCCTTTTAGAAGTGTATGGCTTGACTATGCAAATGCATAATTGTAGATGAGGATCAATAATAGGGTTCCATGTATTGCTTAGATTCAACGGGAGCATATTGGATTCAACCCCATCTTTTCCTTCCTTGCAGGTTTTGGATCATACAAGAGCATACTAGATTCAACCCCAAAGAATAAGGGGTGCAAAAGGTTTCTTTGCATCAATTTGGTATAGAAATTGAGTGCTATACCCAAACCATGCAAAGCAACTTCTGCACCCTCTATTCTAGTGAAGAGAGAAATGTCATTGGCACCCTTTGGATAAAGAGGCTTGATACCACTTCTACCATCCTTTAAAAGACTCATTTTAAAGTTAAAAATGAGCTACGATGTCTCTGCAAGTTATGTAGGCAAGGCCATCTATGATGAGCCCCTAAGGCTTTAGGTCTGATCCTTAGTACTTTTGAGTTCTTCCTTGATCTTTCCACCCCTTACCAATATTTTACATAGTTTGCATCTCTTTACGAAACTAGTTTTAAATACCTTATGAAATATACCTATTGGTAGTTATCTATTCTATAAACACAACACATTCCATATGGTGTTAGAAGGCCCAGATGGGAAGAAATTCAATGGTACAATTGTGGTCTCTTTTTCCTTTGGTAATGATTTTCAGGTAGAAACGGTAGGATACCATCTATCTTTCTTGAAGACTCTTTATCAAAAGGGGAGCAATGTCCTCTATCTTCAATCGAATAAGGGGTGCAGAAGGTTGTGTTGCATCGATTTGGTATAGAAATTGAGTGCTATACCAAAATGATGCAGCGCAACTTTTGCACCCTCTATTCTAGTAAAGAGAGAAATGCCATTGGTACCCTTTGGATAAAGAGGCTTGATACCACTTCTACCATCCTTTAAAAGACTTGTTTTAAAGTTAAAACTGAACTACGATGTCTCTATGAGTTACATAGGCAAGGCCATCTATGATGAGCCCCCGAGGCATTAGGTCTAGCCCTTAGGTCTTGTACTTTTGAGTTCTTCCTTGATCTTTCCACCCCTTACCAATATTTTACATAGTTTGCATCTATTTATGAAACTAGTTTTAAATACCTTATGAAATATAGTTGTTGGTAGTTATCTCTTCTATAAACACAACACATTCCATATGGTGTTAGAAGGACCATATGGGAAGAAATTCAATGGTACAATTGTGGTCTCTTTTTCCCTTGGTAATGATTTTCAGGTAGAAACGATAGGATACCATCTATCTTTCTTGAAGACTCTTTATCAAAAGGGGATCAATGTCCTCTATCTTCAATTGAATAAGGGGTGCAGAAGTTTGCCCTGCATTGATTTGGTATATTAATTGAGTGCTATACCGAAATGATGTAGCGTAGCTTCTGCACCCTCTATTAAAGTGAAGAGAGAAATGTCATTGGTACCCTTTGGATAAAGAGGCTTGATACCACTTCTACCATCCTTTAAAAGACTTGTTTTAAAGTTAAGCCTAAACTACGATGTCTCTACAAGTTATGTAGGCAAGGTCATGTATGATGAGCCCCCGAGGCATTAGGTCTGGCCCTTAGGTCTTGTACTTTTAAGTTCTTCCTTGATCTTGCCACCCCTTACCAATATTTTACAAAGTTTGCATCTCTTTACGAAACTAATTTTAAATACCTTATGAAACATAATTGTTGGTAGTTATCTCTTCTATAAACACAACACATTCCATATGGTGTTAGAAGGCCCAGATGGGCAGAAATACAATGGTACAATTATGGTCTCTTTTTCCCTTGGTAATGCTTTTCAGGTAGAAACAGTAGGATACCATCTATCTTTTTTGAAGACTCTTTATCAAAAGGGGATCAATGTCCTCTATCTTCAATCGAATAATGGTTGCAGAAGGTTTCCCTGCATCTATTTGGTATAGAAATTGAGTGCTATACCCAAATGATGCAGGGCAACTTCTGCACCGTCGATTCCAGTGAAGAGAGAAATGCCATTGATACCCTTTGGATAAAGAGGCTTGATACCACTTCTACCATCCTTTAAAAGACTGGTTTTAAAGTTAAACCTAAACTACAATGTCTCTATGAGTTATGTAGGCAAGGCCATCTATGGTGAGCCCCTGAGGCATTAGGTCTGGCCCTTAGGTCTTGTACTTTTGAGTTCTTCCTTGATCTTGCCACCCCTTACCAATATTTTACATAGTTTGCATCTCTTTACGAAACTAGTTTTAAATACCTTATGAAATATAGTCATTGGTAGTTATCTCTTCTATAAACACATCACATTCCATATGGTGTTAGAAGGCCCAGATGGGCAGAAATTCAATGGTACAATTGTGGTCTCTTTTTCCCTTGGTAATGCTTTTCAGGTAGAAACGGTAGGATACCATCTATCTTTTTTGAAGACTCTTTATCAAAAGGGGATCAATATCTTCTATCTTCAATTGAATAAGGGGTGCAGAAGGTTGCCTTGCATCAATTTGGTATAGAAATTGAGTGTTATACCCAAACGATGTAGGGCAACTTCTGCACCCTCAATTCCAGTGAAGAGAGAAATGCCATTGATACCCTTTGGATAAAGAGGCTTGATAGGATACCATTGGTTTGTAAGCAAACTCAAGATATAACATCTTTATCATCTACATAGGAAGAAAGAATTCGCACACAAATCTAAAATAAAATGATATTAATTTAACTAGCTTCTTTTAATTCTTTCCAAAAATATGATGACAATATTCCCTTGCAATTATTATTTTTGGTCTTCCTTGCATCTCTTGTTCTTCAGACTAACATGACTTATATTTTCAAAAAGAAAAAAAAAATTGGTACTTTCTTAGAAGTTCTTAACGACATTGTTTCCTTCCAGTGTTTATTTCATAGTTAGCACCTATAAATTGTCAGCTACTATTTATAATGTTAGAGATTTGAAAAAGGATAATCATTAAAGATCAATAGTAAACCTAATAAAAATATATAAGACAATGTGCATTAGTAGTTGCAACTCTCTGTCATGCAGTTACATATTGACCTCTTCCAAATAATTTGGCCCAAGAACTCATTGTCATGAAGGATTCAAGTTTTGATAAACTATCACAAGCTTCTTAGCATACAGATGTAGTCTTGCTCAATAGTCATCAATTCTACAAATGGTTTACAGATTTGGAGTTTTCCATGAAATCAAAGACAAAAGAGAAAATATCTTCATTATGTGAACACATTGACAGGTAGACAACACACTCAACATCAATAGATATCTTGAGCATGCAAAAGAGAAAATGAACCAATCACTACATTCATATTTGCACAAGTACTGAGATATAATAAAATAGTTCTATCATACGAGCAAGCAAAATCCAGCAGTACCAACACCAACCTCCATGACTAATTCCATGCACCAGTACAAAATGGGAAATGGGTTTCCTTGCCATTGGAAATCTTATATTTTCAAGTTAAATATTTAAAAAAAATTGCTAAAAAAAATAGTCACTTTTTTTACCCGCGTGATAGTGACAGTTGACAAGAATCTTATGCAAACAACGAATGCGTCATTGAACCATCGTCGATGTTTCAACACCCTTTCGTCAATTGATTCATCATTTGTATAGGATTCTCATCGTAGAGTAGTTGCAAAAGTGACAGACTGTGAAAAGGGATCAGGGTGAAAGGCGGACACAACATCTCTATTATAGCCCTGATTTTTCGACCTTCAAGTCGTCGGTCTTACAACAGATATACCAAATGTGGCAAGTTGTGACGAAAAAACTTCAATGATAATAGTGGACATTTAGTCGACCAATATGTATCAAAAATTTGACAAACTCACATCGAAAATATATCAAAAATTTACTAGTGACAACAACATAAATATTGTCATATCCCTGTCTTGTTCTTGGAAAACCAACTACAAAATCCATGCTTATGCATTCCCATGGTCTGGTTGGGATTGGAAGTGGCTGATAAAGACTTGCATTGGAAGATGTGCCCCTTTCTTTTTAACACACTACATAACTCTCAACATACTGTCTAACATCTCTATTCATTCTAGGCCAAAAATAGAACCTAGTGGCTAGCTCTTGAGTCTTATTGACTCCAAAATGACCACTAAGTGCTCCATTATGTTTTTCCTTAATCAAATTCTCTCTCATAGACCCTCTAGGAACACAAAGCTAACCTCCTTTAAACAATAAATCATTCTGCAAAGTATACTCAGAAAACTCACCATGAAAGTTGTTTTTAAACTCCTTGCATACCTTGTAGATTTGGGCAAAATCTTCATCTTCAACATATAGGTCTTTGAAGCTATCAATACCTATGCTTTGTTGTTGAACTTCTTGGACTATGAGAAGCCTTCCACTCAATGCATCAACAAACTTATTTTGTACTTCCTTTTTATGCTTGATATTGAAAGTGTAGGTTTGTAGATACTCCACCCACTCCATGTGTTTGCTGCTAAGTTTGTCCTAAGAGTTAAGGAAGCTGAGATCATGTTTATCAGTATATACTATGAACTCCTTTGGCAGCAAGTAGTGCATCCACTTATTGATTGCTTGGACTAGAGCATACAACTCTAAGTCATAAGAAGAGTACTTCTTTGCATCATTTAGCTTCTCACTATGGAAAGCTACTGGTCTTCCTTCTTGGCTTATGACAGCCCCAATGGCCAAATTAATTGCATCACATTCTACTATAAAAATCTTATCAAACCTTGGAAGAACTAGACTAGGAAACTCTATTATTTTCTCCTTGAGTGTTTCAAGCCCTTTCTCAGCTTGTGGTGTCCATTGGAACTTTGTCTTCATCCCACCTCTAATGATGTCTAACATAAGTGCACAAATCCCACTGAAATGTCTAATGAACTTTTTGTAATACTAAGCTAGACCATGAAAACTTCTCACCTCAGTTGTAGCCTTGGGAGTAGGCCAACTTAGAATGAAATCCACCTTTTCTTGATCCATTTTGAGGTCACCCTAAGACAAAACCAAACTGAGATATACAAGCTCCTTTTTCAAGAAGTCACACTTCTCCAAATTGATAATTAGCTTTTCATCATACAATTTCTTGAAAACAATTTTCAAATGCCTAATATGCTCCTCCTTAGTTTTGCAGAAAACTAAAATGTCATCTAGGTAGACAACAACAAACTTACCAATGCATTCTACCAATACCACATTCATAAGCCTCATAAAAGTTGAGGGAGCATTAAATAATCTAAATGGAATTATAATTCATTCATACAAACCTTTTGTACTTTTGAAGGTTGTCTTCCATTCATCTCCTTCTTTTATCTTGATTTGGTGGTAGCCACTCTTAAGGTCAATTTTGCTGAAGTACTTTGTCTCCCCTAAACAGTCCATTAGGTCTTCAATTCTAGGTATTGGGAACCTATATCTAATGGTGATTCTATTAATGGCTCTAGAATCAGTGCAAAGTATCCAAGATCCTCCTTTCTTAGGTGCTAAAACAATAGGGACTGCACATGGGCTTATGCTCTTTCTAATTAGGCCTTGGTCTAATAACACTTTGATTTGTTTGGCTATTTCCTCATTTTGTTGAGGGGTCATCTTATAGGCAGATTTGTTGGGTAAGGTAGCTCCTGGTATAAAGACAATCTTGTGGCTAACAAGTCTCTTAGGAGGTAGGGGAGTGGGATGGCCATCATTCACAATGTCTCTATACTCTTTAAGTATTTCTTTTACCTCATTTAGTATCTCTGATTTCTCGATAGCAGCTTCATCTTTTGGCTTCAATACTAAAGCAAACCCAACTCCTTCTCCTTCTCCTAGGGTCTTCAAGAACTCCTTCTCATGAGCACACTTGGACTTGATGTCTTCATCTCTCCTTCTTCTATTAGGGACTGAATTTTGAAAGTCACTCCATCTTTCTTGAATGATTAGGCATTCTTGGTTCGATCATGCATGGCTTGCCTATCAAATTTCCATGGCCTTCCAAGTAGAAGGTGGCATGCATCCATGGGAAGAATGCCACATAGAACTCTATCCTTGTACTTGCCAATGGTGAACTCTACCCATGCTTTTTCTCCTACAAACACATGTTTTCCTTTGTTGAGCCATGTAACCTTGTATGGGTTGTCATGTGGAATCCTCTTCAAATTTAGCTCGGTGACTGCCTCTTCACTAATGATATTATCAGTTGAGCTCGAGTCAATGATGACCCTACACACCTTTCCTATGATTTTGCACTTCACTCTAAAGAGTGCTCTTCTTTGGCTTGGTTCTTCTTCGCTTGGATCTCTTATCAATGTCCTCTTTATCATGAGGATCTAACCTTCCTCTGATTCTAAAGGTACCTCAGATGGCTTGTTGCTACAACTTGATTCTTCTTGGACATATTAAACTCTCTTTCCACCTCCTTGAGAAGTAGAACCTTTTTCAGGACACCTATAGGTAGGATTCCCTAGCTGATTGCAATGGTAGCACTTCACGGTGGTAAAGTAGGATGCTCCTCTTCCTTGATTGCTACTTCTCCTTCCTCTCCAACTAGTGTTAGAGGCTCTACCTCTACTGAAACCTCCTCTATTTGAGTTTCCTTCCTGATTTTCAGTGAGCTTGTTCTCACTTTGTTGCCTTGAATCTGATCCTCTTCCACCATAACCTCTTTGTCCTCTTCCTTCTCTACCTCTACCTCTTCCTTTGAAGTTTGAATTTGATTTCTTTTTGTTCTTCTCTTCTACTTTCAATGCAAGTTGTAAACATTTATGAACGGTTGTAGGAGTCCATAAACTGATTTCCTCTTGGATATTCCATTTTAGGCCTCCAAGATACCTAGCCACCTTGATAGTCTCATCCTCTTGGACTCTTGACCTCAAGCACAACTTCTAGAATTCCTTAGTGTATGTAGCCACATCTAAATCTTTCTGCTTCAAATTGTGCCTCTTCTTGTGCAATTGGATTTCATAATACTTAGGTAGGTACTACTCTTTTATCTTGTTTAACATGGCCTTCCAATTTTAAATTGGATTCTTATCCATATTTTCCCTCTCTTCTTGGAGGTACTTCCACCATGTTAATGTTGAACCTCTTAATCTTGACTTTGCATCCTTTACCTTTTGTGCTTTAGTTATGCCCTCACATTCAAAGTGATTCTCAATGCCTTCTATCCATTCCACAACTAGGTCACTGTCCATTTTCCAGTAAACCATAGAATTCCTTCAAGAATTCTTCCTCCTAGGGCTTTGAGAGATTTTAGAAATGGCTCCTCATTCATTGGAGGGTCTGGTTCAGGTATCATGTCTTCTCCATCAACTTTATGCTTCCCTTTGTTGCTACTAACTTCATCTCCATCTCTGCTTTTAGTTGCATCTGCAACTTCTTGGAGTTTTGCCTTCATCTCATCCAAGGCTTCTTCAAGGAGTCTACTCCTTTCCCTTTGATCCTCTATTTCATTTTTATTCTCATCTAATTCCTTTGCAAGCTCTGCATTGGTAACCATCTTGTTTTCACCTACTGATATTGTTGGCTGGAACATCTACCACAAGCCCAATCACATTATGCTCTGATACCAATTTTATGTAAGTAGGGATAGGGTTGCTATGATGTCCTTACTAGCTATAATGAATTGATTATTCTTTATCCTAGCCTATTAGGGTTCACTTAGATACCCTCCTCTGTATAGGATCACAATCCTATCCTTCCAAGTACCCCACCTAGTTGCACCAATTCAATTTCTTGTCAAACCAAGGGTTCTACCTTGCTGCCAACCTTGCATGTTCACATAAAATGAATCTTTCTTGTTTCATAGTGAATGGGGGATGTGATTATATTTTATTCAATCCCATTTCACCTTCTGATTGCAAGCCAATTGAGTTTAATGGCCCAATCTTGCAAGACTGTCCTCTTTGCACCAAATAGGGCTACTAGAATTAGCCCTCCAAATGAGGTTTTCGCCTTCTTAATCAAAAACCTCCTTAATAGTGTACCAAATATATTTTATTTATGAATACCCTTTTGGGAGGCCTAAAATATTTTGAAGGTCCCAACTCCCCAAGTTGTTCGTACACTAGAAAGCCACTTTTGGCCTAAAATTGAGGGTTTTCAATTGATTTGGACAGTCTCTTCAATGGTCTCTTATAAACCATAGAAAATATTCACTTGGAAACTTATCCTTCTGTATTTTGGCTCTTCACACATCCCCATTTTTTAATCCAAACTTGGATTGAATCTTTCAATGCATTCAACCCGCTGCCTTTTGTCTTCAAGCTCTGATGTTGCCTAGCCGGGTGCTATCAACTCGCCTAGGGCATCATGTTAAAAATGCCAAAACTTTTTTTTGGGGCCCATGATCCTGCACACACAATATTATACAATCCCAATCCCATATACCAAAAACTCATAAAATTTTTGTGGTGGGAAAGGGAGTGGCAAACACATCTCCATAAATTGCTCAAACTGGGGTAGCAAACTGCCTAGACACAAAAGATTTTTAAAACCTATCAAAATGACCTCTTACTAAATTTATTATTGAATGAAAAATGTCTACATGTACATGATAAATAATTATCCAAGGTTATATCATGGATTTCAATCCATTAGCCTCTTCATGCAATCAAAAAGCAGCTCGGAGACTGTCCACTGTGACAGCAGAATAACACTACACAAAAGCTCTTCAAAGAATGAGAAGATGACCTCCTTTAAACTTGAAATATAAATGAAAAATACTTATAAGAACATGGATAATACTAAATTAGTACTAAAACACATCTTCTAATACATTTTATCCTCCATGAAATCAAATGACAGTGACACTTTAAAACTGTAAAAAGTGTGATAGTCAAAGAGAAAACCCTTCAAAACATGATTATGATGGACTCAAATATAACCCTGGTTTGAAGAGAAAATGTGTGTCCCTATCATATGAACTGGGATCAATAGCTAACATGAGTTTTGTCTCCCTCTTTCACATACATGCAATGAAAAAGCACAAAAATAGTGATCTTTCTCAAAAACTTGGAATTTTCATTAATGCAAACTTCTTCTTCTTGGTTACATATCCTTGCTCATGTTTTTGGATAGGTTTTACATATCCTAAGTAACCTCCCATAATTTATTTAGATGTTACAAAACATCATTTCTTCCTCCAACTCAGTCTGCAACAAATTCTTCAAAATTGATATGCAAAATCCAAAAGTTGTCATAGCAACTTTTTGTCTTTTTGGCTTTTTCGACCAAGTAGGACTTGGGATCTTCCTTGGGAATTTCTTAAGGAATATTCATGATGCATAAGCATGCTTTAGCCTCTTGACAAAGATTCTTCTCTCTTTTTCCATTTTTAGCACTTTTTGGCCAAGTTGACAACTTTGGCAAGAATTTACAACTTTTGCAATATTAAGACAACCTTTGAGGTTTTATCTTTGAATGTTTGAATATGACATATAACCATCCTTAAAAACATTAAAGAATAACCTAAGCTAATACTCACTCTAGGGCTCATTTATGCAACCTCTCCTTGAAGGACACACAAAACAACTCCTAAGCAAACTATCTAGTCATGGATTGACCTAGTCATATCCATCTTAGGGAAAATAAAGCAAATGACCTTGTAAGGTCCACACAACTTTCCTAACTTGGCTAGAGTCAGTACATGCCAGAAATCAAAGAAAAAAGCAAGAAACATAGGGGTTAAGCTAGGTGTGCTCCTGCACCACACCAACTATAACTAGGGTTTATTTTATTAAGAATACAATCCTTGAATATCTCTTCAAGAGTTCCTAAAAACTTTCCTCTTTGTAAATTTTCTTAATTTTGTTTGAAACAATATAGTTATTTTTGCGGGATTTATATGTAGAGTACTATGTTTCTCTATTATAGGTTATATTCTCACATTGTTATTCTTGTATTTAGATAGTTTAAAAAAAATTAAGCCTCCATTATCATTCTTAGTCCATTGAATTACACACCTTATCCTTTGTTTTTATTAAGTAGCAAAGTTTTAATGGATGACTCCTCATGTTGCTTCGATTGATATTAATTTTCTTTCTGGCAAGTTGCTTCGATTGATATTAATTTTCTTTCCAGCATGTTGTATTTTCCATTGGAGTGATTAGCCAAGTCATTCTTCTATCAAGGGATAAAAAGAATTTACTATTCATGGAGATAGAAAAGCACCACTACTAAATCCATAATTCACCTTCTTGTGGCTTTGGTATGGAGGTCTGAATTCTAAATAAATCAACAAAATATTCAAGACTACATTATCTTGAGAGGGTAAAGGATTATTAGATAAAAAGCAACATTGCAAAGGATGGAAATTTGGTCAAAAAGTGTGATAGAATAATCAAATTTTATGAAGGTATTGAATTAAGTTTGAATTGATTCTAGTATCCATGATTTTTAAAAGCTCTCTAATCTATTGATTTTTTATTCTGCACAAGGTTAAAAATCAAAATTGTAAGAAAATTATGAACATGACATGTTTTTCCCTTAAAATTTTAACCACCCCTAAAGAGTTACGACCAAATTCCTCTTAGTTGACAATAACAATAGTATGTTAGTTGCAATTATTAAGGTGTTCTTCAATATTGAGGTCGCTACCTAAAATCCAATCTAGATTAGGGAGATTTTTGGACATCCAATCCCAAAGAGCCAAATATTATTTAGCTTTATTAAGAGCATAGACTTGAAACAAAACCTAATAATGTATATATTTAAAAAGGTAATCTCTAGCCCAAACAAAGATATCTAAGAGCCCTTATCAATGACATATTTAGAGGTCCATAAATCCACCCCTAGCATGGCTCCTCCTATTCCATCATTATGAAAGGTGTGTAGATAGTATGCATCCTTCTATAAAGTATAAAAATTACCTATCCTATTTATTAATGGATTACTTGATAAGCTCTATGGTATCTTTTTTTTTCCAAGTTAGATCTACACTTTGGCTACCACCAAAGTTGGCTCAATGATGCAAATATTCCAAAGATAACCTTTTGGATTCATGAGGCCGACTATACATTTTTTCATGTCATTTGGAATCATGGATGTTCCTTGCACCTTTCAAGGCTTAATGAAAAACTCTTCTATTTCTTTCTTTAAAATCTTATCTTGGTCTTCTTTGATGATATTTTAATTTATAGTAAAACTTGGATATAAAAAATTGTAGTACATCATCATGATATTACAACTTCTTATGGATGATCAATTGTGTGTCAAGAACTCCAAGCAATTGCTTGGTCAAAAGGATTTTGATTAATGTAGGTATATTATCTCCTCAAAAATCATTTGAATGGACCTTAAAAAAATCCAAGCCATGACAACATGGCCCACTCCCAAGATAGTCAAAATCTTTTTCTGGACTTTTAGGTTTGGCTAGCTGCTATTGTAAAAAAATTTATAGATTATGGAAAAATTGTTGGTCCTTTGATTAGATTGTTTAAAAGGGAGGACTTCTCATGGGTCCGTCTATTTCCATGCATTCTTTCAAGGTCCTCAAATAGGATCTGTGTTTTAAACAACAATTCTTGTCATGCATCATTGTTCAAGCGTTGCTTGTGGAATCTATATAGCATTGTGATTACCCTCATAGAAGATGGTCACGCCATCAACTTCACCATTAAGAAATTGTTTAAGCGAATTTTGGTATTTTCCACTTGTGAGAAGAAAATGACAGTCATCTTATATGTAGTTAGAAAATAGGTATTGTATTAGGCTAAATTTTTATGTTTGAAAAAATTATAATAGTCATACATTTATTAGAGCAACAAACATCCCATATTAGTAAAAATGAACTTCACCATGAATTTTATTCGGTAGGATTATGAGATCACTTATAAGAATGCAAAGAAGAGTGCATTTTTTATTCTCTCTCTTATAAATTTGAGGATTGTGTCCCCTCTATTTAGTTTCCATTCCCCCTCTAGTTAGTTGTAATGGGATTAGCCCACACAACATCTCATCAAAAAAATTATTAACCTTGCTTGATCTCCCAACCACGCTTGGGATAGCCAACAATTGACGTGTAAAGGATGTCTATTTGCAGTTCCCAACTCTATTAAAGGTCCTCCAAACCTTCATGAATTACACGCTTCTCGCTTAGCTAGTCATTATAGCTTTTGAAAACCTATGAGAAAGTGTATTACAATTTATTTTGGCACGTTCTTTTAAGGTATATATCAAGTAGTTTATTTTTTAATGGGATGCATGCCAATGTTACAAGGGTGCAACAATGCCAACTCCATTCTTTCTCCAACCATTGACGATTCCTACTTAGATTTAAATAAATATTTCTATGGATATAATTAAAATGCTCCCCAAGTTTGGTGAAAAATCAATCATAATGATGGTGGTGGATCATCTCTCCAAATTTACCTAGTTATAGGCATTGGCCCACCCCTATACCTATGGAACCATAGCTCAATACTTCCCTCACCTTATTTTATATCTCCATCACATTTCCTTTTTTATAACCTTTAATCATGATGATGTATTTATAAGCCATTTGTATAAATAGTTATTCAATATAGAGGGCACAACTTTAAAGATGAGCTCTAATTTAATTCTCAAATAAATGGTCAAATTAAGATCACAATAAATACTTAAAATATATCTTTGATTCTTCTCTTAGCATTAACACCATTGGGTCAAGTTGTTTAATTCTTACAAAATATTGGTACAACATCTTGTATCAACATACCCAAAAATGACTTCATATTCAAAGTAATTTACAAGTAGAAACCACCACCCCTCTCTCCTACATTCTAGGTACTTTTCTAGTTAATTACATAATAGATACTAATCTTAGTACATGAGGAACTATTCTTTACATCTTTTATGGAAGCCTCCACATGGATCAAAACCACATGATGCAATAAGCATAATAACCTTTTGATGTGGTTTTAACCATGTGTCATTACAAATAATCTTTGGTATAGATAAAACACCATAAAAAATTGGATCCTCAATTTTATGGTCCTTATAAATATCTTTAGTGAACTAGTACCATTTCTTGGAAGTTGGAACTCCCACCTCCCTCTTGTGTTCATCCTATCATTTATGTCTCTTGTTTGTAGAAAGTGTTGAATCAATAATTTGTTACTCAAGTTGTTCTTCTTGAGCTTAATACTAAAGGATCCATCATTCTCCAACCTAAAGCAATCCTAGCTATTTGTTCTACCGACTTTACAACCACGTGACTCTTAGGGCCCATTTGTTTTGCGGAATTTGTGTATATTGGAATAGCCAATTCTGGAATTCTACTATTCTGAAAATGAATTCTGGAATTCTGCTATTCTGAAAATGAATTTTGGAATTCTGCTATTCTTAAAATGAATTCTAGATATGGGCTTGTCCTGTTTGGTTCACCTGAAAGATGATTGAGAAGATGCAGATTCTGCGTTTGGTTCCACAAAACTGGGATTGGAATTGGAATTTTGTTTTTGCACACATACACACACACACACACACGTGTGTATATATATACACATATACACACATACACACATATATACACACATGTGTATATACACATGTGTGTATACACATATGTGTATACATATGCATGTATATACACATATATGTATATACACACACATGTATATATATACACATGTATATATACACATACATGTGTATATATACATATGTATATATACACATACATGTGTGTATATACACACACACACATATACACACATGTGTATGTATATACATACACATGTATATACATGTGTATATACACATACACAAATATATATATATACACACATACATGTATGTATATACACATGTATACACATATACACACATGTACATGTGTGTATATACACTCATGTGTATAGATACACACACACACACACACACATATATATATATATATATGTGTGTGTATATATATATATGTATATATATATATATATATATATATATACACATGTGTATTTATATACACATCTATATATACTCACATGTATATATACATACTTATAGCAATATAATATACATTATTGACACAAAAATGGGAATGAATTTTCCTTCCCAAAATAATACTCTCAATTCCAATTCCAGGGTCTGAGGTGGAATTGTGGAATGCTCAAAATGGCCCAAAATTAGAATTCGCATAAACCTATTCCAATTTTTTATTTTGAAAACAAATACTAAATTGAACAATTCCGGAATTCAAAAATGCCAATTCCTGGTCAATTCTGCGAAACAAATGGGTCCAAGGTCTTGATCTAGTGGCATTTCATGCACCCTAAATATGCTTTTGGAACCACTTTACCAAGTTCACGAGTGATTTATGTTCCTTCAACTTTTATGAAAAAAATTTCAAGTGGGAGGGGATGGTAGGACTGCTTAGTCCTTACTCTTTCTTTATTGAAAGAAAAGTTTTGCATGTATATGTTTTATAAGGTGTTCATTGAATTTTGTTGAATAATCCTATATGCTTGAGAAGCATCATCTATCTTTGTTGGATTTAATATAACTATAGGTTGTGAGCTATCAATTTATTATAGGTGAATTACATCAAATTATGTGATAATCAAAGGAGGTTGCACCATTAAAGTGCCCAACACTTTATTAATGCAAATATATCAATTTCATGCAATATAGTTCCCAAATGTTATTTGCAATTTATATTTTGTCATATGCTTATTATTGTCTTAATCTTTTGAAAGGAGGATTGTCACACATCATCACCCACTTCAAGCCTACTTGGAAAAATAGCTAATTTCGTTGGCATAATAAAAATGATATGATGCACAAATCTCAATAAGTCATTTTTTTAATCTTTAGAATATTGTATCTGTTAGTAATAACTGAGAGGGGGGGGGGTGAATCAATAGCCTCAAAAATTTATCCTTCAAACTTAACCACTAATCAATAAACCTCAGATTATTAAGTCCCTACAAGATGCACACCATGAAATACTATTACTGATTAACTGTTTGTCGGTGTTCTCTGTCTTTCCTTATTCTTTCTTGATTATCGATAAGCAGTATAACTATTTACCGAAACTCAGTAAATAAGCAGAGTATACCGATCATTCCAGTGTTAACTATGTCAGATACAAAACAATAAAGAAATGAATCATACACACATAACACATGAATTTTTAACGTGGAAACCCTTCTAGGGGAAAAACCACTGGGACCGGTACCCCAAATTTTCACTCATCTAGAAGTGAGCCCTGTTAGGAGCCAACCCTGTAAAAGGTTACAAACACACAGTTAAGTGCGACCTTGTTAGAGGATTTTATATATAGAGGTTGTCACTTAGTATCGGGCATCTATTGCTACCATCCTTGAATCAACCTCCTTCTTAGAGTGTCAATAGGTATCGAGCAAGTCCAATGCTACTTTCATGAATCAACTTTTTTGGCACTCCTTGGGATGTACCTCAATAAATAGAAGACTGTTAAGTCCTGCTCAGTTAAGAGAATTGATGCTTCAATGGTTAAACTGAAACACTATGACTTGTTTCTAATGCAACTTTGAATTGTAGATTTTTAAATCTATTTAAGTACATTACCTCTCTGATCAATGTATCAATTTAATTCTTTGTGCTCCACACTTTCTACTCTATGATGATGTGCTTCACTATTCTTCGGTGTCTATAGAATTCCTTATCTCTCTGTCAACTTGATTGATTAGGACTGTATGAAGTTGTTCTTCATCAATTTCTCTTCAGCATCCTCTTCCTATTCACTCCCCTTAATCCCATTCGTAAATGAATTAAGCTTGTCTCTTATATAGACATGATATTCACTGTTTCTTGATTCTTGATTCTTAGTGTGAAAAACAATCCAGCCAATTTGATTTAAAGCATAACTCCTGATTTGTCTTGTACTTATCTTCTTTCCAACTGTACAAATCATCTTTAAGTCAATCACTTAACTCTAGTCGAATAAAACAAAGAAAACAACCAGCTAAGTTTATCTTTAGCTCTTGCCAGCTAGATATTTTGTCATTTTCTGAACTCTCTGTTCCGTCGGTCACCTAGATGTAGTTAGTTGTCTGTGACAACTGAAATTTCCGTTGGTGTGACTCCAGTTAGCTTCGTGATCTCTGTTTGTCGAGCATCATTGGAATTTTACTCATCGGGCAACCTTATGACTTTGTGCGTTGGGCATCACTGTGGTTTTGCTTCGTCGGGCAACACTATACTTTAGCTTGTCGGGTATCACTATGACTGTTCTTCTTTGCTCTGGCCGTCGGTGTGCACTCCGTCGGTGTTGTTTGTCACTCAGTGAATACTTGCCTTTTATGCATTGCTGAAAGCATAACCTTTATTCCATTGATTCTCTGAAGTCTTTGGCATTATGTACAAGACCGTATAGATGATATCAAGTTGACATCAATGACAATACAATACAGATTAACTATTTTAATGCCTTGCATTATTTTCAACTTAACATTGTCAAACATCCAAATAGTTTTATGTCACCAATCTCTCTCTTTGGCACTGATGGCAACATACTATATTATCACACTATACTATTTCTAATACAATATGAAATACAACAGTTGAGATTCATCAAACTACCAATCATTTTGTTCTGTCAACCGATAAATGTCTGACCATCGGTAAGCTCTGTTTTAGCTTAGATTTTATTCTTGTAGCTCTCTGTCTTTTGATGTGTTGTGTCCTCCTAGTGTCAATTTCTCTCCCTTGTCTATTCTTCTCTCTTCATGTCTTTTTCTCTTGTCAGCAACTCTCCCTTTGTATAATCTTTCCATACAATTTGCTCTCCCTAAGGATATAATCTCTCCTTGTTGGAGTAATGTAATAATGGATAATCTCTCTCTCTTTTCAGAAAGATGTGATAATATGGATAATTTCTCTCCCTTTGACAACAATGCCAAACAAATATCTCACAGATATCTGACATTCATGTCAAACAATCTTTTCTCTCCATCCATAATATATACTTTGAATTTCCCTTATCCATCATCAATACAACAATATGCTCTGGTGCTCGGTGTGATATATACATGTATGTATATAGATGTAGCTTTGAAGTTCATCTTTTTTCTTGCATCAACATTAATGATATTCTGATAATATGTAGGCTGATGCAGCCTTCAGTCTTTTACTGACTGGTAGAAAAGGGTTTGACCCCTAGTCTCCTTCTCAAGTACTCAAATGTATCCTTGGGCAATGACTTGGTGAAGATATTGGCCAATTGTTCTTTGCATTGCACATACTCAAGTATCACTTCCTTTGCTTGAACTTGTTCTCTCAAATAATGATACTTGATGGCAATGTGTTTAGTCTTGGAATGCATGACTGGATTCTTGGAAATGTTTATTGCACTGGTGTTATCACAATAGATAATTACTGGTTCTAAGATCTTCATATGCATACCTTCTAGTAACTATTTGATCCATGAAATATTTGAGCAATTTTCAGCAGCAACAACATACTCTACTTCTACAGTAGACTGAGAGATGCATCCCTGCTTCTTGCTTATCCATGTGACAAGTCTGTCACCCATAAAGAATGCTCCTCCAGTTGTGCTCTTTCGATCATCAAGATTTCCAGCCCAATCAACGTCGGTAAACACCTTAAGTTCAAATTTGCCTTCTCTTCTAAACCATAATCCATATTCCTCATTATTCTTTAGATATCTTAGAATCCTTTTCACAGTAGTCATATGTGATTCCCTGGGATTAACAGAAAATCTAGCAACAATTCCTACTGCATATGCAATATCTAGTCTAGTGTGTACAACATACATGAGTTTTCCAATCATTGATATGTACAAAGTCTGATTTACCTCTGTTGTCTTGTCTTCATTTGTCAACTTACATTCAATAGCCATCGGTGTTCCAACTGGTTTGGAATCTTCCATCTTGAATATTTTCAGGACCTCTTTAATGTATTTGGAATGTGTAATGAAAATATCTTCACTTTGTTGAATGATCTGTCGACCAAGAAAGAACTTGATCTCTCCAAACATAGACATCTCAAACTCTTTTCTCATCTCATTAGCAAATGATTTACATAGCATATCATTGCCTCCAAATATGATGTCATCAACAAATATTTCAGCAAT